>CM053622.1:614456448-614501608 GCA_028646595.1 Phalanger gymnotis | reverse complement strand
TCTCTCTCTCTCTCTCTCTCTCTCTCTCTCTCTCTCTCTCTGTCTCTGTCTCTCTCTCTCCCTCCCTCCCTCCCTCTTTTGTTGGCTGAGGATACAGTTCAAATCCAATCCAAAAAGCATTTATTATATGCAAGGTACAGTACTAAAGATACTTTGACAAAATTAAAAAATATTTCCTTTTTATGTAAAATAGTTCTTATTTTCTATGTAAAATAATGCTAAATTCCCCAGAGAACTTATATTCTATTTGAGACGATACACTATATAAAAAAGATAATAATTTGAGGAGTATTGTCTAACAACTAGGGAGACCATGAAGAAAGCAGGGGGTTCTAAAAATGAAGAGAGAAGAGGGGATGCATACTCCATGCTGTATCCAAAACAGTATAGGCTCATCTCCCACAAACCAATAGTACTCACCTTTTCAGCTAGAAGTCTTCTGAATAATGGTACCAGAATAATTAATAACTCCTCCTAGGAGATTTTTTAAACTGAAAACAGCCATTGACTATTTCTTATTTTACATAGGAAGCCTAATTATAACATACCATATGTCTGGAAATTTTCTTTTCAAATAAGATTTGAGAGAATAGTTCAGGTTCATAGGATCCTACTGTAATGAAGTAGGACAAAAACTACTGTGAGCTGCCTACCTTCACCTGGTACCATCTGTCTGTGAACACATGGAACCTCATTTTCTTTTGTCTCTTTTTTGTTTCATTTTTTCTTATTGTAGGCGGGTGAGTAGCCTGAGATTTTAGTGCCCAGGTGACCGGTGAGAGAAGAAGTATACATCAAAGTCATCCAAGGTCACACTGACAATTGGAGCCCTGGAGGTAGCGGTAGCAGTACCTGGTAAGAAACTAGCCCTTAAATGTGACCTGTTTGACCCAGCCCAGAAAACAGTCAGCCCATCTCAGTAAGAGAGCAAATTGTCCATCATCTATACCATATCCTGAAGCGAACTTCACAGGCCTCCTTGGAGGAAGAAAAGGACTCATAGGGTTTAGAAGTACTATCCAGGTTTGCAGGGGAGAATGTTTCAAACAAACTACTTAAGTTGGAGCTCACTCTTCCCAGGCACTGAATGGGTAAAAAGGGGTAAATGTGCCTCCCTTTTTGGGGGGATATTTTTGTATGTCCTAATTTTTGTTCTATTTTCTCAAATCGAATTAGTATCAACTGGTTAGTCAGTATTAGGGAAGTCAATTGGATGGGAGCATGTAAATGGTAATTTTAGAAACTCCAATTAACCAGCAACACTGAGGTATGAAGCAGTCAGCCCCAACTTTGTGGACACAAGCAGCCCATGCCAATGACAGTCAGAAGGTAGTCCTGGAGGGGATATAACACTAGTAAAGAGAGTTGGGAAGGGCCTCAGATGTAGCCTAATCCAACCTCTTTATTTTATAGGTATGGAAACTGAGGCCCAGAGACAGTTAAGTAACCTCCCTCGGGTCACTCAGGTATTCAGCAGTAGAGGCAGGTGTTCTGTTTCCATAGCCCAAGCTTCCTTTTCTACACCAGAGGTGTCAAACTCACAGAACCAGATGAAAATACAATTGGGAAATGTCTAACAAAATGAAAATGCAGTACAACCTAGATAATGTTAATTCATGGTTTTCTAAGGCAATATGCTGCCTGAAGGGATTCATTTTTATTTTAGTTTGATACCACTGCAATACACACATGATGCTGCTTCTACAGTTGTAGAGCTCTATCTATACCTCATTTATGTGAGCAAGAAATAAAGTTTCTTCATAAGAGATCATTCTTTGGAAAAACAAGGGGGGAAGTAAAGCCAACTTCTTCCCCCCCCCCCGAGTGGGGAAGGCAGGGCAATTGGGGTTAAGTGACTTGCCTAAAGTCACACAGCTAGTAAGTGTGGCAAGTGTCTGAGGCCAGATTTGAACTCAGGTCTTCTTGCCTCTAGGGCCAGTGCTCCACTCATTACGCCTCCTAGCTGCCCCGGTAAAGCCAGCTTCTTAACAGTAAGATACAGCTGTCCAGTACATCAGAATTATTTTTTTTTTAATGGAAAATAGTGATGCACCATAGTTTAGAACCAGTTGTTGACTGGAAGCATTTCAGTTAGATGCTTCAGTTGGAAAGCAAGAAGAAGTGACAGGTGATGAAAATTAGTCAGAGAGAAAAGCAATGCATGGAAAAGAATATAGAAAAAGAGTTTGAGAATGGAGATAAAGAAACAATGTATTTCAGAAATAAAAGTGAGAAGTGAGAGATAAGTAGCACACAAAAGAACAAGTTCATTTAACTCAATTCAACAAACATTTATTAAACAGCTACCAGGTGCAAAGCACTGTGCTAGGCGCTAGAGTATAAAGGTAAAAAAGTCAAGGAAGGGGTATAGTTGAAGTCGTTCAAAAAATAAAGTAGGAGAGATCACTTTCCACTGAGATAATTGGGAAAGGCTTCATGGAGAAGCCTTGGTGATTGAGCTGGACCTTAAAGGAAAAGAAGGAAATCATGGGGCAATAGGATCATATGGCTGTAGAGCTGGAAGGAATTGCAGAGGTCACTGAGTCCAGTCCCCTCATTCAATAGATGAGAAAGATGAGACACAGAAAGGTGAAATGACAGGTCCAAGGTCACATAAGTAGAAGCAGAAGAGCTAGGGTCTCAGAATCACAGGTTTACAGCTAGAAGGGGCCACAGAGATCATCTGTCTAGTCCGAGCCCCTCCATTTTACAGATAAGGAAATTGAAATCAGAGAGGTAAATTAATTTGTTCAAGGTCATATGGCAGAGCTTGGATTCAAACTCAGGTTCATTGACTTTAATTACCAGGCTGAGACTGGGAGGACAGCTATCTTAGGCATGAGTCTGTATAAAGATCCAGGGCCTGAGACTGGTAGCATTAGTTGTCCAGGGATGTCATGTAAAATAAAGGTGGAAAGGTAGGTTAGAGCCAGATTATGTAGGGTACTTGGTGCTAGGAAGGACTATAAAGGAAAGATAAGATTTCTTTCTCCCACTTTTCTATTTCCCTACCCATCCCTACTCTTCCCCCTCCCCCACCTCAGGGGGCTGGGTGGTTATGCCACAGGAAGTTTTCTTACAAAGCAGTAGTGGCTTTTTCCTAGGACACAGCTGGATCAGGAAGCAGCAGCAGCAGTCTGGAAATGCACTATGCCTTCTTTTGGGTCAGTACTTCCTGTCCTGCTGATATCTGGGGGCAGGAAAGTAGTACATAGAAATGAAAGAAGGGGAGCTGTTTTCCCAATATGTCTAGTGGGATCCCTTTTTAGTATCCCTAAAATCCCTATGGCTTCCCTGGGTAGGGGCAAGAGCCAGGTACAGACATACCTGAGAAATTTCTTCTGTTGTGGGGCCATGTCTACATTTAAAATATCTGAAACTACACTGAGTCAAAACATATTAGAAATATGGTATTATGGCATACTTAGTCTTTCCTATTTCTAATTTGAAATATGAAGTTAATGAGCCCTTAAGACAGCATTTCATGACCTTAATCTGCCCTAGAGCCACAAGTTACAAGTTATTCCCATTTACTCTTCCCAACTGCATTCCTGCCTGGCCAGGGTTCTTAGTAGACAATTCTAAAAGAAAGACATTTCCTTCCAGCCCTTTTATCTAATATCCCTTGTTTAGAATCGTTGTGTTTAGATTTCTTAAAGGTAGATGTTTGACACTGGGATCTAACCCAGGCTATGTGACCTTGTGTTCTCAGTAACTACTGTCCAGTGTTTGCCCCTTTATAAAATGAGAGTGTGAATATAAATATTATTCAGAGGACTGCTTTGAAATAACAGCTATATTCCTTCTATTAATGTCTTTGGTAGGTTTAGACCTAAGACTCACTTGTTTCTTGATTTGATACTTGAATAAATTCTACAAATTTCCCTTTCAGGACAGAGCAAAATTAATTTGCAAGCAGGAAATCTGGTAGGTAGGTTGGCTTTAACTGGGCTTCCATATCTTGAAGATGGCAGTTTCTTTTCCAAGATTGTTTTAGAATAGCCAGTCAGTATGTTGTTAACAGCAGTAATTACATTTCATCTTGACATTCCCAGGAGGGAGAAATTTAAGTGTTCAAGATACATCCTCTTCAACAGTTCAAACCGAATGGGCAGCAGGACAGTACACATTCTGTGTTTCTAGGCTTCTCCAATCCACCATATTTCCAGTTCAAAATCCTGATAGATATCTTAATTTTGTTTGAGAATTGAGAAAAACATGAGACAGATGTATTTCCAGCTAAGTAAACTCCATTCCCCCTATCCCTCCCTCTGCTTGGTTTAAATAGGGGAACTAAAATTTCAGAGACATGAAACTGCTGGTATAGGAGAAAACCCCAAAATAGGGTAATCATCAAGAATAAATGGGAATAAAGGGTTATCATCTTCTGATTATTCAGAGTTCAGAATGTTAACAAAGAAAGTTGGATCAAGACTTTCTCTCCCTCTTACGCATACACACAAACACACACACACAACCCAAGTCAGTCCACAAACATTTATTAAGCACCTACTATGTACCAGGCTGTACTAAGTACTAGGAATACAAAAGAAAAAGAATACATATGAAAAAGAAAGGTAGTCCCTGCCTTCAAGGAGCTTACAGTCTAATGAAGGAAAACAACATGCAAAAGGAAGCTGAAAGGGAGGCATGGAGGCTTCGAAGGTACAAGCTTCTAGGAATGACCAAGAAGTCCAAAGGGAGCAGGTAGGTGGGCAGTGAAGAGATGGCTAGCTGGGTGCCTAGCCCAAATGAAAGCTATGGGAGGAGCTCTCCACCCTCTAATCAGAGGAGCCCCCAGGATCAGAAGCTCCTGCTGAGAGGTGAGTTCCAAGACTGACATAATCTTGCACATCAAAAGGGATCCTCAAGGTCACTGAGTCTAACCCTGTCATTTTCCAGATAAAGTCGTTGAGTTTTAGAGTGATTAAGTTTACCCAAGTTCAAGAGACAGTAAATGTTAGGCTCAGGATGGGGATCCACGTCCTCTAACTCCAGATCCCCTATGCATTCTACTTACCCATATTTTCATAGTTGCAAACCATATAATACAGCCCTAACTTCTAATGGGACTACAAGAGGCCCTCAGAGAAATTGCCAGAAGTAGAAGCCACCACAACTATTTAAGCAACTTCTGTGACCCCCGCTCAGGCAATTAATCTAGAGAGACTAGAAAATCTGGTAAGGGGGTAACATTCTGCATTCCAGTCTCTCTAGATTTCATATCCCAAGCTGTCCTGGTAAATCCTGAACAAGTGTCATAGGACTTTTCAATAGTTCAAAGGTTAGTGGTGTGATCGTTGGACCCAGTGGAACCTTCAGTAAATGAGGACAGACCATGTGATATAATTGAGGTGAGTGGCACAGTGGTGACTAGAGGAACAATGAATGCAACAGAGGGCAAGAGGGCTAAAACTGGGAGCGGGAGGAGGCAGAAAAGGCTTTGCCAACTGATGAGTCATCTTCTTGAGCACGTGGAAAACTGTACTTTATTTTTCAGCCTGCCATAATGAGCTTTCTGTGTAATCATTAACAGCTGCATCCTGAACATTATTTTAAGCCAATTCCAAAACAGAGAGGAGAGAGACAGAGACACAGAGACAGGAAGAGAGAGAGGGGGAGAGAGGGAAGGAGGAGGAGAGAGAGAGAGAGACAGAGAAAGAGAGAGAGAGAGACAGAGAGAGACAGAGACAGAGAGACAGAGACAGAGAGAAAGAGACAGACAGAAACAGAGACAGAGGGAGTCAGACAGAGAGACAGAGGCAAACAGAGAGAGGGAGAGACAGACAGAAACAGAGAGAGAGTGTGTGACTGAATATACTCTTCAATTTCATAACCTCTAAGGAAGAGAGATTTCTTGATATAACTAGGAAACCTTACATGTAATCTTCACGTGCTTGTGTATACTCTCCTTTCTTAATGGAAATTGGGTCTTGACAACTGTTTCATTGTAACTTCTACTCCTAAAATCTAATTACTGAGGCATATACATTCAATGATGTACTTACTTTCTCCTGAAATACTGAGATGGGAGCAGAAGGCAGAAGAGGAACCAAGACTATTTTATCAATAACTTCCTCAAAATCTTGAGGTTTGCAAAACTTTCAGTCTGGTATGTTTCCAAAGTCTTACCATCTCTTTATCCTGCGATATCAGAGTTTATATTCCTTCTGCTCTCTCTTATCACTAAACTAGGAAGATGTACTTTCCTGTAGCAAAGCAAAAGTAGGGAGTCCATCAGAATCATCCTCATAGCTCTATCATCATCATCATCATCCTCCTCCCACCTTTAAATAGCGTTTGCACTTGCCAGGTGTTGTATACACTTTATCTCATCTGAGGATCTCAACAATCCCTGCACCTGGGTAATACTGGTATTGCATCTATATTTTTCAGATGTAGAGTTGAGGCTCAATAAAGTGAAATGATTTTCCCAAAGTCCCACAGTTAGTAAATAGTACAAGACTTACTTGCAGGTCTTCTGACTCAAATCCATTGTTTTTTCTGCCAGATCATCCTGTTTTTGATCTTAAATGCCACTAAGTGAATTATTGGATGCTTACTATGTGCCAAACACTGTGTTAAGTACTGAAGACATAAATAGAAAAGAGAGAGTCCCTGCTCTTAAGGAGCTCACATTCTCTTTAGGGGAGACAACACATATGTGAAGGTCCAACTGCAGAGTGGATGGAAAGGCCAATAAATCCTGCAAGTTGTGGGCATATGGCAAGGCCCTGGCACCCCTAGGTACATTAACATGGCAGATGGCAGTGCCCAGGGGTCTGGATGGTGCAGGGGCAGTATAGATGGCGAGGTCTGAAGGACCTTAGTATTCTATGGGAGGAAAAATGGCAAGGCCTAATAATCTTCCATCTTGCTGGAAGGATTGCAGTCTGTACCTCCCAGCTCAGGTAAGCAAGCAAGTGGGAGCTGTCACATCTACACTGAAGGGGGTGACCCATCTACCACCACTGGGAAATGAGGAGAGGTCCCGAGGAAGTGGGTAGAATGAGAATTCTGGGTTTCTTCTCACAGAGGTGGAAACTGGGAGTTCACTATCCAGCTAAGAATGGAAAAGAAGATATTTTTAGGAGAGCCGAGGGAGGAGGGCTGTTACCAGCATCTGTTCCCACCTGGTGCCCTGGGTCAAGAAAGGAGAAAGAAGCAGCAATAGGGGAGGGAAAAAAGTGATAACCCTTAAAAGGCACTGTTCCTCACCTGTGCTCCCACATGGGGTCTGGCTGGCCTGAGTCAAGGAAGCTAGGAGGGGGGTAGAGACATTGAATTCCATGAGAATGAGGAATCTTTGAGACTTGGAACAGTATTTTTTCCCCCTCATTGACTAATTGGCATTATTTAAGTAATATCTGAAGACAGAATTTCTCACCATTGAGTGGTGGCAACAGGTGTAGCTTAAGGAATGAATCGTAGTAAATAAACTTGTAGGATAAACTGAATCAGATTGTCATTTGGGAACAAATGAGGCCGTTATTGCAACTTATTCACTAATCTAAGCTATTAGGATACCATTTGTAGCCCAAGGGAACAATTTGGGGACCTGGGCACCTTCACAAATACTTAACCAGCCACCCAGGAGTGCTATGAAACAATAGCATCACAGAATCTCCGAAATGTATGGAATCTCAGTGACAATTTGGTGGAACCTATACCTGAACAAGACTCCTCTGTAGCATTTACCCATATGATCATCCAGCTTTTGCTTAAAAACCTCCACTGAGGAACATCCTACTTCCTCCCAAAGCTACCCATTCGATGTTTAGATGGCTCTTCTTGCTTTTACTTAACTCAAGATGAAACAAATCGTTGTAGCTTCTATCTGTCTGTCCTAGTTCTGTTCTCTGGGGTTAAATGGAACAATTTCAACTTCCATGTGAAAGCACTTCCTAGTCCTAGAAGAGAGCTATCCTATCCTTCTCACTTCTTCTCACTCTGCACTTCCCACCCACCCTCCAAAAATCCAAGTGTTCTCTTCTCCAGGCTAAATATTCCAGTTCTTTCAATGGATCTGGGATGCACTCCTCTGGAAGCATTTTGCTTTTTAAAAATCTGACATAAAATTTGACTCCCAGAACTGATGGAGAATAACATGAAATCAGCCTGGAAAGCTGGCTTCAGTTTGTAAAGGGCCTTAAATGCCAAGTTAGGGAGTCTGAATGTTTTCCTGGACGATAAGGAACCACTGAAGATTTTTGAGCAGAGATTTATACCTGAGGAAGATTATTTTGGGCTTTTCATATAGTCCATAATTATTAGGACTATAAGAATTTTGAAAATTAGCATTAGCTCTCCAGGATGGCTGCCTCTCCCTATGATCAGTGAGTTACCTTAGTTCCCTTTCAAAGATATGAGGGCTGCCTAAATCAGTGTCTTAAACTTTGATTTTAAAAGAGATAATAATACTAGTTTATATTTATGTAATGACTTATAGATATAAATCATTTTTACACACTTTATCGTATTGGATTTTTACATTATCACCACCACCACTACCACTACCACCTTTCTATAACTTAGCTACCTTACAGACAGCTAGGTGGCACAATGAAGAGAGCATCAGGCTTGAAGTCAGGAAACACGAGTTCAAATCTAGCCTCAGACACCTACTAGCAGTGTGACTGTGGTCATAACACTTTAACCACTGTCTGCCTCAGTTTCCTCAACTGTAAAGTGGGATTAAAAACAGCACCTATATCCCATGGTTATTTTGAGGATTAAATGAGATAATATTTATAAAGCATAGTGTCTGGCACATAGTAGGTGCCTAATAAATGCTTGTTTCCTTCTTTTTCCCCCTTCCTACAATGCAAGTAAGGCAAGAACCATTATTCCCATTTTAAAGATAAGGAAACTAAAACTCAAGAAAGATTTGCCCAAGGTCACCTAGTAAGTAGAATAATTGAGATTCTAATCCAGGTCTGTTAATGGTCCCCCGAAAGACTATTTTTAAAGTCTTCATTTTTCCATATGTAGGTACAGTGTCAGGTATCAGGAACTCTGGTTTGTTTGAGAAATTTTGTTTTCTCCTTCAAGTCTGTGATTTCATCAGTTTAGGGAAGTTCCTAGTGGGGAAATTATCTCCACCAATGAAGATCAGCAACTTCTCGCTCTGTGGTTTGTTTTTTTTAAAAAAGAGAAATGCCTGAGGGTTTTAAGAAGTCAATGACTTGCCTGAATCACACAGACAGTACTCGCCAAAGGCAGAACTTGAAACTAGGTCTTGTTCCTTATGCCGGCTCTCTATCCACGATCCCACATTGCCTTTCACATCAAGAGTAGAGCTATCTCTATAATTCTTACTTTTATGAATATTAGCAAATATAATCAAGTAAGCAGAGCTCCCTCCAAAACCACAGAGAGCTGAATTGAAATGGACGTTTATTCCCAAACCATTGTCTGTCTGTGTACTTACCAAGGTGTCCAAGTGCCTTAGGCACCCAAGACAATGAGGCACCTCTTGGCTTGCCAGGACATTTCCTAGGGCTTGAACTCTGAATTCAATAAAACATTGATAGGAAAAATGCAGGGACCACGTGAGAAAATACAAGTTTTGCTACTTCCTGATTTCTCCCAGTGCTGTAGGCCAACTTAGAAAAGCTGGCTAGATTCAAATGATGGGAACCAAAAGCATTATTTTGGACACACAGCACCCAAATGATCTGCACACACACTTTGCCAATAATGGAAGGTACAAACTTATCTCTAACTTTGTATCCGGCACCTGTTCTCAAAAAGCCATTCATTTTATCCCCACTTTTCATTTCAGGCAAGAGTAGATATTAAGATTGTCTGTATTTTCCAATGTTTGCCAAGAGATCAGAACCGGAAAATCCATTTCTAATGATTTTGTGCCTAGTCAGATGATCAATGAAAGAGTAAAAAGGTCTTTAACGAATCTTTGTTCTTAATCTTGTGTAGAAATGGTTTTTAAAGGCTGTTAGTTATAATTTTTTTGCTGCTATTAGTAAAAGGAATTTTAGAAGACAAATATTAAGCTCTAACCAATTTCTTTCCTTCTTAATTACAGAATGGGTTCCCACATTTGAATATATAGATAGCTTATTTTTAGAGTAGTGTTTTATAGATACAGTGTGTTTCACGGGCATCTTTTCCTTTATCCTCACAAGAACTCTGGTGTGGTAGGCAGTACAAGTATTGCTATGTCCATTTTACTTAAAGAGGCAACGGAGTTTCAGAGAACTTATTTGTACCACACCATAGTTAACACTGTCACTCTCTTCTCTTTGATACTGTCTTCTCTCTAGGTTTCTTTGACCCTTCTCTACTACTCCTATCTTAATTCTCTTCTTACATGTCTGACCACTCATTTTTAATCTCCTTTGCAGAATGGTTCCAGATCACCCCTGCTAACAGTAGGTATCCCCCAGGGTTTTGCCCTGGGCCCTCTTCTCTTCTCCCTCTATACTGTTTCACTTGGTGATTTCATCAGCTCTATTATCCTATCTATGCTGATAATTCTCAAATCTATCTATCATGCCCTGACCTCTCTGCTGACCTTCTGACGCATTTCTCCACCTGTCCATTTGACCTCTCAACTAGATGGCCCATCTAAACATCTTAAACTCCATATGTCCAAAAGAGAATGCATTATCTTTCTCCCCAAATACTTCCCCCATCCAAAGTTCCTTACTACTGTAGAAGACATCAAGTTCCTCCCTGTCACCCAGGAAAACAACCTCAACTCCTCTCTCTCTCTCCCAATGACCCCATTTCCAATCTGTCGCCAAGTGCTGTCAATTCCACCTTTATAATATCTCTTGTATATACTCCTTTCTCTCCTGTGACACTGCCACCACCCTGGTGCAGGTCCTCAGCACCTCATGTCTAGCCTGCTGATTCTTCCTGCCACATGTCTTTCCCCACTCCAATTTATTATCCGTCCAGCTTTCAAACTAATCTTCCTAAAACACAGATTTAAGCATGTCACTGCTCTCCCTCTCCCATTTCAATAAATTCCAGTGACTCCCAAAATCATTTCCAGAATTAACTGTAAAATTCTCTGTGTGGCATTAAAGCTCTTTACAACCTAGACTCTTCCTACCTTTCCAGTTTTCCTTCGGCTTAATTCCCTTCGATGTAATCTATTATCTGATGACCCTGGTCACCTTGCTGTTCCTCATACAAGACATCTCCAGATTCTAGGCATTTTTATTTGCTGTTCCTAATACCTAGAATTCTCTCTCCTTCCACATTTCTACCTCTTGGCTTCTTGCAAGTCCCATCTAAAATCTGACTTTCCATTAGAAAACTTTCCTGATCTTCCTTCATTAATTATTTCCAATTTATCTTGTATGTAGCTTGTTCATACATAGTTTCTGCATGATATCTCCCCCATGAGACTATAAGCTCCTTGAAAATAGAGACTTTTTGCCTTTTTTAAAAAATATCCTCAGCCTGGTATATAGTAGGTGCTTAATAAATGTTGACTGTTAAGTGCCAGAGACCAGATGACTCAAACCAAGATCTCATGACATCAAGTTTAATATGCTGTCCAAAGATTTTTTGTTCTACTTCAGTTGGGAGGAAGAAGCAATGGGGGAAATTTATATTTTGGGTGTGACTTTAATTAGCAAAATAGAACTGTTTGCTGAAGTAGAAATGACAGGAACCCTAGAAGGAAATGCCCATTACTCATTTCAATTGGTGATAGATACTCTGATAGTTCAAAAAACTTTGCTGATCTTCATGATTTTATCAATGCCAGCATTCCTTTTTTAGGGGCAGATCAAAATCCATCCATGACTTCTCACTTTTTGTGGTTTTTGTCCATGCTCTTCAGTAGATCCTCCACAAAGGATTCATCCAACTTTCTGAAGCCTTTCCAAAGTCCTTTGACATTTCAGAGAAAACTGGACAAAGTCTAAGGAGCACCCTAGATTTGGGGAGGGACAATTTCAACATTCAGATAAAGGATAGTTAGGATATCATGCTTTAAAATTCTACATGGGAAGCTGATCCAGGGGAAGGCAAGCTTTCAGGAATCAGCCCCAAACAATTCCAAGCAAGAAGACAGAATGGACCTACCTAAAGAGACTCAAGTAGGATTTTCAGAGAACTCAATGACCAACTTAAATTTTAAAAAAGATGGAAACAAGGACAAATAACTGAGCATTTCACATTCTGAAAAAATGCTATGTGAAATAGCAACATGGTCCTGTAAGAATTGAGGTTCAAAGGTCAAAAATGAGCTAATGCTGGAGGTGAATGCTAATGATTCAAAAAGGAGGCCTTTTAGCTATGTAGGGGGCTGGAAAGAACAAAGACCACCACTGCTTGGGATATGTACTTAAATACTAGGTGCAATGGATTACCATTCAACCCAGATTCTGCTTCTGTTTCTCAATTAAGGAAACCAATCTCTGGTGTTTAGTAGGATAGAACAACAATCATTAACAGCACATTTAAACCAAAGATAAGAGCAAAGATGGGAAGATTACACCAGTGGCTGCCCTCAGTACATGTAAATCACTATGTCTAACAAACTACATCCCAGGGCACCAAAAGAGCTAGCAGTTGTGATTGCTGAGCTACTGCTGCTGAACTTTGAAAAACCATGGCGGATAGGAGAGTTGCACCAGGAGTGAAGAGTGGCGAATGTTTTCCCAGTTAAAAAAAAAAAAAGAAAAGGAAAAATTTATTCTTTAGACTATAGATGACAAATTTGTTTTGGATTCGTGGCAAAAAATCTAAAAAGAATTGTCAAAAGGATAGTATGTGAACATTTATTTAGAAATAAAAACACTGCTCAGTAAGTGCCAGTACAGCTTCATCAAAAACAAGTAATACCAGACTAACCCCATTGTTTTTGTCAGGGTTTACTAGACTGATAGATCAGGGAAATGTCATAGACAAAATACACCTGAGTTTCAGCAAAGTTTTTTTTTTTCTTTTGGTTTGTTCTGCAAACTCTCCCAAGTAGTTAACTCTCATCTGTATGGTAGAAGATTGAATCTGGAAGAAGTGAAGGGAGGATTTATTTTTTTTTTCTGAGTATCCAAGAAAGGAAATGCTAACTACCTCCAGATCACCATGGAGGATGGAATCAAATGGAATCAAAATGAAAGATTGGGTTTTTTCACCTAATAATCACAGGATTCTTAATTATTTCTTTTATGAAATTAATGTAGAGTTCACAAACTGAAGAAAATGTGGGTTAGCTGTGACAGAGTCACCGTAAAACTCAAGTCAAATTAAAATGGAATAGGTCTGAGTTCTACTTCAAACAAAAGGTATGTTTTGTCAACTTTATGGGATGATTAATGTGTCAGGTTGAATTCTGATTTTTTTGGCAGGGGAGATGATAAGACTGTATCTGTTTTGTTTTCCATAAATTTGCCTTAGGAGAAGGAAGAGGGAAGTTAGATAAATCTTATGAAGTAATATGGGTAGGGAACCACAAGATCATCGTGTTATCCAGAGGCTTCATGAATGGCCTAGCCTGCTATTTGAAAATAGACCAATTATTTTGATCCAAACAGCCTACATGAACAAATTCCAAAATTGGCTTGGAAATGTTGTAGAGATATCATTCCTGTCTAGGAAGGCAGTGTGGTCCAATGGTAAGAACAACGATTCTTATATTCAAATTCTTTCAGGCTTACTAGTTGTATGACTTTGGCCAAGTAATTTAACCATTGTGTGTCTTAGTTTCCACATCTGTAAAATGAAGGCTTTGGGCTAAAAGGCCTCTCTCTGAGGTCTCTTCCAGCTATAAGACCACAAGAAGAACTGATTCTGTGGTCTTCTCCCAAAATAGATAAGGTTGTAACGTTTGGAATTAGAAAGGTTCTTTGAGATGATCTTATTTAATACGAGTAATTTATATAAATATTATAATACTCATTTATACCAATATCAATTTATGTGAGTAATTAAGGGTCAGAAATGTGAATTTGCTCAAATTCACATAGATAAGTGGCAGAGCTATGCTCTAAATTTAGGTTCAAAAAATTCAGAGTCAAATAATTTCAGAGCTGGAAGGAATCTCAGAAATCATCAAAACCCATTATTTTAGAGATGAAGAAATTAAAATGAGAGAAGATAAATGACTTGCCCAAGGTCATAGAGATGGTAGGTAGCAGAGCAGAGATCTGAATTTCAGATACATTGTTTTGCCACCTACTTTATGATGTCCCATTTCTAAACCAAAGTTGCTAAGCTAGGATAAGAACCTAGAAAAGTCAAGTAGATGTTGGCCTCTAACCAGAATTTAGAGACCAAGGAAGTTTAGGGAGGAGGGAGAGATGAAAGTCTGGAAGGCAGGAGTTAGGGCCCGATAAAAGCTGATTTAGGGTCAGTAGGTCCTAAGGAACATGAGTAGACTCTTCATTCTTCCCATTGCCAACTCAGACCAAATTCATGTCCCAACAGTACAATATTTACTTAAGTTTCACCACCTTTGTAATTAGTTTGGCTGAGTTGTATGATCTTTTTGTCCTTCATCATAATTAGATAAATCTGTAAGTAAGCATTTAGACTTGCTTTCAGCAAACTTTTATTTCAACCAAAAATAAACTAGAGTATATGACCATAATAATAGTTGCTCAGTAGAAGACCCTGATCCTTCCTTCAAAATATTCCATCAAAATATTTCTGATTGATTCATTCTGTTTTAGCCCAAGGATATTTAATTGGAGGTGATTAAGGGTAGCCCTCCTCCCCATACTATGCTTTGTGCCCGTTGATATTTGACCCATCAATGTTGAATCATTGATCCTTAAATAAAGTCACCAATAGTCTGAAGCCATGGAATGGGGTCTATAGCACCTCCTCTGGTTTCAGGAAAGGCTGTTAAAGATAAGAAAGGGTGGTAATCTGTATTTAATCACTACAAATTTAAGAGGTTTATTTAAGAGGTTTATTTAAGAAGTTTATTACTTTGTGAGGTATTCATTGCAACGCAAAGGAATATGAAATGCTACCATGTAGTTAGAAATACCTGTTTGAGGCTTTGTTCAAGTGGAAATTTCCCAGGAATGAAACTCCCCAAATCCTTCAAAGTTTATCCAAATCTTTTGAAAACCCAAACCACCCAATATATCTAATCTCTTTTTGACTAGGCCAACATATCTCCAAATGAGGAAAGCAAGCCTCATAGAGGTTAATCAAGTTGTGCTAGACCACCTACGTGGCTCAGTTCTCATCCTTCACACAGCAGGTAGCAGCTAGTTTGTAGCACATGGGAGCAGCTATATATTATGAGGTGAGGGAAGATGCATAGAAAAAAGGCTGAACACTAAACTGACTAGCAGGAAAAAATAAAGCTGCAGACATAGCATGAATGCAAAGGTTCAAAATGGGCCATGAACATTTCAGTTACTGATTTTAAGGAAGTGACATAGACCACACTCATGCACCGCCACCAATTTATCTGCATCAAAACTCACTCATGGCAAAAGGATATTACCAAAAAACATGTGCCTCTCAGCTCCTCCCCGACCCCCCCTCCCCACCTCCAGTCTCAATTTCATCCTGGACTTGGGACACATCACAGCACACAACTCTGGCCATTAACTAGTTCTGTCCAGAATTGAAATCAGGTTTCCAGTGAATTAGTAACAAAGGCGATGGCACTGTTTTCAGAAGTAGATGAAAGATGCTGCTACCCATTCCAAATGCACTATTCTGAGCTAAGGAAATCTCAAACACATAAGAATTTACCAACCACAGGCAAGTCAGAGAATTAGGAACACCTGGTCAAATGTCTTTGGTACCTGATGTCTACACTTTACCTGGCATCTTAAGCTGTTCTGCTATGAAGTAAAAGGAAAGGCCCAACCTGTCTAGCTTGGATTTCAGTTTCCTCTTTTTTTTAAAATGGGGGAGATGGATTAGATGTTCCCTGAGTTCCTCTACAGATCTAGACCTAGGATCCTATTATCCACGTCCTGAAATTAATCCACTCCTTAAATGGTGACATTCATAGGTGGAATCACTAAGGCTCCCCTTGAATTTATATATGACTAAAACACAGTACAACAGAGGGACAGCCTGAGGGTTGCACTGGTATTCACATATTCTTAAAGGACTCAGAGGTACATATGAAACACTTTGGGTAGATCTCTTATGGATAATTTATAGGAGGGCATGGAATGAAGATTACACAGGATGAGAATGTATGAACGGATTATATTATGCAGAAGGGGTACCCACAATGATGAGAACTATTGAAGTGTCAAAGTATAACTTAATGTTAAAAATGCTTTTGGAAGCATCCAGTGCGAATAATCAGTGGGACTGATTATGATTTCCTTCCAATAAAATGGTGCTCAAAGAGGATGACAACTCCTTCAATTTTTAAATATATTTTATACATAACTACTTAGCTACATGAGTGTACATGCACATAAAGATATCTCTATGTATATGTGCATCGACAAGGACATCCTGTGTACATTTAATACCTGTGAAAAAGTAGTGGAAAGTAGCGTGTTTGCCAGCAGACAAGAAAAGACCAGTCAGGCTAGTTTACTCATCCACTCACAGAATGAGCTTCAGCATTGGCCAGAACAGATCATAATAAATGGAGGCTCAATCATGGTGCCCATTCTGCCTTTGCCAGCTCCACTAGAGATGCCAGCAAAGCTGAACAAGAAACTGGTGGCCAACTAGTTTTTGAAACAACTAATGTCACATATGCTGAGCCAGATTGTCCCAGTACCTATCCTGCTGTTTAGGAGAAAGGTGGGTGCCTTTTAAAGTTGTATTTATAGCAGTTTATAAAATATTAAATGCAACATGGGGATGCTGCCACAAAATAATTGTTTATCATGTCCTCATTAAAAAAGAGGAAGTGGTAAGTAAAAAAACCTAGTTTGGCTGGCTATTTGGGAGAAAGGAAAAGCTAGTAGCTGCGTACTATCAACTTGGTTACACTAGGATCTAGATCTTATTAAAAGGAACCTAGAAATGAGCAGATAGAAGTTTTTTTTTCATTTAACAAATATTTTTTGAGTGAGTCCCTAATCTGTGTGAGACATTGTGCTCACTAGATATGGAAAGAAGCATTGGAGGGAAGGAAGAAGGAAGTCGTTTTCTTTTTAAAGGGAGAGAATAAAGTTGGAAGGAGCCACAGTAAGAAGCCAAAATCCCCTTTCAAATAATAGCTACTTTATCTTAATCTGTCAAATTAAACCAGTAGCAAGCTAATTAAAAGTAGTAAATAGGAACCAAGAGTGAACTGAAATATTCTATCTGGAGGTAAAGTTAAAGTCGAATGCCAGTTGAAAACAGTTGTAGCTAGTAATGTACTAATTGTTGGGGGAAGGACAGAGAAAAAGAAAGAGAGAGAGAGAGAGAGAGAGAGAGAGAACCATATACTGAATTATATCTTTGTAATAATTGTCTGCTGATCTTATTATGCTGTCCTGTAAAAGTCATGTTCTAAGTGAAATGAGTGACTGTCATCCCACTAAGAATCTATGATTTTCTTCCTATCAGAAAGGATAAATAAGATACGACTACAGTGTGATCTGTTGCAGATTGGTGGCTTCTAAAATGCTTTGTAAATAATAACGCAT
Source organism: Phalanger gymnotis (assembly GCA_028646595.1). Taxonomy (NCBI): domain Eukaryota; kingdom Metazoa; phylum Chordata; class Mammalia; order Diprotodontia; family Phalangeridae; genus Phalanger; species Phalanger gymnotis. Next base: position 614,484,050 of record CM053622.1, on the reverse strand, counting down.
ACTTCTGAATGCATTTGAAAGCTGCCCAAAATAAAGCACTTGGGCCATGGAGTACCTTGACTACCAAAAAAAAAATATTTCTATTCAGCAGTCCTCTGGCTAAATATGATCCCACTGTAAGTGTTTAACTTCCAATGTTGGATTTTTTAAAGGTTATTTTATAATCTTTCAGTTTATATTTTTTACCCATAGCAGTAAAGACTAAAGGCAGTACCAAGGCTGACTGTCCAGTCATAATATCTTCTGTTCAAAGCACCCATTCAGTTGCTGGTGGACAACTCCACCTGACTTTATTTTTATAACATCTTATGGCAGGGCCAGCAAAGGGGCCAATTCGGTTAATAGATCACCAGAGAAAGGAAAGTAATGGCTAACAGTGGTGAAGGTTTCTTCTCTAGAGTCCGTAGTTCGTTTCCAACGTAAACTCTGCAGTCAAAGAACTGCTGTCTCTGTGGAATGAAGTCAATCTGGAAACTGAAACAACTTCTAACCACAAATGCCAACAAATCCCTGGAAGAGGTCAAAAACTCCCCCTGTATTCTGTGAAATATGTGCATAACATATTTCATCTAAATTTACAATCACCTTGGAAAAATATACATTATTTTGCTCCTTTTGTTCTGACCAAAGCCATATTTTCTACCAGTGGTTCATCTTCTAAAACAAAATAAAAAAAAAAAAACCAGCCTAAGGGAACAAAAGAGAAGTTTTTGTGGCTTTTTTTTTCTTTCTTTCTTCCCCTTACTGTTATGCAATGTTTATACCATTCGGTCTGCCCTCAATTGGAGAGATGACCCCTACAGCTATGTGCTGTAGACCTTCTCCTGAAAAGCTAAAAGTTATAAGGAAACATGTGATCAACTTTCAGACTCTGCAGTTCTGTTTAGACTGGCCCCTGATCTTCCAAGGCTTAAAGTCAAAATGGTCAAGTCAGGCTTTTATCTGCAGAGCTCTTTCTTATCCCCAAATGATGGCCCTTCAACTGAAGCATTAGAAGTTATTTTTCAGGCTACAGATGACCTTTTGAGGCAGACTGTTTTCCAAATGGCTGCTCAAACTAGCTTTGGAAAATTACTTGGAAAAGTGAGGAAATTTATCTCCCTAAGTTTGGAAGAACATGTTTAGCTTTTCCTTTATCCTTACGCTCTTAACTGCTAGTCTAACTTTCAGTGAATCACAAGAATAGCTATTCATTCTCTTCATCTTTACCTACTCAATATTATTCTCAGCTGGCAGCAAAGGGATCAGAAGTAGAAGGAGGAGCAGCTGTGAAACAAGGTGAACAGGGATTGTTCCACTTTTCTGTCCCTTATATCCACTTCTTTTGTGACAGTTGGGGCGGGGTAGGTTTGGAGATGTTCTTTTCTTCTATAAGAGCAAATGACATAAAAAGAGAAATATTACATGAAATAAGAATGAAATTCATTTTCCCATTATTGTTACATCTCCCACCTCCATGTCTTTGAAGGAACTATACTCCATGCCCAAAAGTGCTACCCACTTACCACTACCTCACAGAATCCCTAGCTTCCTTGAGGACTTGGCTTAAGAGCCACCTCCTTCAAGAGGCCATTCCTGATACCCCTGGTTGTTAGTATCTCCACTCTGAATTTATTTTCTATTTACTTAGTACTTATTTACTTAGTACTTATATTTACTTTACATAGACTTTTTATATTTTACTTTCGATACATTATCTATGCATATGCTCATTCCCCATGGAATAAATTCTGCTTTGGAACAAAAAGTGCTTTGCACATAGTAGTAGCCCCATAAATAAATACTTGTTGAATTGGACTGAATTATTAATTCTGCAAATCTAGTCTAATAAACAACTATAACTATCTGCATTTTCCAGAGTTTTTAAGTCCTTTAAGGTTGTCTTTTGCGGTATTGTAATTATTATATATTTTTTCTGCTTGCTTCATCCCTCATCTGTTCATGCAATTCTTTCCAGGTTTTTCTAAATTCATGCTTTCCATCATTTGTAATGGTGGATTGGACCATCATAATCACACATTCACCCTTCCCTAACTGTTCTGAAGGATACCGATATCTTCCTTTTAAAAATTTCTATTGCCGTCAAAATCTGCTCCTCAGTTTTAATATGGATAAGTCTGGTTTACTATGGATAAATCCGCTCCTCTGTTTTAATATGGATAAGTCAGATTTCAGAATTGAGTCAGAATTGAAAGCATAAGCTACGCATGAAATGTCTGTCATTTTCCATCTTAATCTTCTCTTTGTCAGGCACTGGATCCTATACATAGTTATCATATAATAAAAGAATTGAATTGAAATGAACTGCTTTATAGATCATGATGAAGCCTCCCCTTTGTCTCCAGAGAGACAGAGATAGACAACTTTAATATAAGTTGATGGTTAAGTCTAGGACTATTAGTCCATGGGGATATTATTCCTTTTTACTTTTCTCTATTATGAGGTTCATTCCTTTAGAACAAATACTCAGAACACAGTAACCATCAGTATACCTTTATTTGGAGACAAACCCTCTTGTAAAAGTATGAGGGCAAAGTGTAAGAGAGCATGCCAATTCTCCAGCAAGTGATGAGACAGAGATGGCAAGGAAGTAAAGAAGAGATGAATTCATCAGGTCTCAGTAGTACCAATAGTCAGGGAAGATGCAAAATTCTGCCCAGACAGATTGCTCCCTAAGTGAGTCAGTGAGCCAAACAGGATTTTAGGTGTTCACGATTATATTCAGGTTGGAGTTGTGCTCTTCATTTGCAATATGTTGGCTGCTGCTACTGGTGCTCGTCTGCCCTTCTCTCACTCTCATCTTTCCTCAGGGGGCTTCGCCCATCTATCATGACTTCTGCCTCCCATATCCTTCGTTCTCTTGTTCTTGCTGGGAAATCTGTATTTTTCATCAGTCCCTTTGCTTATACATTCAACCCTTCCAGGGCAAGACCTGTGTCTTTTTTTTTTCCATCTCTCACAATGAAACTAGCACATTGGTGGGCCTATAGTAGGTGCTCAAACAAAGTTGTAGATTTGGTTTAACCCATGCCTTCATTACCTCTACTTTGAAGAATTATGGCAAAGCATTTCTAACAGGGTCCACAGAATTCAAGATGGCTGGTGGAGTTACAAGAGAAAAATTAAAAAGGAAGGCAGAAAGATGTGTTCATATTCTTCTCCTAGAATTAAAGGGGAGCAGACCTACGCTTTATCTCAAAAAGCAATAAAGTGGTTTAATAGATAGAATATGGGGATTAAATTAGCAACATTGATTGTGTACAAATTGTTTATGCCTGATTCTATCAATTTATCACTCTCTATCAGGAGATGGATGGTATATCATCATTAGACCCTTGGAAACATGGATGGTCAGTGTATACATAGATCATAGTTCTTACAGCTTTCATAGGTACTTGTCATTACAGTGTTATTATTATTTAATTATTCTGGTTATGTTCAAGTTATTCTTCATTAGTTTATAAAAGTCTCCAAATTGTTCATTTTTGTAATACTGTTGTTATAATAAGAATTATCCTTTTGGTTCTGCTTACTTCACCCTTCATCAGTTGATACATCTTTCCATATCTTTTTTGAAATAATCTATTTCCTCGTTTCTTACAGCCCAATTCCATTATATTCACATACTACAATTTATCTGTTTCCTGGAAGGAGGACACTCTCTCTGCCCCTACCTTAGTTTTTAATTTTTAGCTACCATAGGAGTTGATTGATTTCGTGACTGGGAGGGGTAATAGGCCTAGCAGTGGCATAACTAAGTCAAAGGGTATGCACAGCTGAGTGACTTTGGGTGTACAGTTCCAAACAGCTTTTTAGATGGCTAGATTAAATCATTGTTATTCCCACTTTATAAACAAGGAAACTAGATGTTACTAGAGCTTAAGTGACTTGCTTAGTACCACAGTGTCTGAGGCAGGATCAGTACTTTATCCACTGTGTCTTCTAGCTGCCTGCTAACAGTGATATTTCTGTTTCTTCTTTGCCTTTTCTTGTAACTTTAACTTCTTTTCCTTGTAATTGCTGTAGTTAGTGTTTCTAGCACTATGAAATATAGTAGTGGTGATGATGGGAATTCTTCCTTTACTCCAGATCTCATCTTCTTTTCATTAAGCTCTATCCTGGATCCTATTAGTAGGTATAACCTGGATGAAGATTCAGCCAAGGAGAGTGAAGAGTGGTCAGATAAAGAGGAGATAAAGAGAACTAAGAAAGAATAGTGCCATAAAACCTAGAAAGCTAAGCGTATCAAATGCCCAAGGCTTCCGAGAGGTGAAGGACAAGAACTGAGAAAAGGCCATCAGATTTGGCAATTAAGAGATAGTAACTTTCTGTTCAGAAGCCAGACTCCAGAGAGTTAAGAAGAAAGTGAAAGGAAAGGAAGTAGAGACACCTATTATAGCCTACTCAAGGAATTTAGCCTCAAAAGGGAGGAGAGATATGGGTCTATTGGTAGTAGGGGTCAATGGATCAAGGCGGGATTTTATTGAGGATGAGAAAGACATGGGCATGTTTGTAGGCAATAGGAAAGCATCCAGTAGACAAAGAGAGATTGAAAATAAGTGAGACAGGAGAGATGATAGAAGGGGCAATATACTGGAGAAGATGAAATAGAATGGAATCCCTTATGCCTGTGGAGGGGTTGTCTTTGCAAGGAGTCAGACCACCTCCTTACGTGATACAGGAGAAAATAGTAGCAGAAGGCATCTGATTGATTTGAAATGAGGTGAGAGGAGATACCTTTTGATGAATGGTCTCATTTTTTTTCCAATAAAATATGAGGCAAAGTTTTAAGCTAAGAGAATGGGAGGAGGGGAAGCCATGGGAGGTTTGAGATGAGATAAAAAGAATTGAAGAACCACTGTAGCAAGTGGGACAGTAAGTTAATTAGGGAGGTATAAAAAGATTGCCTTGCTATAATGAGAGCCTAGCTGAGATTATGAAACATAAATTTGCAGTAGCTCCAGCATGATTTTGAGACTTTTCCCAGCTTTGTTCAGCATGTGTGTGAAAGAGAAGGCAGCAGAACGTTGAAGTGAGCCAAGATTGTTACTTTGCAGGGCAAATTTGGTGATATGAGAAGGGGTAAGGGATTTAAAAGAAGACCCTACAGAGTTGAACTGGTTCACCAAGAGGTCAAGATGGGGAAGTGAGGAGAGTAAAGCTAGTACAGGGGTGAAGGCCTGGCAACCTTACCTAACTACCTGAAATTTAACAAACCTGGACTTATTTTGTCTATATATACTTACACATTGTTTTTTCCAGTAGTAATGTATAGCTATAAGAATTGGATTGTAAGGAAAGCTGAACACCACAGACACTTTTGAATTGTGGAGCCAGTGGAGACTTTTGAGAGTCCCTTGATCAGCAAGGAGGTCAAATCAGTCAATACTTAAAGAAATTAATTCGGGCTATTCACTTCAAAGTCAAATACCGAAGCTGAAGCTTAAATACTTTGGCCACATAATAAGAATATGGTACTCGTTGGAAAAGATCTTGATGTTGGGAAAGATTGAAGGCCAAAGGAAAAGGGGATGGCAGATGAGATGGATAAATAGTGTCATGGAAGCAATGAATATGAACTTGGACAGACTTTGAAAGATAGTGAAGGCTGGAAGGGTGTGCTATGGTACATGAGGTCACAAAGAGTCAGATGTAACTGAATGACTGAACAACAACAACAGCATACTTACACATTGCTTCTCCAGATTGAATGCAAGCTCTTTGAAAGAGCTTTTCATTTCAACAGAGAGCAAGAGAGATTATAACCTTGGTTAAAAGCTTTTTTATAAGTAAATATATAGAAATCTATTAAATGAAAATAGGCTGACCAAAAAAAAAAACCACTACTGATTTTAAAAGAAATTTGAAATTAATTTAACATTTTTTTCTAGACTTGGCTTGTATATGTATGTGGATATACAAACAAGTGTCTAATTTAAGCAATTAACTAGGTAATTCAAACCAGCAAAATTGTCTCACCTACAGCATATGAATATAACAGATGAAATAACTTAGAATGAAAATGAATAATTTACTCACTTCTACTGTGTTTAAAAAAAAAACCTCAGAGAATTTTGCTGGTTTGAATTACCTAGTTTTCTTTAAAACATGCATAAGATTTCTCCTTGTTCTTGCCACCTTATTTTATGTGCACTGTCCTCCTAAATTATAATTTAATGCCAAAGTAAAAACTATCTCCCAATATCCCAAACCCACTTCCCCCACATCAGTCCCTGTCCAATTTACATAAAAGACAGAGAATGGCAAGGATTTTCTGGGTGCACAGTGGTTTTCTTCCACTTCAGTCCTCCTTCCTTGTTTGTAGACTAGGAAGAAGTTCCACATGTGATAAAATAGTGGACAGGACACCAGATTTGGAGTCAGGAAGACCTGGATGTCAATCCCACTTCTGACATTCAGAATCTCTACTACTTGTTCATAGTTGTGAGATTCCAAAAAGATAATAAACTTAAATTATTATATAGCTATCAACTTTTCTCACTATGTCCATCACTCTCCTATCTCCCTAATTTAGATCAGGACGTTCAGTTCTGGAAAGAACCTTAAAGGTCTAATACCTCCATTTTAAAGATAAAGAGTTTTAGTTACCTGCCCATGCAAGTATCATTACTGGGATTCAAATCCATGCCTTCTAAGCTTGTATTCTATTATATTGCTACTATTTCCAAGGACAAAACCTACTAAAACATGAACTAGGTTCATAATAATTACTTGCAAAACTACCCTAATGTAACTTCCTCAATTTCATGGGACCAAGCATGGGTCTACCAGTTGTAATTTACTTCCAGCAAATTTAACTAGACTGAAACATGGCATTGTAAAGCATGCTAGGTTGAGAGAACATGGAAATCAAGTCCTTTTAGGAGGCGGACCAGGAGTGCATGAAAATCTAGACAGAAAAGGGGTGTCAAGAGAAAAGAGGGTGATACAGTGTCAAAAGCTGCAAGAAAGGTCAAGAAGGATGAGGACTGAGAAATAGCCATTAGACTTGGCAATTAAGAAATAAGTTTCAGTTGAAGAGGTTGTAAGCCAGACTACAGAGTTAAGAAGAAAGTAAGAAGGAACTGGAGGCACTAACTGTTGACATTCTCCCCAAAGGAGTTTAGCCACAAAAGGGAAAAGCTACGAGACTGGAGGTAGCAAGGATGGATGAGTCAAGAAAGGGTTTTATTGTTTTGTTTTTTAAGATGGGGCAGACACGGGCATATTTTTTAGGCAGTGGGGAAGTTGCCAATAGAGAGAAATTGAAGATTAGTGACAGTAGGGATGATGGAAAGGACAATCTGCTGGAGAAGCTGAGATGGAATTAGATCACTTGTGTATACAGAGAGGTTTGCCTTGGTCTATAAGAAAGGCCACTTCTTCATGAAGAAGGGTGAAGGAGATAGTGGCAGAAGGCATCTGAGTGACACAAGGAGGAAGTAATAGGAGGAAGTTCTGGGTAAATAGTCCCAAATTCTTTAGTGAAATGAGGCAAAGTTCTTATAAGTCACTCACTAAGGGATAATGCCAAAAAATCATGCCCTCTGAGCTTTATCACACTAGCCTGGACAATCAACCATTTCCTCACCACCGAGGCTCCATCTAAGTTTGTCTGAGTGACCCCTGTGTGTCCACGCATGTGAACATAAAGAGGGTGAAAACAGAACTATCCCACTAAAGTTAAGTCTTATTATAAAATTGTAGCTTTGAAAGTTCCTTCTGTGAAAAATCTGTTGAAACAAAGCTATAGCAAACACCCCATCAAAGAGCTTAAGGAAAAGCATTTTGGAAACATTTTTATATAGAAATATTTATTACAAAGATTCTTTTTTTTACAACAAAGTAAATCACATGGTCATATTGTTGGAAAAATGAAAAAGGAAGAAGGAAAAGATTAAACATTAAAACACACAAAAAAAGAAGAAAGTGCTCATAGCAACATATTGCGGTCTCCATGAAAGTGCATCAATGGCTAATGCCAAAGTACCAACTTGGTGCTGGCATACTCAATAAGGACCGGTAAACCTTAGAAAGCAAAATGCAAAAGTTCTTTATTTTTTTTCTAAAGACATTTAGATGAAACACATTTATGAACCCATTCTGACTATACAACTATTTAAAAATAGGTTCTGGCTACAAAAGGGTACAGATACAATTACTTTACCAAAAGTCTGCTTAAAAGCAAGTCAGATGGTTTATAAAACAAAAATTTTGCCAGTTGACTCTCCATACATTACACTGAACTCACCAAGTTTAAGACTCTCATAATCCAAGATTATAGAGCTGATTTAATTCAGGGGCAGGGGTAAAATTCAGATATGTCCCTCTTGCATTCATTTCTAGCTCCTAGTTTACATAACCCAGTTATTGCCATATGAAGACTACTTTCAGTAAGTCTTGCATCTTTGTGTAAAGATGGTTATAATGCTGTGTTATAACTACATTTGCGGCTTATATGCTAGTTAGTTATATGAAGTGCTACATATGTGTAATATATTTTGCTCTATTCTATATCATGTGGTTATATAAAAATAAATGTGCTCTCCCAAATTCAACCAAAATATTCATGGCAAGAAAGTACTAGATGAGTATCAAAACTTTCCACATATTTCTCAAACCCTCACCATCAACAGGATAATACTGAGACCAGGTTAACAAACTCCAACTTTCATGGTTGGAGGAGAAATTATTTTAATAACTATATTTAAATGATGGGGATAAGACATAAGGAACGTGAGGCCAGCCTTACTCAAAACAAATGAGTACAACTACCATTTTGGGGGACAAGCAATGCATCTGAATTCTAGAGTACATAGATGGATAGACAATGAACATCTATCAAAGAGCAACTATATTAAAGCACAGACATCACTTTTCTGTTCTACGTTCTCTCTACCCTAGGGCAAAAGGGGAAGATCAGCATTACCAATATGTTCCCCATATTTCAGTTATTGGGGTATTTTTCCTAGTCCTTTAATCCCTAGATATGAAGTGGACTCCTGAACTCATATTTACATATTTTTAGTTTCTTTGAAGCTTGCCCCTTAAGGCATAACTGTAATAAACTCAAAAGAAACATCTTGACCATTTATGGCTGCCCTAAAGTAAGGACTGGTGCTACAATTCAGTAACAGGGATAGCAACAATTAACTAACTGTGTTACACAACCGACACATTACTTTCTGCTTCACTGGAGACTGTTTTTGTATTAGGACAACAAACAAAGAGCTGATTTCCAAGAGTTTTCTGGGCATATCGGAAATACATCATGTGACCCATTACCACGAAAGAGACTGAAATCAACACAAGTAAACCAAAAGCTTCAGGATTGGGAGCCAAGATGACCATGATGAAATGCACAAGATCTAGAAGATAGTTCATAGAGTTCTGTACACCATTTATAATGCCTCGTTCCGACTCTATTACATTTTCTTGTAGTAACTGTGTCACAGTCAAATCAAAGGCCCAAAGACCTGTAATGATAGTAACAAAAAAAAAGATTAAAAAATGCTTTAATTTTTCCATGTTTGATCGATGATCACATTTTCAGATTTCTAATATAATACCCTACTATATTTGTAAAATAAAGATTTAAAGATCTGACATTATTGCCTTCGGTTTATTCATATGTAAAAGATGGAAATAAGAATGCTTTCACCACTTATCTCACAGGATTTCTTATGAGGAAAAACTTTCAAAGTTTTTAAATGTTATATAAATTAAGTACTTCTTAGAGGATAATGGATTTAGTGCTGAAAGGGAGGTCAAAGGTCATTGGAGACACCTTCATTGTTGGTAAGAACTGAAGTCCATAAAGGTTTCCACAGATGTTCAATGACTTGCTCAAGATTACACAGGTTGCAGAGTTAGGGTACATGCTTAGATTCTTTGATCTGATACCAATTGTCTCGTATGGTGTAGCAGGAAGAACAATGAATTTGTTTTCAGATGACCCACGTTAAAATCCCAGATCCGCTATTTACCACCAGTGTAATCCTGGGTGAGTCAAAAGTCTTGGGGCCTATTTCCTTATCTATAAAGTGAGGGTGTAGTATTAAATGATCTATGCTCCTCTCCAATTCCCAATCCAATGTTACTATTTTCCAGACTTAATTCCTTAAGTTATTCAAAACAACTCAGATAATAAGAGTTAAAGAAGAACCAAGTGCCATCATAACTTTATTCTGCTGCTTATTTATCAAGCATAATATGAAACGTGGAAGGAAGCCTTTGAAATCCAATCTGTGACATCATATGTAAAAGAAGACTAGAAATAATATTTTTAAATAATGAAATAAACGGCACTTATATATTCATGATAAAGGGCTTAAGGTCCCTTTACAACATAATTAGCAAACTCTCTACCTCTATGCTTGATTCTTTACAATCAATCTGTCTTGGCTGAATACTGATATGTCTGATAAATCAGTGCAATCATTACATGCCACAAGATGAATAGAATTTCATTTGAAGGAGGAAGTCCAGAAGTAACGTGCTAGCACTCTATTAATTTTTACCTAAATTTGCTCTGTAAGCAATTCTTACATTGTGAACCAACATTTCTTTTTAGAGCTACCAAAACCAAACTAAAACAAACAACAAAAAAAAGATAGCTATTCTCATCTATTGTTTTTCTGTATAACCTCCAAAACATTGCCTTATTCTCATGGAACTATACTGTGACAAATATGTAACTAAAAAAAATCTGTGACTTGTGTGGTACAGCTATGAAAGTTCTGAATTACAAAATAAAAGTATGATGAAGCAGTCAACAGCCTACTCCTCTTTCCCAATCATTAAGCTCTCTTAAGGAATTAATTCCAATGGAACAATATAAGGAATGCTAGAGGTGAGGAAAGGACTTGTAAATACTAGTTTGATTATAAATTTGTTGCTACCTGAATTAAGGTATCAGAATTAAGAATATTTAGAAATATCCTTAAACCTTAAGCATCTTGTTATGCTTACTGAGTCTTGAGCTCTACTTAAAATTCTACTTCAAAAAGTATTCAAAGGAGCAAATATCTTTATTCTTCTACCTCTGAATTGTCTTTCTTAAGTGATTGATAAATTTAAAAAAAAAAACTTTCTTACCAATTCTAGCAGCAATGACCCCTGCAAACAGCAGACTGACGGAGATTAAAGGTATAGGCTTTGGACTCATCTCTGCATATCCCTTAGTAGGATAAGACTCATTTAGTAAATTGTACATTCCAGTTGTGAATAAAGTTTCAGGTCCTTTTGTAGGTACTAGTGGGGACAATTCCTTACTTTGAATAAATCTAGAACTGATGTCTTCAAAGGGAGAAACTGATAAGTCCAAAGGACTTCCAGGCATGAAAACAGAGACCACACAGAGGATCAAACAGGCTATCTGGGCTATTCCAGAGATTAGACCTGTTCGAACCAGTCCACACTTTTCTCGTAGTCTGGTAAAAGCCACTGTTCCCATAATACCAGTGATAGCTGAGGCTGCCATGAGAAGACTGAGCACTGAGCCACTCAGACCCTGAGTGTAGGCATAGCCAGTAGTGATACAGTCAAAGCCCAGGACAGTCATATAGAGGAAAGAAAGACCCATGCCAGCAAGAAACACTGGTTGGTTGTAATACGAGATCCATCCATCACGGAAAGTACGGAAAGGCTCCGCTATCTGGGAAGCACAGCTAGGCTCTGTTTCATTCTCATACTCATACTTCTTAGAATCTTTTTCACCCATCAGATGGGATCCCTCCTGGGCTTTCTCAATATCTGTCAATTTAAAAAAAAAGCATTGATCTTTAAACATTTGAATTATGAGAACACCACAAGCCATTCAGCAGTTACCTTATCACTATAATTAAAAACCTTACAGTTTTTTTCCACTTCCCCAAATGCAATGTGTTATTATTTTATTAGAATAATCTATTATTTGTGTTCTTTTATTATTTTATTTGAATAATTTGTTTCAATAATAATTTGAGTATTCTGGTCAAAAAGCAACCCACATAGTCTGAACTTCTAGAGAATTTTCTTTAAAAAAAAAGCTGCCACACCCACATTTTACTGACATCCTTTATATAATGATCACGCTTGTTCCTTCTTTCCTTTTTCTTTTTGCATGTTGTCACCCTCATTAGAACGTAATATCCTTGAGGGTAGGCACTATCTCTTGTCTTTCTCTGCAACCTCTGTATTTAGCATAGTACCTCACACATAGTAAGTGCTCAATAGCTAATTTCATGAAATTGCTCTTTTATCACCCTTTCATTTTATTCTGACTGTTCTTATGTCAACTTCCCTATAACTCCTCCTTAACCTGTCTCAACAATCGTACCCTACTATATTCCCCATACCTCATGTGTTTCCCAATGGGTCATCTCCATCAAGCCTCTTTTCCTTAGCAGCCCCATGTTTATAGTACCAGGTAACTAAGCCAGACAAGATCCACATAGACTAAAGAAAGCCTAGGGCTTTCCTTACTAATTAGGGCTGGGACTTTGACAGGAGATAAAGATAGGGACAGGATGACTTCATTAGCATAGAGAATTCCTGAGCAAGGAAACTCCCTCTATTAAAGCTGGTCTGCACCTTCTCTTACAGTCTTACAAAGCTTCCTGGGAGGTTGATATGTTAAATGATTTGCCCCGAGGTCACTAGGCCACCAAGGATCAGATGTGGGGCTTGGATCCAGGATTTCCTGTTTGTGTGGCCCAGCTCTCTACCTACAACAAACTACCTCTTTGGGGGCCTTGAATGCTTATGAAATTCTGATTATGTTCAAAGTCATTTGGTCTGACTATCAGGACACAAGGTCTGATCATCTTTTTTGAGAATACCTTTCTGTAAATTCAGTTGTTTCAGTTCTGTTTCATTTGCTTTTGGAGAAGCTTTCAAAGCCAGGGCTGGGGTTTTCTGGTAAACTTTCCAGAGTAAGAAGTACTCTATACACATGGACACCAAATTCCATCCAGAAATGAACCCACAGCCAATCACTGGAGAGCCAAATGTCATTATCTGACCAACAGCCATGGGGGCCAGAATATTAGTTAACTGGTCAATTCTTCGTATTGTAGCATTCATATCTGTGGAAAAATCATTGAATAATAGACATTTGTTTAAAAAAAGTCTATAAGAGAAATAGAAAAAAATCATACAAATGATATCAAGACATAGACCTAATCTCAAAAAGCTTCTTTTTTTTTTTTTTAAAAAGTGCATATTGCTTTGGCAGAAATATTTATTGTTTTTATCAAGTTATAGTGAAAATCTGTCAAATTTTTCATATATTTGGAAATTGTTACATTTCAAAACTGAAAGATTTTGTTTCATAAAAAAGTCTTCCTATAAGAAAGAAATCTTAGGCCTAAAACCTATCTTGTCATTTTCTACATTGCAGAGAATTAACAAAATCCTGTGTGTTGTTCAAAGCATCTTGAGAGAAAGGTGACTACTAAGCATGTGGTTAGAAAAAACTGCCTTCAATAATTTTTTTAATTCCTTCTGGTAATCACTTACCTTCTAGTTGGTCCCATTAGACTGATGAATATACAATGCCTATTGATAACAGAAGAACTTTGACAGGTTTCCTAGTTTCTCTATAGAACCAAGGGTAATATTGATTTTTAAATGAGGCTATTTTTGCAGTGACTTAATTTCCTGAAACATAGTAGTCACTTCTTAAATTAATATTGAATTGAGATTCCATCTCCTATACTTTTTTTGTGCAGATACAACACACATAGCCAGGAAAGAAGTGCCAAATTAAAACAAATAACTGGATAATTTGGGTCAAAAAAATGCTTTCATCTGAAAGATCAAGAGAAATGGGACTAATTTTAATTCAACAGATAAGGTCATATAAACTCTTTGCCCCTTTTTGTAGCTATAAATAATTTTCAGTTTCATTACTATTATGTGCTGATTGTTTCCTGCACAACTATTAACTACCAAATTTGTATTTTCTATCAAATAGAGAAAAAAGGTTGTATCAATTAACATCCAAATTTCATTTTTGGAGGTTTGTATTATATATTTGTAATAGCTAATTGATGAAACTAAGTAACTAACGGCAATTAAAGAGGAAGACAAGTAAAATGAGAATTTTAAACAGCAAAGATTAACTGAATAAGTAGCACATAGTACAAACAACTATTTGAATGTAAAATCATTTTTAACTAATGATAGTGGACAAATCAAACTAGGTATTGGACTGATTTCTAGAACACACAGGATAGGCAAGGAAAAAACCCTTTAAAATTATGCTTTGGAAAAGGAGGAAAAAAATAAAACGTGCCAAGATTTTAGCTAACGAATCAATCTACATGAAAGCAAATGGTTTTGAAAGATTTTTTCTTTGACATATTTACAGATGCTTTTGTTGTTTTAAGAGACATGGAAAATGCACACACACACACACACACACACACACACACACACACACACACATATACCCCCCAAAAAAAGATGCACTAATGATCAGCTATTCTAAGTTGGGCATGCAATAAACAATCATTTGAGCATTTTTAAAATTATTCATTGCCTAAAAGAAACTAGCCTACCAAAAATACACACACACACACACACACACACACACACACACACACACACACACACAGAAGGAGAGACAGAGAGAAATAAGTATGATGGAGACTTTAGGAGAAAAAAAAGCTCAAAATGAGTCATACCTATTAGATGCCTGCATTCCAGAAGGGATAGGCCTTATCTTAGAGTTCAATATGTAAAATAGATATGATATGCTAAGTATTAACATCTGGTCACAGGAAGAAAGGTTAATGAGAAAATTAGAATCATTACTTTAGCTACGGGTGGTACACAGGTAAAAGTCTTCTGAACTGCATTCTCCTGCACTAAATTGTTAATAGGTTTATACAGGTTGTTAAAGGCACTGTGGCAATACCATTCAAATTACTATACTGCTACTACAAAACACTCCCTTCCTCAAGAAACTGCAATGGCTCCCTACTACATCAAATCCAAACTCTTCTTTTAGCCTTTAGGTCTTCCACTAACTTTGGTCCAACTTTCACAGTCTCATCCACTGTTACGAGCTAACATGAATTTACTGTGTGTATTCTGGAGAAGTGTTGTTCAGCACATCCCATGCCAACAACTTGCATGGACCAACTTATGCACCCTTGAATTTTCCAGACCTACCTATTTCCTCCTACAAAACCCTAGTCAAAACTAAAATCTTCCAGATAGCTTTTCCTGAGTAAATGAAAGATCTAAGTAGAATGGATGACTTTAAGCCTCATTAATACAAATGTTTAACAGCCTTACTTTTCCCTACAGTGATTCTTTTTAACTCTTCTTAGTTCTTTTAAGTCTTGATCTACATTGCTCTGAATACAGGAACACTCCTAAAGGGAGGGACCTTTGAAAGGAAAAAAAAACACTATATAGTATGTTTTATGCTAAAATAGAACATGGATTACAGGACATTCAGTTTGGGGAGTGGGGCATTGAGGAATACATTGTATATAGAAACCGATATTATTTTTCATATCTACAATTAATAATTTAAGCTTCTGCAGGCAGAGATTATACAGTATCTATTTACTTAGTGTCAAATGTATGCTAATATTACTGTCTACATATAGTAGGTTCCTAATAAAAAGTTGTTTTTTTACCTTAATACCACAGTAAAAGTTTTCTGGTGTTAAGTAAAAACGTGGTTTTTTTTCTTCAGTCTTTGAGGAAAATGTGATATCCTTGATAATGACTAATAAATATTATTCATCTCTTTTTCAAGCTTTTACTATTTTGAGTCAACTGGTGTGTAAATTCCCTCCACACACAAATGGCAACCAATTTATAACAGTGGATTCATCCTAGGCAGTTAGTTTGCCTAAAGCTCAAAAAGGTATGAAGTCAGGGTCCAACAACTAATAAGAGTGAAAGATGGGTTTTGAACTCAGGTCCTCCTGATTCTAAGTCCAGCACTCCAGCCGGGACTAGTGTGCAACCCTGCCTCTCATGTTCTAAAGATTAGAAATCTTTAGATTTCTAGACCTATGTGATTTTATTGGGATAGGGAACTACCACATGAGGAACTCCATCTACCAATGCACGTTGGCACCTTCCCTCCAATTTACTGTAATCCTAAAGAGTTGTTTAGAGCAGAGGGGTCAAACATCCAGATGGGATACAGGCTACTCACAATACCCCTGTACTGCCAGAAACAGATTAAAATGTAATGGGGGAACAATTACCAACATAAATAAAAATAGAAAATAGAAAAACTGAACAGCGATAATGTTAATAGGTGGTTTTCAAGTCAACGTGCAGCCTGCAGGGATAGTGACCCAATTTCTATTTGAGTTTGACACCCACTGATGTAGAGCTATGAAAGGTCAAAGGGCTTTCCCAGAGTCACAACAGCCAGGAGGGGTCAGATGGTAGAGTTATAGCCAGGTCTTCCTGGCTTTGAGGAAAGCAATCAACATTTGACTTCTTGTTCTCAGTAATGAGAAAAAAACAACTACCCAATCAACAGACTCAAGACAGTAAAAAAGAGATGTCCCTCTCTTCTCTTTTTAAATATAATATTAAGAATTATTTGTAAACTTATCATTACAACGCAAACCAATTTTGTTATCGTTGTCTGGGTTTGGGTCCTGATATTAGGCATATGACTACAAAAGTACTGTGCTTTCCAACTATTAATGTTAGAGAGTTTTTCTAAACATAAAAAAAAAAAGAAGCTTCCTTGTCAACAATGACTTAAGCATTTTTTTTTAAATAACCAAGTCAATTAAAAGAGGAGAGGAGGAAGAGGGGTGGGGGGAAAGCAAACAAAGGCTACTAAATCTTACCTGCTAATTTGCTTCTGTCATCCCCTGCAACAACAACAATCCAGTCTCTCTGAATGGTGATCCCAGTTGCAGTGCTGGCCAAATTTGCAATATTTGCAATAGTGATGATCAGGATATAACAGGAAGTCTAAGGAATCACAAAGTGGGAAATCAAGGTTAAAATTCTAATCCTAAAGAATTTCCTTCACAACTTTCCATGTTATTCTTTGGTAACATAATTAAATGATTCAAGTTTTAACCTTCATGTGTAAGGAACAATTTTATTTTCAATATACATTAGTAAAATGTGTTAGAGGTCCCCTAAGGTTAAAAAGAACTTTTATGTATTTTCTTCATCTTAGGTCATTTGTTTTACAGAAGCTAAGTAAAGGTTGAAATATTCATAAAGACGATTTAAGGCAAAATGGCCAAAAATATGTTTGTGGGGTATGCCCTGCCTAGACACAGTTGAGGCAACAAGATCATTAAGTGGATAGAGCTCTGAGTCTGGAAGACCCGAGTTCAAATTCGGCTTCAGATACTTAGCAGCTCTGTGATCCTGGGCAAGTCATTTAAACTGTCTGCCTCCGTTTTGTCAAATATAAAATGGGGATAATAAAAGCACCTGTTTGACAGGGTTGAAAGGATCAAATCAGATAATTTTTGCAAAATTGCTTAGCCTAATGCCTAGCGAGATATAAATACTCATTCTCTTCCCCAACCCTTCCCTCAGACACGTCTGCCCACAGAAACATACAGAATATCTGTTCCTTCCTCATGGCCCAATTTCATTAAGTGACACTAAGCCCTTTGTTTTTCATAACGCTCTATTTCTCTTTTCTTGTTGGAGCCACCAGCACAAAATCACAGTATTAAAGACTATTAAGAAGTCATTTAACTCAGTCCCCAAGTCATCATAGCATGTATATCTTAGGGCTATAGTATTGGTTAATCTCAATATCATTGTAGCTCCTCACAAACAATGGACAAGTCTCAAGCTAATAACAATGTGCAGAAACCTTACAAATAGAATTAAAAGAAGAAACCATGCTTAAGTCTTTTACAACTAGCACCTGTTAATATCTTCTCATTAAAGTATTTAATTGAGAACTTACAAGAACCCATCCATTGTACATGGTCAGAAGGGCAACTTTATGCAAGAAGACCACCATTAGGATGATACCACACACGATGACTGAAACATTCTGTACAATCAAAGAAGTCTGGGCCACTACAGCAAGGAAGGAAAAAACAATGCTTATAATACACAAAAGTATTGGGTGAGACAATACCCACTTTCACTTCAGTGTTAGAAAGTGCTTGAAGATGTAAGTGCAGTAAGTAGCATACACCTACATACACACAACAAAATAACTTTCCCGATCACTGAATTAAATCCTCTCTCAGCTATTCTCTTACACCTCCCCCAATCACACCCCACATCAAACGAGAATAACTGAAACACAAAATAAGGTATACCCAACACAAGTGACTATATTCACTCATGAGCAATTCCTAAAGTATCATGTGAAAAACTGTTTATTTTGTTTTTGGTTTGGGTTGATTTTTTCTTTTAAACTATTCTGATTCAAGGAGGAATCAAATCCTCACTGGTACTATTACAAAGAAATGACACAGGTCTTAATTTCTGCTTAAGATTCATAGATAAGATATGAAAACCATTTATACTACAGCTAGAATTAGTAATCTACTACATGGTCAATAGAAACCTACAAGACAAAGTAGTACATACAGAAGTTTGCCGAGAATACAGAAATAGTTTATACTTTTATCACCATAAAATATATTGTTGCTACCAAATCATTAGTTACCTTCTCCTCAGACAATTTTAGCATTCCTACAGTAAAGAGGAGAGCAGGTGATGGTGGAAAGAATTAGAAATCTAGAATTAGCTTAGACTTAGAGAATCTTAGAAGTCTAGAATTAGGATCAGAAAACCTGGGTTCAAGTCAATCAATAAACATTTCAATCAATCAATAAACATTAAGTGCCTACTATGTGCCAAACACTGTGCTAAGTGCTGGAAATACAAAAGGAGGTAAAAGACAGTCCTTGCCCTCCAGCAGCTTACAAGCTAATGGAAGTCCCAAATTTTCCCCCGGCTTCTTATATGACCTTTGGCAACTCCCTTAATCTTTCTGTGCCTCAGGATTCTGGTCTGAAGAATGGAGAGAATGCCTGTCCTGCACACCTCACAGGGCTATTGTGAAGGACTAACGTTCTATCATCTCTGAAAACATTCAGAAAGTAATATATTGTTATATAAGTAAAAAATGATTTTTAAAAACCTCTTTTATCCTACTCCTCAATTTTTTAATCACTACAAAAAGACTAAAGTTCACCAGTGTTAAAATTATGAGTTAACCAAAAAATCAGCATGCCCTCCCTACCTTGTAACATTCAAAATAACTAGGGGAAAAAAGAGAATACAGAACTGTCATTCAGATAATTGGTTTGGAGACCAGAGAAGTTAGTTAACTTTACATATCCCCAGGACCTCTAACAATCTTGTCAGGCCTTCTTGGTTACAATTAAGCACGTAATTCAGGAAATTTTTGCCTGAATTATCTGCTTTGGCCATCTATATTGCCCTAAGTCAGTAGACAACTGAAACGTTCAATCTTTTGACTAATTTCTTGGCTGTGTGGAACTGGCTTCTCCAATCAAGCAGTTTAGAGAAAAGTATGAAAGAAGCAACAATATCTAATGAAAATAACATTCCAACATAATATGGCCAACATAAAAGTCCTGTTTTGGGACTTTTAGATTTCAAATTCTCTAAAACACCACTATGTGAAAGCCCCATTTAAATATCTTCTAGCAGTAGTCTTATAAAGGGATTCCATTGCATTTCCAAGAGAAATCAAGCCAGAGTTAAGCCAGCTTTTAATGCTTAACATGGTTCCCAGAAAAGTGTCACTTGACGTTAATTATTAACATTTGGACTTTATCAGGAGCTGCAGGTATTTTTAAAAGTCCTTTATTTATTCCCTCAGCACAAATATGACAGGTATTCCTACACGGTCCAGGATCTAGATCCTCCACCCCCAATGGAAAATGGCGCATCAAGGTAGGTATTTAATAAATATTTGGTGGGCTGAAGTGCTTCTTCATCTATTCAACTACCCTCTAATTTGATCACAGCTACCACTGCAGGAGGAACAGTTCAAGGCTTTGCAGAAGGAAAAGATAGCTCTTTTCCTAACACAATATTTCTCATCATTAATTAGAAAATTCACTGACTGTTTCTTTCTTCTCCCCCCACACCCTTTTAAATATAGATCAGACAAATGTTTTTCCCCTGGAATTGAAGAGGGTTAGTTCAAAGAATACCGACCTTTAAGCCTTGGATTCTTATCTACCCAATCTCCAATGATGGCTCCCAGGATCAGAACAGAGCCTGCCACCACCAGCCCATAGACAGCAGTTAAGAGCAGGCTGTTTCCATAGAGCTCAACCAGAAACAGAGATACTGCAAAATGCCACATCCGATCTCCCTTGAATTAAAAAAAAAAATGGAAGAAATGGAAGAGTTCATTAGTATTTTTATTTTATAGACAATTATACACAGAAAGCTACTTTCTTACTGGAAGAGCCCCTCCAGCTAAGGATCCCAAGTGAGATATTACCTGCTTACATATCAGTGTCAGAGTAGCTAGAAGCAAATACAAAGAAAGATAGATAGTCCCTGCTCTCAAAGAGTTTACAATCTAATGGGAGAGACAATATTCAACAACTATGTACAAACAAGCTATATGCAGGATAAACAGGAAATAAGGAAATAATTAAGAGAGAAGGCACTAGAATTAAGGGGGATTGGGAAAGGCTTCCTTGTAGAGGGTAGGATTTTAGTGGACACTGGAAAGAAGTCAGAAGGCAGAAATGAGGAAGGAGGAGTACTATGTATTTAATATAAATGAGAGGGAATCTTAGTGGGAAGACACTTGGGAGTGGGGGCAGGAGTGGGTGGGTCGAGAACTGGGAAAGGACTCACCAAAACCAAAACAAAAAACAAAAAACCCAACTCTTCAGATACGCATTCTTGTCTCCCAAAATCAACAGCCACTTGATAGTACAATCATCAGAAGTTAAAAGTGGCAACCCTGGTAGGACACAGAAGGCATTTTTTTAACCCCAGTAGCTGAGTTCACAATGAAATACTTGGACGCAGAAGGAAAAAAAAAAACCACACTCACTCATCAGTCTAAAGAAAAGGATAGCCTTAATCAGCAACTCTTTCCCCCTCACTCCATCCTTTATTTCTACTGGGCAACTAACTCAGTGGTCTCACACTTTTGGATTCACCAAAACTGATTGAAGTAGAACTACAGCAACCTTGATATCTGACACACCCTTGGTCAGATAGTATAACCATGCTGCAGAGGTATAGTTAAATTGGAAGAAGGAACAGCATTTTATTGAAACTTAGCACACATCCCCCAGTGTATGCTCCACAATGATTTGCACATAGTGGGCATTTTGATATAAGTGAAGTTATTTTTTTTAAGGGTTCAATGAAAAAACATCAGTCAGGAAAAGGCCAGTTTCCTCATATGTAAGACTAAAGGGTTGTGCTCGGTGATGTTAAGGTCCTTCCCAGCTCTGAGATCCTATGATATGATTTGTTCCCTGTGGTAATTTTAGAAAAGAAAAAAAAATTTAACAGGAAATGCAGCTCGATGCAGAAAGATAAGGTTAACAAGCACCAATTCTGACATTAAATGGACAGAGTTAGCGAAGGGCTTACGTTTATACGCAAACATATATTTCATGCATGTGAGCTTTTAAAACACAAACTATTTTAGTAATAAAAGCTTGTTGAAGAATAAGTGATTAAAACATTCAAGAGATGAGAATTTTACTTTTTTAAAGTGCTGATCCCTACAACTGAGTAGGTAAAATGCTCACAGACTTCAAATGTACCTGTAAACTGAAAATAGACTCTGAAAAAGAATTTAGATAAACTCATAGATGATTCATCCAGGAATGGGTTATTCAAGGGAACAAGGATCTTCTGAGATACCTTTGATATTAAGCTCAGAGGTTAGGGAAGACAAGCATGGTCTTTCGACACATATACCTTTAGTCAGAGATGGAATACTGGATGAATCAATCACAGGTCTTACCCACTCTGAAGACATGTTAGCATGCTCCTAATACACTGATAAAAATACTTAACTTTCTTAGAACATCAAAAATTAAAATAAAACCAAAATAAAAAATGACAGGATTCATCAAAATTACGATCTGCTGCGTTAGAAATCCTTTGTGATAAACATATCTGTATCACAATGCTTATTTAGGCACCCCCCCCCAAATAACATATACTCAGGTCTGAGCAGGGGAAGATCTCAACCTATGACACTTTTTCATTTTGGTAAAAAATAATACTAATTGAACCTTAGTTGTGAAACTGGTAAGGACAGGTTATAGAGCAATTAGCAAAAGTGAACAAAACATGAAAAATGATTTATCAACATATTCTATCCAGCTGTAATGGATTTATATTCTGAACTTAACAGAACTTTGAAGAGAAGCAATCATAGTACTGAATTATTTGATCATGAAAATGTGTAAAGTTTTTTGGAAACCAGATTTATAAAGCAAAACACACAGGGTGCAGGGCAGCGAGTTTCAACTGAGAAATAAGAAATAGGAAGTTTGCTTTGCTTAAAAATTAACCAAGAATTGACTATGCTAAAAAATTACCACATGCTACAATTAAAACAGGAAGCTTTCAAAATCATTGAAAGTATATAATGTAAACAAACTACATTTCAGTAATGTGTGTTCTTTATAGTTAACATTATTTACAAATAGATATATATATATACATATATATGCAAAAATTCCATTGATTGAGGGTAGAATTATGTTTGAATAGAGAACAGAGAGGGGAACATTTTCCTGTAGCATCTGTAGTTCTCTCTACAAAAGTGAGTATAAGTGCAAACATTATGAAGTTGCATCAGCAAATGAAATTCTTTTTGCCTAACCTGAAGATTAGGAAATACAATTTTAATTTTTTGGTTTTTTTTCTTATACTTCTTCCAAAAGACTTGGTTTTGGAATCATCTTAAGGAGGTACACCAGTGGGAAGACTGCTTTATTAAATTTGCTTTCCTTCTTACTCTTTCTTCCCCTCCTTTCCTTGTCACATCCCCAACCCCTCCTCCATACCACTGCTATAGCCACGATGGGGAAGGAAGGCAATTGTTCCAGTTACCTGAACTTCCAACAGAACTAGAAAGTAAGTCTTATGAGGCATTTCAGATTCTAGTCTATTTAAACAAAAGTCCAAGAAGGGACAGCAGTGATGGCAAAGTAGCATGAAAGGTAGTCCCTGATGCCTGGATGTCAGGTTTTTAGGATGATATTCCAAAAAGAAGCCTTGGTTTCCATATCGTCCCAGAGAATAATGATGTATCTTTGTGTACCAGTGTGGTCTTGATACGAGAAAAAAACCAACTCTGGACTGGAGTCAGAATATGGGGGTTTAAGACCCACTTCTGCTACTTTGCTATCTGTCACTCTGGCAAGGCACATTCACCCTCAGTGTCTTCATTTCTTAAATGAGGGTAGGGGAGAGATGCTCAACAAAATTATTTAAGTTCTTTTGCAGTTTAAACATCCTATAAAAATGAAACCACCAACCTGAATGCTACTAAAGTGGCAGCCAACAAAGTTGTTTTATCTAGAAATAGAGGCTGATTTTGTGGACTATTTTACACAGTCTGCCCCTTGTGAACTTTAACACCTCTTTGCCTTTGTTCATAGGGGCAAGTTTCCCTACAACTGAAATGTCTTCTCTTTTCCTCCTTCCACTAACCTCCAATCTCAAGTAGTGGAAATCCTCCTTATACTTCATAACCTAGCTCAAATATCTTTTCCACAAAGCCTTCCCAAATCCTCCCAGTCAGCATTCTTCCTCTTGACTCAGACCTCATACAACCCACATTTTACATAAGGGCACCATTCTCCATCATATTTATTTATATATGTATCCCATGTTCCTTCCAGATTGTGAACTTCAGGGGGAGAGGGACCATAGACTGTCTATATGTTCCTCAGGAGGAGTTTAACAAAGATTTGTTGAAGTTGAAGGCAGGAGAGCTGGGGTTGTAGTCACAGGCACAGACCTCCTGAGCACCAATTTCTGATGAACTGGACAAATGACCAGTTTAGATATAAAAAGTGGAGACTAACTAAAGGTGACTAGATGTCTTTACTTTTAAAATTTTCTCCCCTTTGTCCCAAGGAGACTTTTAAAATGATCAATTTGTTCCTTTGTTCATCTTTTCGTTCATCTTTTTACCGTGTATTTGTCCATTATCTTTTCATAGAGATCAAGTCTCTCTAAGAGAATTAAGTGACTGGAGAGCAGAGGCCTCTTTGCATCACTGACAGTAATTAGCACAGGAAAGATGCTCTCAGTAATTATTTTTTGATTGGTCCTCACTATCAAATAAAAAGGCATTCATCCCTAACCTCTAGGGTTTGTTCAAGCAAACACATGTGAAGACAATCTTTCCACCCTGAGTTCTCACAAATGGTAGGAAGAAATCTTTTATGGAAAATGTTTTTCTAGAATTTAAAACTAGGAAGAAAACTACAGAATTTGAGATTCTTTTAATATTCTTTGCTTCAAAATGAGAGGGGGAGGAAAAGCTAAATTTTGGAGTATTTTCAATTTAATTTTCCCTTTGCCTGAGTTGCTTTGGGATTATATTAACTGGTCATCACTTTGTGGGAGGAGGGGTGATTTTTCAAGTGACTCTGAAAAATCCTGGAGTAGCAGCTTGTCTCCCTTTTAGACAATCTAACCCCTCCCCCCCAAACCGATTAACCAAAGCTCAAAGAAATAAACCTTAAACTTGGCAAATATTTGGAAATGAAGCACCTTCTGACTGCATGGACTAAGTCCTGTGAATAAACCAAGAAGGACAAATGCTGTGTTTCTACTGCCATTTATTGATCTCCTGGGCTTATGTTCGATTATAAAAAAACAAGCTTCAGGCTTAACTTTACCAAGGGCAATTTCCCAAGAGAAACAGAGAGGAAGACAGACAGAGAATGCCATAAGACGGGCAGAGAATCTGCTGTATGGACAGTAACCAACTAACATTAACCACACTTTGTTTACAATTTATTTGCAGAGTCACTCTCATCTACCCAACCTGATTTAAGAGACGTGTGCCTGCCTTTTTAAAACAGCTACCAATAAACTGCTGTTAGATGTTAGAGAGATTAAAGAAACTATTAAACTATGTTACATAAAAACACAGGGCACAGGTTTTTCCCATTTCATTAATGGGTCAAAAGTGATCATATAAAACTTTGGAATTTTAAAAAATCCTAAAATCATTCTTGGCTTCTCTCTCAAAATTCTCATATCATTTTTTAATATAACATGATGCATGAGTGCAATGCACTCTGCTTATTTTTTAAAGGAGGAAGCATTTATTAAAGAAGAGATTCTTAAATCAATAATTAGGGACTGACCTATCTCCCTTGTGAAGTTGGCCAGTATAATTATTCTCATTTTGCTGATGACAGAACCAAGGCATGTAATTTTAATGTAGCACACATGGCAGATCAGTGGCATAATTTCTACAAAGTTTTTGATGTTCAAGCATGTTAGTTCATTAAACCACAAAATGGTTTGCTTCATAAATAGCTAACAGCTAATAACATATAAGACCAGCCTTTTTAACCACCTAAATATTCATTCTCATTGATTCTATTACTTGCACATATAACTGTTAATTCTGGCAACCACTGAAAGCCTTCTGCACAGTCCCTAGGAGTCCACACTGGAAGCAAACTCCCCACTCCCCAAAATGATCTTTTTCAAATAGTTTGAAAGAAATGTTACATGTAACCCTCACTTCTTTTTAAAGGTAAAATCACCATTACTCTTTATGCCAATCTAGTAAGGAGACACACAACATACTGATTTTTGTCATTTTGGCTTTGTGTTTTGGACATCCCTATCCTATTTTAATGTAATTCTATATAAAGATGATATCATAGACATCAAATGGAAAATGTGAAGGTAAGAATGTGAATGATAAGAAAATGTGATGTTAAGAATGCTAGTAAAAACATAAATGCTTATTGAGTGATTCAACGCTTTAATAGCACCACAAGTCAATTGGAAGTTGAGTCAATGGTCACATGTCAGAAAGAAAGGTAAACTGTATAACTTATGTAGCAAATGCTACAGTACGTTTTTACTTACCCAAGTGGATAGAGCATGACCAAAATAGAGAAGAAATTTTGCAGAGGTAACATAGTCTTTAAAGGATTCTGCAATGAAGACAAAGGCAGAAAAGGGTGCATTCAGTCTTTGTGGAAAAGATATTCTTACTAATTGTACTACCAAATCTCTCTAGTCTTCATCATTTTCTTTCTTTTAAAACTGATTTTGATTAAGTCACTTCATGAAGTAAGTCCTATGACTCTCACGAGGTCCCCGAAATAAAAGAGACATCTTGTTTTCTTGACTATGAAGCCATTTAATTTGAGTACATCTAGCACATAAAATATAGATATCCCTTCAGTCTACTTCCCTTCACCTTTTACCCAGGGCCACACCTACTCTTCTCCACACTACCCCTATCCCATACTTAAGTATCTATACACAGGGATAGGAAACAGATTTATGATTCCATGGCTATAAGGAACTCTTAGGTGAGGAATGTCCCTCTACAACTTAGGGCAGCAACTCGGGCAACTCTCTGCAACTTTTCTTTTGCAGACCACCAGAGCACCGAGAGCTTAAGTGACTTGCCCAGGGTCACACAGCAGGTATGTGTCAGAGAAAGGCAGGAATTGGGATCCTCCTGGCATCCAGGCCATTACCCAAGCGCTGCCTCTCTGGCACGATTATACAGTACACAAATGATCCCTCTTAGCTCATTTTTAAACTACGGAATCCATAAATTCCTCTGCTCCTCATTTTTCACCAAAATACAAGATTGCTATCAAAAATCCTGGCAGCTAATGGTTGCATCTTTACCCAACCTGCTTACCCACATATACCTATTAGGTTAACTGACATAAGAAACAGAGCTGCTCATGTCCCCACTCACCACAGCATCCTCCACGAGTGTTTTGGTCATTTTCACGGGTCATGACAACAGGCGCTTCTTGTTGACTTTTCTTTGTCCTCTGCTGTTGCTGCTGCTATTGATGTTTTTATGTTTTTGTCATTAACTGGAGTGCAAATAACTGTAGACAGCACCACCAAAAATCAAGAAAACAAAAACAACACGCTAGAAAACTCTTGAAAATTTTTAAAAAAATAAAAGGCAACCCGGAATATCTCTTTGTTTTCTTTCCAAACTTAGCTATCACTGTAGCTGAAGTTGGAAAGTGATAGCCTTATGGCTAGGGGACAAAGGCAAACAGGCTTCGGGAGGCTGTTGGGGGCCTCAACAGAGGCTCCCAGCTGCCGAGGCTGTCGGGCCCCGGCCTCCACCCGAACTCTTATACCGGGCCTGGGGGTGGAGCTCGGGCGGGCACCTGGCCTGCGCCCGCCCCACGTGAGCTCACCCCGCGAGTGCGGGGCGCTGACCGGCGATCTGCGGTGCATCCTTCCACGCCCTCTGCAAGAGTCGCCTCCGTAGAGGCAGAACCTTAGCTCTGAGCAATAAAAAGCTGCCCCGAGACTCTAGGACTTGCACCTCCGCTCAGGGGACGTGGGAAGCTTGGGAGCATTTTCGTGCGTGGGAATTCCAGTTGTCCGGGTTTTCTTCTGTGCTGAGGAGGAAGGCGAAG
>CM053622.1:614426970-614456348 GCA_028646595.1 Phalanger gymnotis | reverse complement strand
CTCAAGCCATCAACGTGGGCTTTTCCAGTGAAAGAGACTCTCTTGAGGAGCCCATTTCACGAAAATAACCTCACTGGCCATTCGCTATTCTTTAACTTTCTGAGAGCCTTGATGCACACATTGTGTTTAGCGAATACTGTGCTTGTAAGGGGAAAGGACTAGGTTCAAGTCCCAAGCTCTGCTACTATGTAGCCTTGGACAAGTCGCAGTTCCTTAGCTTAGTTACGGAAACAGGAGGCCTGTATTTGTCTCTCCTCTTCTTCCTTCCTTCTTTTCTCTTCCTCCTCTGTGTCTTTGTTTTTGTCTCTTTCTTCCTCCCCGCCATGTTCACAAACTTTCTATCTCTGATATCCATTGCTTCAAGTACCACTCTTGTCCATTAAGCCTTTTTTGATGCCCCTAGTACCCTCACTCTCTTACTACCTTGCATTTATATTTTATTTATTATGTATGTGTTTATAGAGGTAAATGTCTCCTCTGGTAACTTGAGCTGCTTGAGTTTCATTTTTTTTAAACTTTGTATCTCCAGAGCTGTTTGTTTACAAACAGTAGGCTACATAGTAGGGCTAGGGAATGTGATTTCGTTGGTATAAATGATGGGGTATAGGCTCTGAGAACCTCCTTGAGCTCTCCCTGAATCTTCCCACTTGATCTGGCTTTTGATGCCCAAATCTGTTACCCTTAACCTAGCCTAGCCCTATATTATCAGTTATCCCCAGGTAGCCTTCAGCTACTTCCCCTTCTTAATCCCATTCTCTTGGTTCCTGGAGTCTGATCTCACCCCAATGCCTTCAGTCCCACCAAGAGCCTCCCTAAACTCCTTTCATCACCCCAGACTACTTGACCACTCCTAGATCCCTCCCACAGTCTTTCTGTATATACTATCCATCTTGCCTCCATGAAGGTGCTTCAGATTCAATCTACCTCAGATTCAGTCTGACTCACTTGTAAATACAAGCATCACAAAAGCTCAGATTCCTTAAGAATCTAGCCAATTGTGAGATTTCTTAAGTCTATCCACTATGACAAATCTTTAATAAACTTTGTTTTTGTTTGGTTGGAAGAAGGCTTAGTTGGAATTCATTTGGGCAGGACCTGATGTGTCAGAATTTCGGGATCCTGAGCACCCCTAAACCTCAACATAGGGAACCCATATATGAATGCACTCCATCTTCCAAAGCAAGTCAGCACCTACTCTGCAACATAAGTAGCCTAAAAAGTCTTAGAGTTGTGTAGAAAACTGAGAGATTAAGTGATGTGCCTAGGATCATGCAACCAATATGTGTTAGGAGCAGAGCTGACTTCCAAGACCTTGGTATCTAAGTGTCAGAGTAGGAGCTTCATAAAAGTGTCTTGATTGATCGCTGGCCAAATGAGAGGAATGGACTAGAACAGTGGTGACAAACTACCTCTTTCTATAGGAAACTTTCTGAACTCCTCTTAATTCCAGTGCCTTCCCTCTGTTGATTTCCTATTTGTCTTGTATATAGCTTGTTTTATATATTTGTTTACACTTTGCCCAATTAGATTGTAAGTTCCTAAATTACTTGAGGGCATGGAATGCCTTCTGTTTCTTTTTATATCCCCAGAGTTTAGCACTGTGCCTGACATTTTGTTGTCATTTATTGATTTTTTTCAATCTGGCTGTTTATGACCCCATTTGGCCTTGTCTTAGCAAACACACAAGTGGTTTGCCATTTCCTTCTCCAGCTCATTTTACAGATAAGGAAACTGAGACCCATAGAGTTAAGCGACTTGCCCAAGATGTCTAAGGTCAGATTTGAACTCAGGAAGGTGAATCTTCCTGACTGTAGACCTGATATTCTATCCACTTTGCCACCTAGCACCTGTGCCACCTAGCTGCCTGGCACTTAGTAGATGCTTAATAAATGTTGACTAATTGACTGAAATGGAAATGAAAGCCATTACTTGGTACAGAAGAATCCCTGAGGGCCACCCATGGACTTAGTTTTAAAAAGTATTATTACCTAGATTTCATCCTATTTTATTCCTTTTTAAAATATTTCCCAGTTACTTTTCAATCTGTTGTGAGGGAAGGGAGTTGTGAGCTGCATGTGGCAGCCTGTTTGACACCTCTAAACTGCAAGACCTTTCAGGTCCTTTCTAGCTCTTAGGTTTTATTCCAGAGGGGGCACTCTGATGGTTCTCCCAAATCGTCTTGGAATACCTTTTGAGAGGAGGGAGAAAAGGAAGCATAAGCACTTTTCTCATCATCCTCCTCTTCACGAGCTCTTCCCTCTGCCCTTTTCAGTCCCCAACTTTCCCTGCTTCTCCTTGTCCCTTGTGTCAGTCTGCAGTCCTCATTTTTACAGATTCTTTCTCTGAGACCAAAACCCTTCAGCCCCTGGAGGAAGTCCTGTCCATCTTTTTTTTTCCTACTCAGTCACAATAAAACCTGGAAAATGGATTCCTCATACTGGCCCTTGGAGCAGAAGTGAACTGAAAAGCTAATTAATTGTGGAGGGGAGGACTTATGTAGTAGAGTAGCAGTGTCACTGAGCTAGATGTGTCCTGCTACAAGGGTATAAGGGTGGGGCACAGTTGGATTTGGTTAGGATGTGGTCTGCAGGGTAGAGATAGGAGATTTACAGTTTAGTTACTTTTTTACTTAACTGCTGTTTTCCTTTCCAAGCCCCGTCCCCCTTTCTGCCTTCTTTATTCCCAAGCCTGTCCTGTCTTCTCACTCCAAAAAAGATTTCCTTCTTTGACTCCTGAAGGTATAGAATTATAGTGATTTTGCTTTAAGGTTTACATAGTTAACTTGACAGATATATTTCGTATTCAGTCAATAGGCATTTTATTACTAAGCCTATTGGTGCTAAGCCCAAAGGACAGTAAGGCAAAAACCAATCCATACCCTCAAAGCGCTCATGCTCTTATGGAGAAAACAAACATAAAAAATAACTAAGTACCTACAAGAAACATGCAGAATAGATGGAAGCTACTCTCAGTGGGGAAGGCACTAGTTGATAGGGGACTGGGACAGGGATTCCTGGAAAAGTTGGGATTAGATTTGAGCAGAGGCTTCCAGAAAACCAGGGAAACTAGAAGGAAGAGAGAAGAGCATTCCCAAAATGGTCAAGATAGCCAGTGTAAAGATATGAGAAGGGAAATGGAGTGTCCTGCATCTCACTCATATGATTTCATTTGAGAACAGGTTATTGTTTCATTATCTCTTTAAAGAAACAGAAACCATGCTCACTTGACTGGGGTAACTACTGAAAGGAGGACAACTAAGGTCCTTCGATGATTAAAAAAACCAGACCATTATTGCAGTAGGACTCAGAGCAAAGAGGATAATAATACTTTGCTGGTTACAGCGTCTTTCTATTTCAAGGACCTCAAAGTATTTCACAAACATTAATTAATTCTTGCCATTATTATACTTCTCAGGAAATATTTTACTTGCGTAGTACTGTGCTCAACTTATAGGTGGTTGTGTTGAAATTAAATGCCTTACATCAGGTGGACACAGTGAGAAAAGTTAGAATAACTCAAGGTAATTCCCTTCAAAGAGTGAACTCAGAGGTGGGGGAGTGAATCTCTTGTTTTATCTTCATTGCAATAAGGTCTTCGGGAGCAAAACTTGAGGGAGGTAAAGCAGGGAACAGAGCATAAGACTGTAGCTTATGCTGCAGTTAGGTGGGAAAAAATATTCTGGAAAACAAGGAACCAGAGCTATAAGATCAAATCCTGGGGAGTTGAAGCTTCGCAATAGAAAAATGGGTATCCTAGATATAAATAAGTGGGGGGGGAGGGGGAATCACACCCCAATTGTGGTGCGTAAAGAGGAAGGGTCATGGAGATAAAAATTATAAGTGAGTTCCCTAAATTGGGTTAGATTACAAATGGCAGAAAACTCTAGATAGAACTAGGAGTTCTAGATTCTAAGCTATGTCTTTCATAAATAGATGATGTGAATAGTTGAGAAACAGAACTTCAGTTTTCATTTTTTAAAAAAGCAGGTCTTTAAAATTAAGGAAATAGATTTGATAATCAATAAGATCGCTTCTAGTTGCAAAATTCTATGATTTTCTGATTATTTACATTTTATCCAGAAAGCAAGGAATACTATTTTTTTTCTCTATTTGTTGATTACTACTTCAACTTGCTACTGGAATTAGATAGCCAAAAGAACTTTTTTTCATTTAATTTTCTAGATTTAAAAAAAGTTTGAAAATAGATTAACTTCTTTTAAATCCTAAGAAGACACCAAAATATGTAATCTAATTTAAAAATATTAACAAATACAACCCCAATTGGGAAAGAAAAGAGGTTTTTTTTTTTTTACTTACCCCCCAAAGTAACTCTGAGTTCCCTCTGCTACATCCAGTAGTCTCACTAGCACGGAAGGTAGTGCAAAGAATGCTCCTTAGCACATTGCTTTGAAGAGAAATAATATAGTTGTCATCATTTATTACAGGAAAAACTCAGATTCTAGAACTGTGATCTTTTTGGATGAAAAGCCTTTCAACCTACCTTTGAGTTTTAAAGCCATGTTATAGGCCTGTCTTCTCCATGTTACAGGCATATTTCAAGCATCACTTGACATTTCCTATAATCTGTGGATGTTGAATTGTCCTCTCGTGAAATGTTAAGTAGTAAGCACTAATTTTCTAGAAAGATGTATAGATGTGTATACCCTTTCTCCACTAATCATGTTCTCTGACCTCCAAACATACCCGGTGCTGAAAGGCGTCTGCATGTATCTAGATAGACACATACACATAAGCACATACAGACTTTATAGATAAGCTACAGTTTCCTGTTTGAAACTGAAAAAAGGGCTGTATCCAGAAACTTCCAAGAGTCTAGGATGCATCACGTGGCATTTTTCAGTAGTTATGTTTATTGGGCCAGGGCTGCTCCAATAATGGATTCATAAGGGCTAGAAGATAACTAAAGGTTATCTAGTCCATCCCTACTCTGCTTGACATGAAAACATCCAAGGAAATAGTCTCATTTTCTTTTAACATTTTCAAAAAAGGAAATGCACACCATCACCTTAAATAATTTATCCCTGTTTCTCAGAACTCTAAAATCAGAAAGTGTTGCTTGTTTTGCAGTATCTAACCTAGCTCTCTCATGCTGCAGTTAAAACCTATTTATTACCTTTTCATCTGCCTTTGCCAAGGCAGGAGGAGGTTGCTTATAATGTGAGTCAATCTGCCTTCTCAAATCTCCAGTAGGCCTTCTCTTCCACACAACACATAAACACAGTGACTTTAGACTGTCATCACTCACTGTATTCAATCATTTCACCCAAGTATTCAATCATTTCTATTACTCTTTTCTGAATACTTCCCAACTTCATAGTTCTCCTACAAGGCCCCAAATGTATATATATATATAATACCTCAGAAAAACCCAAGTAATGAGAGACAATTACATTGTTATAGCCCTATTTGTTCTACCCCTCACTTGCTTTTTCAGCAGCACTCTATTGATAACATTGTCAGCTTTCAGTCGGTCCATTTTATGGTATATATTTACTTTTTTGGACCCTCCTCCCAGGAAACATTTCAGAAATGGTTTCACGTTTTTTAATTAGAATATCTACATTCCAATAGTGAGGGGCTTTGTGTTTTTGAGGCATTCTCCTCACCTCAAATGCAAAGAATGTTTGGATAATATGGTCAATATGACCAAGGACTTGTGATTTCCTTAGTATGGGAACTCCTTCCATCAACAAATAAATATAATACAAAATATAATTTGTAGTCTTACAGAATTACCTAACCCCCAGAAAGATTCATAGGACCATAGATGTTGAGCTTCAGTGAACTAACTGAAGTTTCTCCCCCTACCCCAATGCCAAACCCATGTTATAAATGAAGTACTAAAGGTCCAAGGAGGTTATGACTTGCCCAAGATCACAAAGGTAGTAAATATGAGAGATAAGATTAGAACTCAGAACCTCTGACTCCAGAGTCCATGGTCTTTCCACTGTACCATCTGGAGTGATTTATCTACGGAAAGAGTCAGAACATGATGTCAAGTCTTCCTGACTCTTAAGTATAACACATACACTACACAAAACTGCTTTGGGTAATATGGTATTCATACATTACTATGGCGTTGTAGGCACTTAATGTTTCTTTCCTTCCTCCCCAGCTGGTCTCCTTCTCCACTCCAATCCATCCTCCACACAACTAACTTTTATTAAACATATAAATGACCATGCGAACCTCCCCCTGCCCCCCAGAAGCCTATTCAGACTTCAGTGGCTCCCTGTTATCTGTAGTATCAAATAAAAGTTTCTCTTTTAGTGCATTAAAACCCCTCACAAAATGGTCCAAGATACCTTTCTGACTAGTTACACGTTATTCATCTTTATATACAGTATGATCCAACCAAACTGACTTTCTCATTCTTCCTAACACAGAGATGCTTCCTTTCTTATCTCCATGCTTTTGCATTGACTGCCCCCCCCTCCACCTCACCTCTACCTCATAAAATGCTTGGGTTCCTTCAAGGCTCAGCTCAAGAGCCATGCTTTCATGTATACCTTTCCTGATTCCTCTAGTCTAAACCCCCCAGACTATCCTGTATCAGTTCTGTGTATGCAGGAAGTTAAGCCTTAATATCTTAAAACTACAATAAGACTTTTGAGACCCTATTATGTATACGGCTATACATGTATATTATCTTCCTTGGCTGTATTTTTAGACTCATCAAGGGCAGTAGCTATCTTTGTATCCCTTTTGTTTAGGACGGTGCCTGGCACATAGTAGGTGCTTAATAACTTCTTACTGATTGAAGTAGACACAATTATATATAAGGTAAATACAAGGTAATTTGGGGGGGGGGATAGCAAAGTGGTGGGAAAGGAAATCATTAGCAGCTAGGAAAATCAGGAAAGGACTCCTGGAGGAAGTGGTGTTTGAGCTGAGCCTTGAAGGAACCAAAGAATTACATAAGGGGTACAGAGGAGAAGATGGAATGCATTCCAGCATGGGGAACAGCATGTAGTCCAGTTTGACTTAACCAGAAAGTAAAGGAAGAGAAGTAGCATGTAACACATCTGAAAAAAATAAGCTATAGCCACAGCAAGGAGGGCTTTAGATATTAAACCAACCAAGTTTATATTTGATCCTAGCAGGAATCTGTAGCCAATGGAGATTCTTTATCAGGGAAGTAACACAGTCAGTCCTGTGCCTTAGAATTATAACATAAATGACTGTGTGAAGTATGGATTAGAGATGGAAGAGTCTGGATACAGTGAAACCCAAGTAGGAGGCTATTGTTATAGCCCAGGAACCAGATGATAGCAAAAACCTGAAACCAGGGTGATGGCCACATGAATGGAGAGAATGGGACATATATGAGATAATTTGTGTAGGTAGAAGTAACAAGACTTGGAAATCAATTTTGTTCTTGGATTTATTATTACATGCATTGAATAAGAAGTCAGTGTTATTGGAAAGGACCTTCAAACAAATCCTGGAATAGCCCTAACCCAATGATGAAATGAAAAAAAGCATTAACTAGAATTAGTCATCACAACAAACAAAACAAATACATCTGACCTTTTGATAAAATCAAGAATACAGTTTTAAAAGTTCCCTCCCAAGGATAGATGGCCCCTAAAATGTGTTTTTTTTTAAATTACAGTATCACAGTGAGTCACCAAACCAATAAGTACTCCCCGTAGCTGGGAAACAACAAAACATAGCTGGGATATTGCTTATGTTTAGTTTGTGCCCTTAAACCTGTAAGTGGATCTCAGAGGCTCCAAAATTCCTGTGGCTGTCCTAATATTGGGCACAGCATAAGCCATGGGAATCTGCCATGAGCTGGGGTGGTACCCCAAAGCCCAACAATACCCACAGGAATCAGTGATTTGAGCACAACATCTAAGTGGCCCTCTGTATTTTTGGGATGAGGCAATTGGCCATAGGTTTAGGGGCTTTGTTATGCCCTGGAAAGGGCTGGACAGTTCTAGAAATAATGGGATGACATGTTATATGGGCTATTGAGATGTTAAATTTTGCTGCTTAAAGTGTATCAAGATGTGTATGACAGGAGGAGACAAGGTTAAAGTGTTTTGGAAATTTTCATTTTATTTCCTTTGGGCTACATACAGGTGAATTATCTGAAATATTTGCAATTAGTATATTTAATGGCATTTAAGACTTTTTTGAGTCTCAAAAATGTCCAAATTAATTTCTTCTATATAATCCCATAATTTCTTGCCTTATATGACAGTATAGAAAGAGATAAGATGAAGGTAGTGGTTAGAAGTAATGTCATTTCAAAGAGTTGGCATGTCATAGCATATATAAAGCTGAATTTGGAATCTGGAAGACATGGGTT
Source organism: Phalanger gymnotis (assembly GCA_028646595.1). NCBI lineage: Eukaryota > Metazoa > Chordata > Mammalia > Diprotodontia > Phalangeridae > Phalanger > Phalanger gymnotis. The sequence continues at coordinate 614,448,011 of CM053622.1, read as the reverse complement.
CAAATACCAGCTCTGACACAGACTAGCTGTGTGATCCTGGGCAAGTCATCTAACCTTAGGTTACTTTAAGACTCTAAATTGCCAAGCAGCTGCCAGTATGCACTGGTGCACTGAATTTCCTCCTCTGAAGTTCCCTAGACCAATGAAATCACAAAGTCTGGTTAAAAAATTCTATCTTCTACAAACTTTGTAAGAAAATGAAAATTTTCTTATCTGATGCTTAAAATAATTACATGTAATGCTGAATTAGATACAAATTGAATTTAGGATATAGAAGGATGAGTTTTTCTGTTGAATCAGAATGTTTTATGCTATCTACCGTTTAGCCTTTAAGAACCCATGATTGCCTCCATGGCATGAGGCATTGGAGATAACTTATAAACTAAAAAAATGAGGATATTAATATTTCATAGAAATAATGTCTACCTTACATGAGCAAACTAAAAATACAGAGCATTACAAAGGAAAACAAACTATATTGAAACACATTTATCAAGGAAAATTTTAAGTTCATGGACCCCAAGACAAGAACCTTTCCTCTGAGTTTATGAACTGCAAAGCAAATGCCAATCTGCATTGGTAGGGTTTTCTCATCAGAAGTTTCCTTTACTACCAATGAAATCAGAGGTATAACAAAAAAAATTGCTCTAGACACCTCAGAATACTGTATTTAAATTAATAAACTGATACATGTGTATACACACACATATATACATATATGTAATTTAAGCGAAAAGGTGGAAGATGTTTCCACAGTCAGATTTTTGTTTACATTTGATTACATTATTTCACTCCTGGAAAAAAAATGAAATATTTGTTTTTGCAACATATGTTCTCTATTTGCTTTCAGAGTGCTTTATCTGTTTCCTGCCTACAAACTTATACAACCTGGAAAAACATCGACAAGTAACTTAGGTTGGGGCATTTGGCTTATTAATTACTCTGATGCTTCCGTACTTGAATTAATTGTTTTTTTAATGATGAAGGGCTTTTATTCCAGCTATTATCTCAGATGCAGTAGTGAATATTTGAAGTTTTGCTTCCTGAAGACCTTTTCACTTACGTAGGAAGAATTGATTTTCACTGTGTTCCTTTAAGCATTACCAAAGATAATCACATCCAATTTTGCAACTACGAATTGGTCAGGGAAAAAATGGGTTATGGTTACCTAGCCCCAACACTATTTTCTCCAGCTTTAGGGATGTAACCAGTTGGATAAGTCCAATGTTCCAGGATGCCATTCTTTCTCTATCTGCAAATAATATTTTATAGTGTAAAACTGAACTTTATTTTGAAGTTAAGCACACATCCTGTCTCTGTCATTAACCAGCTCTGTGACCTGAGCAAATGACTTCACCTATCTGGGTCTCAGTTTCCCATTAAGTTATTTCTAAGGTTCCTTCTGGCTGTAATGGCTTTATAATTCTCCCTTCATCCCTACCCCTAGATTTCCCATTTTTATTTGTTGCCAGTTAGCAAGGTAGATCTTCAGAAAGAGGTGAATCAACTAGATTATCAGCAGGATCAGTGGTTTGTTGTGCTGTGGCAAATACAGGAACACATAATTTTTTGAGGTCTCAAGGTGTTTGTTTTTTTTTTCTTTTTCATTAGCACATGCAAGTTTTCCTTTGCATTAGAAGGGTTTAGGCCTTTAAAAAAATAATAACACAGTAGTGGGCAGTGGCATTAGAAAACATTAATGTGTTGACTAATTTTAAATTGCAATTGAAAAACACATGGTCTACAATTACCATTTTTATGAGCATGTAAGATGTCATTAAATGAGTTTAATAGTATCTTCTTGGTATCAATTAACTTGGAGACATGCCCGATTTGTCTGTCACTGAATATGTGCAATATATTGTCCTTTAAACTAAATGTCTGATTTTCATAATTAATTTCCTCCTCCCCTTCCACAGGGAAGACCTTCTAAGGTAGAGCTAATGTCAAAGAAAGACTGCTTTAGGAAATAGCTTATAATTTGTTACAATAGCTAGTTCTCAAATGTTTTTTTAATTGTCCTTTTTATAAGCATTTGACTTGCAAAAACAAGCTCATGATGATAAATTTTAAGTAAATTCCATTGGTTAAGCTATTGTAAGAGTAAACTGAGCTAATGATTAGATATTCACAAAATAATTTCTCAATAAAGTAGCATGAATTTATTAAATTGCCATTATTGCAGCTATACATGATGGTGCAACCTGTCACATGGGAAACACACATTTTCTCATTTCAAACTAATTACAGAAGAACAGCTTCTAAAAAAGTATACTTCTCATGACTTTTGGCTTGCTCATATATTTTGCCTTGTACATGTCACTCATTCCCAAACTGCTTTGCAAGCCACATTGGGCAGTATCAGCAAGCATTGTGGTCTGAACATCCCAGAAGTACTCCAACTATAACTTTTTGCCAAATGAATTGTCTGTGATCTAACCCTTGCAAAAGGGGTATTAAGACTTCATTTGTCTTTAGCTGTCTCACTGGAAATCTATTCCCTGGACAGCCCTGAAGACTGGCTTCAACTCCCTACTTGCCAACATGTTGGCCATATTATATCAGAGGAGGATTTTATTAAAAGAAAAATCAATATACAGTATATACACATATATGTATGTTGTACATATATACATACATACAGCATATATATTATAACATACACATATATACATAGATATATACACATATAGATATTCAGCAATAGATATTATGATCAGCCCAAGTCCCAAAGATCCTACATGAGAATTTTTCAGTGTTACTTACAGTCCAGCACCAAGAGCCTTCTCATACTGCCAAGGTTTTCCGACTCTCTGCTGGTGTTTATCACTTGGTCACTGCTTAGTTTTCTTACCTTGTTACCACACCCAGGGTGTAGAAGGTCACAGGAAGCAGGATGGTACTCCTCAAAAGGATTTTGTCCATTTATGTAGGGCCTCTTGACCTTTTCCTCTCTAGATTTGTCTCTTGTCAACCTCAAAGACACTGACCCTATTTTGTTAGGGTAACCTGGTGTCTTACCCACCACTATGATCCTTCTCATTCTAGTCTAATGAAGCTGACATTCTGTTCTCCGAAGAAGTACAATTTGGTTTTCTAAGGAATCCTCCTTGATCTTATTTAGTGCTCAGTTTGCACCCATGATATACTAGAGTACATTATGGAATCATAGAACCCCTAACAAAAACCATGGGGTTATATATTTATGTGGAGGAGTGGTCAGAATAATTGATACTTCCAGATCTTTAACAAGGATACCATTGTGTAAATTGACTATGCCAGATCTGTTCAACTGAAAATTAAAGTCTAAACCAAGTATAAATAGGGACAACTCTATGTATGTGTAAGAGAGGTAGCCACCAACACAGAATGAATTAAACGACAATAAAAGCCCCCTCAACCAAAAATAACTTCCTTGACTATTTACCTTGTGAATTTCTTTTACTAAAATAACACCTTTGAGATGATCTGAAGCAATGTACAAATAATTAGTTTAAATTTCTCTGGACAACTTGTTCACATGATACAGCACATTCAAAAGATTTATGATTAGCATAGAATGTAGGCCAATCATATACCAAGAATGAGTGATAACACGGGCGACTACCAAAGATAATGTCCCAGTAGGAAGGACTGAAGTTAGCTGAAAGTATAATGCCTCAGTTGATAGTATAACACCTTAGTCATTGAAGTTATTCAGGCAGAGGCTGGATGATCACACATCAAGGATGTTCTAGAGGTATTGGTCCAGGGGGTAGAAATGGATACTTTTTAAGGTCTCTTCAAACTCTAAGATTCCACTATTCTATAGTAACCTAAGTGGTACATTGGCACTTTGAGATACTAAAAGAGAAAGATTTACATTGCATTGAGTAAGCGCTGAGTAGTTTTCAGAGTAACTAGCTAACAAATTACTGTGAATCAGTTTTAATGAGCAAGATTGAAGAAGGGAAAATGTCCTGATTTTTTAAGAAAGGAAAGGAAAAAAGCTTTGTGAACTTACAAGCCAGATAATTTGACTTCTATTCCCAGAAAAATCCTAGAACACATCATTAAAGAGAGAATTGATGGACATCTAGAAAGGGGAACAATAGTTACAGAGAGCCAACACAGATTCATGAAAAATGGGTCATACCATAGTAACCTTATTTCCTTTTATGACAGACTTTCTAAACTGGTAGATCAGAGTAATGCTTTAGATATATTTTACCTAAATTTTAGCTAAGTATTTATAAAGTATCTTATGTAATTCTTGTGAAGAAAATAGAGAGATGCAGAATATACAGTAATGCAATTAGATTCAGAATTGGTTGGATGACTAAAAAAATAATAACTAGCATTTAGATAGCACTTGAAGATTCGCAGAGGGCCTTATATATCATCTCATTCATTTCCTCACAATCCTGTGAGGTAGGTGCTACAATCATCCCTAGTTTATGAAGAAAATGAGGCTGAAAGAGACTGAGTGACTTCCCCAAGATCACAAAGCTCAGACATAAGGCAGGATTTGGACTCAGGTTTTCCTGACTCTAAGTCCAGTGCTATGTGCACTAATGATTCAATGTCAGTGACAGGAGATCTCCAACAGAACTCCCCAGTATCTATTCTTATGATAAGGGCTTCATATTTTGTTTTTGTTTTCAATCAGTAATTAAGAGCAACAAATTCATTACCATTCTAGTGAAAGCCCTCATCACCTCACACCTGAATTACTTCAACAGCCAGGGCTGCCTGCCTCAAGTCTCTCCCCACTCCAATCCACCTATCATTCAGCCACTAAAGTAGTTTTCCTAAAATGCAGGTCTGATTATGTCATACACATATACTCCTCTGCCCTAATACCCCACTCCACTTAATAAACTCCAGCAGCTCCCTGTTACCTCCAGGAGCAAATACATAATACTCTGGCATTCAAAGCCCTTCATAACCTAGCCCCCTCCTACCTTTCCAGTCTTCCTTCACCTTACTTCTTTACACATACTCTTCCATCCAGTGACACTGGCCTCCTGGCTGTACCATGAACAAGACATTCTATCTCTTGGCTCCAGCCTTTTGCTCTGGCTGTCCCCCATGCTCTCCCTCCTCTGCTCAGACTAGTGACCTTCCTGGCTTCCTTTTAAGTCTCAATTAAAATCCATCCTTTTACAAGAAGCTTAATCCCTCAATTCCAGTGCTTTCCCTCCGTTAATTATTTCCCATTTATCCGGTATATAATTTATTTTGTATATTTTTGTTTATATCATGTCTCCCTCCATTTGATTGTAAGCTCCTTGAGGGCAGGGACTGTCTTTTGGCTTTTTTTTGTATCCCCAGCATTTAGCACAGTGCCTGGCACATAGCAGGTACTTACTAAATAGTGATTGGTTGATTGATTGAGAGGACATGAAGCTGGAACACTAGATGATAGTGTCAAGACCCAAAAAGATCTTGACAGATTAGGGCATTGGTTTGAATATAATAAGCTCCAATATAATGGAGATAAATGTAAAGCATTACTTTTGGAGTTAAAAAGTGACTTCATAAGCACAAGCATGGTTAGATAGTATTTCATCTGAAAAAAAAATTTGAGGGTTTTAGTGGGCTGAAAATTCCACATGAGTAATAGCAGAACACGGCAACCAAAAAAGCTGATATGATCTTGGGCTGCATTAAGAGAGACATGGCTTCTAGGAGTAAGGAAATGATAGTCCCTCTGTTCTCCGCCATTATTAGGCCTCATCTGAAGTATCATGTTTGGTTCTTGATGCCATGATATAAGAAGTACACTGACAGATTGGAGAATATCCATAGGAAGCAATGAAGATGGTGAACAGCCTTACATTTTTGTCAAATGAGTATGGATTGAAAGAACTAAAGGTGATTAGCCTGTAGAAGAAGAAACTCAGGGAAGAACATGATAGCTGCCTTCATGTATTTGAAAAGCTGCCACGTAGAAGAAAGGTTAGATCTGTTCTTTGGCCCCAGAGGATTCAACCAAGAATAATGAGTAGAAGCTGTAAAAAGGCAAATCTTAGGCTTGATGTCAGGAAAAACTTCCTAAAAATCAGAGTTTTTCAAAAGTGGAATGGGCTGCCTCAGAAGGTCTTCTAATGCAGATTGGATGAATCTTTGTCAGCTAAATTATAGTTGGGATTCCCTTCAGGAATAACAGCTACTGAAGTCCCTTCCAAGTCTATACTTTTATGAGTTAACCCAATGACCACCCATTATCAGTGAGCAGAGAACAGGTCTCAGAGCAAAGTGGGACATAGAACAGCTAAATTGTGCTTGATGCAGTGAGGTAAAGAAGCTGGAGAATACCTATGCCTAGTAACATGAAGCATTGAATTCGAGGGCACAGGAAGGCTTCTATGGAAGAAATTCACCTACTTCACAATTTTGCTTCAGGCTGGTTTCTGTGGGGGGGAAAAAGACCTACAGTCTTAGTTTGTTTGTTTTTTTAATCTCCATATTAGTCATGTAGTGGGGCGGGGGGGGGAGACCAAAAAAAAAAAAAAAGAAGAGAAAAATAAAGAATGTTTTAAAAAGAACACATTATGCTTTAATCTGCATTCAGATTCCATCATTTCTTTCTCTGGAGGTGAATAGAATTTTTCATCATAAGTCCTTCAGAATTGTCTTGGATCTTTGTATTGCTGAGAATAGCTAAGTCATTCACAGTTGATCATTCATTGTACAATATTGCTGTTACTGTGTACGACATTCTCTGGTTCTGCTCATTTCACTTTGCATCAGTTCATATGTGTCTTTCCATGTTTTTTCTGAAAGCATTCTGCTCATCATTGCTTATAGCACAATAGTATTACATCAAAATAATATACCACAACTTGTTCCAACATTCCCCAATTGATGGGCATCTCCTCAATTTCCCATTCTTTACCACCACAAAGAGAGCTAATATAAATATTGTTGTACACATAGGTCTTAACTTTTTAAAAAAAATCTTTTTCAGGTACAAACCTAGTAGTGATATTGTTGGGTCAAAGGGTATGCATAGTTTTATAGCCCTTTGGACATACTTCCAAATTGCTCTCTGAAATGGTTGGATCAGTTCGCACTTCCACCAACACTGCATTAGAGTCCCAATTTTCCCACATCTTCTCCAACATTTGTCATTTTCCTTTTCTGTCATATTAGCCAATCTGATGGGTGTGGAGTGGTCCCTCAGAGTTGTTTAAATCTGTATTTCTCTAATTAGAGAATGCTCTAATTAGAGCATTTTTTCATATGACTATAGATAGCTTTGGTTTCTTCATCTGAAAACTGTCATATCCTTTGTCTATTTATCAACCAGGGAATGAATGAAATTCTTATAAATTTGACTCAATTCTCTATGTATTTGAGACATGATGCCTTTATCAGCGAAACTTGCTATAAAAATTTTTCCCTGATTTTCCACTTTCTTTCTAATCTTGACTATATTGGTTTTGTTTGTGCAAACCCTTTTTAATGTAATGTAATCAAAGTTATCTATTTTATGTCCCATATTTCTTGTTTGGTAATAAGTTATCTATTTCATGTTCCATATTTCCTCTTTGGTAATAATTTCTTCCCTTATATATAGATCTGACCAGTAAACTATTCTATACTCCCCTAATTTGCTTATGTATCATCCTTTATGTCTAAATCATGTACCCATTTTAACCTTATTTTGCTATAGAGTGTGTAGTGTTGGTGTCTGCCAAACTACTTTGCAGATAGTGAGTTCTTGTCCCCAACATTTGGATCTTCGTGTTTATCAAATACAAGATGACTGTGGTCATTTACTACTGTGTCTTGTGTACCTAATCTATTCCATTGATCTACCATCCTATTTCTTAGCCAGTACCAGATTGTTTTGATGATTGCCACTTTGTAATACATTTTGAGATCTGGTACAGGTAGGTCACCTTTCTTCCTTGATATTCTTGACTTTTTTTCCTCCATATGAATTTTGTTATTATTTTTTCTAGCTCTATAAAATATTTTTTGGTAGTTTGATTGGTATGGCACTGAATAAGTAGGTTGATTTAGATAGAATTGTCATTTTTATTATATTGGTTCAGCCTACCCATGAACAGTTAATATTCTTCCAGTTGTTTAGATCTGTCTTTATTTGTGTGAAAAGTATTTTGTAATTGTGTTTTTATAATTTCTGGGTTTGTCTTGGCAGGTAGACTCCCAAGTATTTTACATTATCTATATTTATTTTAAATAGAATTTCTCTTTCTATCATTTGGCACTGGATTTTGTTGATGTTATATATAAATGCTGATGGTTTATGTGGATTTATTTAGTTTTATTATAAGATCAATATAACTTGTGTCTGCCATATTTTAGGAGGATGGGGAAAGGTAGCTAATGACTTTTCCATCATGTCTTCTGGGTTTAAAATTATGTAATTCTATTTACCACTTCTGTGACCTTGGGCAAATCACTTTATATCCTTGCAGATCACCTTTCCTATCTATAAAATGATGGCATTAGACTAGATAGATGAAATCTGAGGTCTCTTCCTGCTCTGCAGACTCTTAAACCTATTACTAACTTCCACTATTTAAGAAAAAATAATTCTACTCAGACTTGTTTATGTGTGAAAGCCCCAATTTCAAGACACTATTTCAGGCCAGAGAATGTGAGCTTGTAAGAGATTAGACAATACTTTAACAACAACTTTAATAAAGCCTTCATAGTTACCATTCAGAACTATTCCTGATGTGACATACCTTCAATTTTTAAAGTTGATTAGGACCTTAGCGTTACATATATTTTAGACAAACAGTTTAACTGATTGGCAGCTGAATTCTAAAATGACATTGAATTTTACTTATATCCTTAAGAAGAATTTTGAGTGTTGATTCATCCAATGAACGCACCTAGTACATCCATCTATGCCAATATTAAATAAATGGTTAAATACAGATATGATGAATATGGTTGTGAAATCAAAAATACTTCTCTCCTAAGTACAGATGAGAATATGTCAAAAATGCCTTTTTGATTGCTAGGTCCCCAACATGTTGAGTACTTTTATAGAGGATTTGTGGAAGTACATGGAGAATAGGATGAGAAGGCTTGGAAGGGCCAGGATTGCTTGGGTAGAAGGAATATCCACACTGATGAAATTGTGGATTTACTAAGGCCAAAGTACCAGAATATAGAAGTTCTAGAGTACCTTTGTATTGACATCTTTTGGACAACAATAAAATGAATTCTTTAGCCAAAACACTGACTCAGTTTTTTATATTAGGTGCCATATACTATGATGAAAGGTCATTTGCCTTTAACATTGACATGTTGTAAGAGATTCAATCTAATAGTCATTCACTGCTGGGTCTTCTTTGGGGCAGGAGGCTCTCACTGTTTTTCAGTTTATCTGCTAACTAAGCCTGAGTTGATGATGTTAAAACCTTAATCACACTCCAAGTTCTTTTAGTGCTCCTAATTTAAAACAAAATTAAATACATTTTTAGATATGAAAACATTACTTACAGGATGTGAGATTTTTCCTGGTTAAATTGGAACAGTTTCACAGAACTCAGGATGGGTGGCAACCCTATCACTTCCTAGAAGGGAGATTATATACAATCTGTCTTTCTTTTCCGTGTTCTTGCTCTCTTCTCCCTTTTTTAAAACTTTTTTTTGGCAATATAACCCATGGAGTGACAGAACTTTCAGTTTGTGTGCGACCTTTTTAAATCAAAATTATAATTCCGTAGGGCAAACTAATTGGCATTATTGTTAAGTAGCCTCAATCAATTCGCCTTCTATTAGAAATCCTATTCTAAGATTAATAATAAATAAGCCAGATAAAATGAGAATGGTGATAGCAACCTGCTTAAAATCAATTCAATTTTTATTGTTTTTACCCTCAAATATGCTTAATGCCATATTATGCTTTTTCCTCTACCTGATACCAGAAAGAAAAAAAAAATGTGGCCTCTTAAATGATAAGGAAAAAGTCAAGCCATATAAGCTTTAAAAACTAGAGTTTTTGAGTAATTTTATCAATAACAATAGACAAAATAGGTAAAATCAAGAAGCTGCTAAAATCTGAAGAGAACAAAGTTGAAGACCTTGAGATCATTAAAAATCTTCATTTGATACCTAATAGTGAACAGACAAAAACAGCACCAATGTCTCAAATTATTTTTAAAAGTCAAAGAGCATACTTAGACTGGAATTTTAAAAATCCTCTTTTCAGTTTGATAGCATGAATCCAGTTGAAGTAGATTAAGTATACCAAGTAGGTTTAAAAAGCTAGTATGTTTTGACTGTCATTAATTTTTTCGCATGGTATTTGACAGAAAGTAGGCAATCATTTCAGGACCTACACACAGGAGGATGTGTGGCACCTGTGGCTATAATAAGAATCCTTAGATTGTTAGGTGGAACTATCGAGGAAGACTATCCCTAAGGACAGGAATCAGAGACCACCAGAGCAAAAGCTACTTGAAGATATGTGCATACACCGATATCTGACTTGTTCACATAGTAGAAAAATTGAATACCATATCTATATCCCAGTGAAAGGCAATTGCAACAACCAAAAATAGGTAGAAAGAAAAACAAAGCATATCAGAATTTCTAGATTCCCTTAATCAATAATTAAAAGCAAATATCAAAAATATTAAAGCAATACAGCAGCACAAAGAGCACCATAAATCAATAATAAAAATTAATTAAAAACTTCATTATAGAGGCTTGAAAAGTAATGAAGAGCAAGAAAGAACTCCCCCAAAAAGATAAGCAAAATTCCTACTATCTGTGTGTTTGCAAGAAATCTAATACATCAAAAATACAAATTTGATCAAATGAGAAACAGAAAGCTTGTACACAGTTAATATAATGAAAGATAACACTTACATAAAGGGAAGTGACTACAACTCCGGCTTCTATGAAAAAAAAATGGAAAGGAGAGCCAGAGAAGATGAATAATCTCCAACACTTCACAATGGCACATGAATTACTAATGACTCAATGAAAAATCATTTATTAAGCATTTACTATGTGCAAGGCACCATGTGCTAAGTACTAAGAACTAAGTACTAAGAACTAATGTACTAAGAAGTTATATTCCAATAAAGGAGATACCACACGGGAGCTTTCAGCTACAAGACAGATGAAAAAGTCCCGTTGTCTTTGTGGTGTGGGGGCAAAGCAGAAGGTAACACATCTTATTTAAGGTCATTTCTATTGGTAAAATAATATCTTTGATTTTTATTCCATTTGACAGTGCTGAGACTTTGATGGTAAGAATTTTGTTTTCTTAGTCTTTATAGCTATGGCTGCTGAGGATGAAGGGGCTATAGATGCCAGGTTATGTATCCATGGGCATCACTTCCAGGGTTGATGATTATGGGGGCCATTTATGAAAACCAAGAGGTCCCAGAGAGCAACTTAATATGGATTCAGTAATATTGAACAAACCGCCCAAATGTTTCACAACATTTATATTGCCTTTGTTGATTATCTCAAAGCCTTTGACTCAATTCCAAACTCATGGCTTACTGATGTACTGTAAATGTGTAAAATAGACCAAAATGTGTTGAATATATTGGAGTACGTCATATGAAAAACCATTCTCTATTTAAAATAAACCAACTCAGTCATATGAAGAAAATTCATATAAAATAGGACATTTTTTAGGGAGACTTTTAAAGGCATTATGGTTCTGCCTAACATTAAATCCATTATAATCACTTCTTAGTAGAACTAAGTATAGTTTCCAAATATAAAGAGAATCAAACCAAAACATCTTATTAATCTCTTGATATACATGGATGATATTAAGTTATTATATATGGCTTCACCAAGAACATTAAAAACATCTTAAGGGATATTTCTCCACTGATATCGAAACATCATTTGGACTATGTGGTCAAGTTATTACTGTACACCAAAGAAAGATAGAAACTGAAAGCTTCAAGCTTGAATTTGGAGGTTGCATTGAATCCATGGGTGAAGATGACACCTATGGATACCTATATCTCCTAAATGAAGACACACTGAACATGAAAGTACCATAAAAAGAGAAAGCTGTGGCTGATATAACAGACTTACTGTCATTCTAAAATCAAAGTTATGTGGAAGAACATGTTTAAGGCAATTAACAACTACACATTACCATTGACTGTACACTTCTGGAACTATAAAATGGACCATAAGAAATTTGAAAAGTATCCAACAAAAACCTATACAATATTTACGAAGCACAGGGCCAGTCAACTACAGAAAGTTAAGTACAGAAGCATGAACACTTCCTTGTTAGAAAAGAGGAAGAGAATTGATAGACATTTTTAGAGTAAATGTTGAGCAGGTCAAAAACCTTCTTATAAAAAGCTTACACAAGGTTACTTAGGTTCAAGGTCATTAGTTGGCTTATCCAAAATCAACTAAAATGAATGTGTCAGAGCTAGGGTTCAAACCCATGTATCCTATTTACAGAAGAAATTTTGTTTACATTACATTAATTTTTGGATGTGGAAAGGAAAAATTCTTACTTCCAATGAGATGCGCAAACATAATTTACTTTTAATGAAGAAGGAGGGATGAAGAAATGCATATTCGTTTAATTTAAAATACCTAAGGTGGCTATATTTTCCCCTTTCAAATAAATTCAAGGAAGGCCTCCTGTGGAAACATAACAGACTGTTTTCTTTAACACAGACTGGGGGATCAGACAAAAAGTAGAACAAGGTGCAGGTGGTCAACTGAAAGAAACAAAGATTTATTAAGTACCTACTATGTGCTAGGCATTGTGCTAAGTACTTTCCAAATGTTATTTCATTTGATCATCCCAACAACCCTGTGATATAAGTACTATTATTATCATCCCCTTTTTTCATTTGAGAAAAGTAAGGTAGACAGAGGTTAAATGCATTGCCCAGGATTACATAGCTAATAAGTATCTGAAATCGAAGACTCGGTTTTTCCTAGGTGCTATGGGATGGGCCGGCACTTTGACCCAGTCTCCTGTACTGCCATGTCAATAACTCAAGTCTTCTTTATTGAAATCCCCATGTTCTATCTACTGTGCCACCTAGATGCCCAGGACATAGGCTCTACCCAACTCCAAGCTAGAAAAATGACAAGACATTGGGGTCAGGAAGTGACTACTCTAACTAAAGCTAACAAGAATCATGGATAGGATTGGACTCTGAAGTTGTTCATCAGAATACTTCCCAGAAGGAACACAAACTTGATTTGGAGATCATTTCCTTGATTAGATTAAGGTGCCTCCCTACATGTCACCAGTAAATAGCCACCCTAATTAGAATAAATTGCAGATACAGATTTTAAAGTATGTTGAAATGATTACATAGAATGTCATAATAACCAAAGGCAAACAAAAGGATAAGGGTGGTTTTCACAGAGTCTTGATAAAAGAGAGTCTTTAAAACAGCTTACATTTAATTAAGTTTTGCATGCATTTATTAAGCACCTACCATGTGCATGGTACTCTGCTAGGTGTTCAGGATTCAAAAACCAAATTTTCTTGGCCCTCTAGAGGTTTAGAGGGAGGTGTAGTGTCAAGGAAGATAGGGAATACATGTACAAACAAGCTAAGTAAATACATGGTAATTTGAGAGGGGAGAAAGCACTAACAGCTGTGGGAATTGGTAAAGGCTTCAAAGAGAAGGAAGCATTTGAATTGAGCCTTAAAGGAAGAGAAGGATTCAAAGAAGCAGATACAAGGAGGCTACAGGCATGGGGTTAGATAATATGAATTCTTGGAGATTGGAGATAGCATGTAGAGTTTGGTAAATGGCTAGCCATACAGGTGGCCAGCACACACAGTTTGTGAAGACGGGGTAATATGAAATGAAACTGGAAATGTAGATATTGGATAGATAGTTGAGGGCCTTAAGATCTAGACTGAACAGTTTTGTTTCATCCTAGAGGTAATAGGGAGCTATTGAAGGTTTTTGGATAAGGGGAGAAACACGGTCATATTTGTTCCTTAAATAGATTTATTTTGGCAATTATGTGGAGGAGGGTGACGGGGAAAGATGATACTAGGTACAGGGAGCCTCAATAGCCTATTAAGACATTATAGGCAAGGGCCTGGTGAAGAGTGATGGTGTTTGTATGGATGGAACGACAAAGAATAGATGCAAGGGATCTTGTGGAGACAGAATTAAGACTTGGCAACTGACTGAATATGGGGAGAGGGGGTGGGAGAGAAGGAAATCAAAGATGATTTTGAGGCAATAAATATGAATGATTGGGAGGACAGTGGAGCTCTCAACAAAAATAGAGAAGTTTGTTGGAGGGAACAATTTAAGAACATGTTTGGACATGTTGATTTTGAAATGCTAATGGGCTATCCAGGTGGAGATGTCCAATAGGCTGCTGGTGATGTGGGAGGAGAGATCAAAATGGAAATTAGGGCTAAATAGATGGTAGAGATGATAATCCTGCCCATAGGAGTAGATGAAATCACCAAGAGAGCCTGAAAGGAGAGGAGTGAAGAGGACTTGTTTATAAAGCACTATACAGGCATTATTTCATTTGGTCCTTACTTTGAGTGTGAGTATTACTATCTCCATTTTATGGAAGAGAAAACTGAGACTCAAGAGAAATTAATCAAACTCTACTATACCTTCGGTATAGACATGGCGCCTGAGTGGAAGGGCCAGAAAACAAACGACATGCTTCTGACTCCATACGCAGGCCTTTCCTCACTGTATCATGGTATTTCCCTGTAAGACTTTGTTAGTGTTTATCTAGCAGGCAAAGTATTTCACTTGCCTAGGAAAGTTGTTACAGTTGAGTAAGAAGAGCTTGTTATATTAAATGTATGTTAGATATGCTAGGTATTTCTTAGATGTTTCTAGGTTATCAGTTTGCTTGGACAAAAGAAGGCAGTACGGCATATTGGGGAATGGGGAAGGCATTGGATTTAGAATCAGAGGACCTGGGCTCAGATACCTGTTATGACACTTACTACCTGTATGATCTGTGAGATTCAGTTTCCAAACATGTAAAATGATGAGATTTGACTAAATCACCTCTTTCCTCTCTCCCTTTCCAGCTCTAAATCTATGAGCCTATAACGAATGCCTTGAGACTATCCGTTTGTTTCCATTCCATGTTCTCCAATCAATTTTCTGGTTCTTAATTTGTTTTCCAGGTGACTTAACACTGGAAAATGAGTACCCTGGATAACAGGCTGCTAGGAGGGTATAGACCCCCCCACTGTAAATTTAAAAAGAATTTTTAAAAAATTTGTTAATTTCGACAAACATTTATTATCTCTCCTCACTTCCCCTATTGAACAATTTAAAAAATAAAATAAAACCCTCATTACATATATAAGTAGTCCAGCAAAGTAAATTCTTTATTGGTCATGTTCACATCTGCTTTTAAGCCCATCACCTCTATGGCAGGAGGTAGGTAGTATATTAGTACCATCACAAATTAATGAATTGGGTTTTTGTCAGGTTTGATGCAAACTATCTTTTTACATTCTATAAGCATACAAAATATATAGTTCAGTGGTAAACATCTGGGAGAAGTAAAATGTGAAGGGAATTCAAGATGGAATCTCCTGAATCTTTTTAAACAATTATTTATGCAACCACGGATGCAATATGTTGCAAGATGTCCTTAACAGTTCTCCAGAAACCTTCCAGTCTTGTAAAATATTACTACTGTGACTGGTTTGGTCAGCCATAGCACATATGCATTATTGCATTGCCATTTGCATGCATGCATTAATCCATTATTAGTGAACATATTAAAAGTTGGAAGGACCCTTAGAGACCATCTGGTTCAACACCTTAACTTTAAGGATATGAAAACTGAAGACAAGAAGAGTGAGGCTATCTGTCTAAGGTCACAAAAGTAGGAAGAAGCAAAGCCAAAATGTGAACCCCACTCCTCTGCCTTCAATCCAGCATTCTTTCCATTTACACTAAGAACTAAATTCTAAGGATTGAAAATCTTCTGAGGGGCAAATTTTTCTTTTTTAATATTTTCTTTTTTTGTTAATGAAGCACTTGATCTTTAGGCTAACAATAAGTAAGCCCTGTTTCATAGTATAAAGGAGCATTTCATCATAAAGCAAGCCCTTTGAACTTCTGAAAATACCAATAGACTGGCAACTTTGAAGCACAATCCTCTCTTCTTTAATTTTCCAAATATGGAAACAAATATGAAAAAATGGTATTCACCTTATGATAGTTTCCTAAGACTAACTTTTGTCCTAGATCAACAAATCTTCTTATTCTTTAACATTAGGTGTTCTATACAAATTATGGTTATTTTCTTTTTAAAGATATTCACCAATGGAAATGGGGAAAATCTCAACCTTTAATGCTATATTTTACATTACAAACAACATTAAAGAAATAGACACATCACTTAAAACAGAAAGTAAAGAATATGAAAAGAAATTGAAAATAAAGAACAGGACATTTTCAGGTCAGAACTAGCCAATACTTTCACAAGGAGAAACTACTCTTTTTTTCTCTTAAGAACATTAGAGGGAGTGGGACAAAGGTGAAAAGATAATAGGTGTGATGTTGACAATGGAATCCACATATAAAAGGTATGGATAGTGGAAAGGCAGAAAGGAAGTTTTAAATAAGTACCTAAACAAGGCAGGAAAGGGGGGCACTGATTGATGGTGAAAATGATAATGATAGGACCATATGCTCTCAGGAACAAAGAGAACTTAAGTTTTCTGAGTGAAATAAAGGGAGTTCTATCCTGCCTCCTTCCTCTCCCCATCCCCCATGAAAAGAGTGCTCAGTTTTATATCAGAAGACTGGGGTTCAACTCTTAAATCTGTTATTTACTGCCTCTGGAAGTTGCTTAAAAATCTTCATGCCTCAGTTTCCTCATCTGTATTATGAGGAAGTTAGCCTAAAAAAATGATCTCTAGGGTAACCACCTGCTGTAAAGCTATGATCCTGTGGCCCTGTAATCTGTAAAAGAGTTTAGGTGACAAAACACCTAATTCCAATGAAAAAATACGAATCATTGAAGAAAAAAAATGTTTTGGATTGTTCAGTCTTTTCAGTCATATCCAACTCCTTATGACCCCATTTTGGGGTTTTCTTGCCAAAGATACTGGAGTGGTTTGCCATTTCTTTCTCCAGCTGGGGCAAACAGGGTTAAGTGACTTGGCCAAGATCACACAGCTAGTAAGCATCTGAGACCAAATTGGAACTCACAAAGATGAGTCTTCCTGACTCCAGACCCACTGTGCCACCTAGCTGCCCCTTTGGATGATTATTAGCTTTATTATCAATCATTAAGAATAATTCTATAGTGATTTATCTATGTTGCTTTTTTATAGCAAATTTTCCATGTGATATCAACTCTTCTGCTTAATTCCTTTACAAACATTATCACCTTTACTACTCCTTCAGAAACTAGAAATATATTTTATTACAATTTAGTGTAAAGCACTTCATTATCTTCTCATTGTCAAGGAAAGCATGAACCAATAGCAATCAAGCTTAGAAAGAACAGCTCTGCTTAGATTGATACTGTTCATTCCAAACATGTCATGAAGACCAAGGAGGATGAGATGTGGAAAATGGACCATTTTCTGGCTTGTTCTGAGTCAAAACTCCATAGGATACTCTCATTATTTTACTTGGTGTGTTTTTATATTCTCAGCATATAACACACTCTTATTAAAATGTAAATTAAAATATATTCCAACTCCACATATAAATATCCAATCATACTTCAGTTATGAGGGAAAATGGTTGCAAAAATAAGCCAAAATATAATGTAATTTTAAAAATCTAACCTTTGTTATGTAGTTTAAAATCAATAGGTAATAATTACTACTCAATAGAGAAAGGCTTGATGCCAACTAATCTGATTCTTTATAGCTACCTGAGACATCTCCATAGATTCCTAAATCAGCAGGAGAGAGATGAGGCAGTGTTCTGTTAACTCTCAAATACATTCTCGCTAAGAAGCCAAACTTCAGAGTACAATGGGTAGTAGGAATGTTCCAGGGACTAGCTGTACAGTGGAGGATCGCCTAATATTCTATTGAAGGCAGAAGAGTAATAAAAAGGAAAAGATGTGTTCACATTTTATTTTCAACTATTTATTCAATAGTTTTATTGATCATGAAATATGTAAGAAGTAGTGGACCAGGTACTGTAACTTATCTCAAGTAACTTACAAGTTATTCTTTTGTCAATGAAAGAATATGTGCGAACTTTAAGACAATTACTTCAGCAAATGAATATCAAAATAATAATATTCCTATTTACAGCTTTTACGCCAGAGATTCCCAAACTTATTTGAACTACTGCCCCCTTTAAAAAAATTACTCAGTGCCCCCTGGAAATATTTCTTTAATTTTTTTTTAAATTTGCATCATTTCAAAAAATAAAATTTTTAAAAATGACACCTCAAATTTAATAATTTATTATAAATTTGTGGGTTTTTTCCTGCATTCAAATTTTGATGACATAATATTGCATCACGTAGCCATATAGTATCGTATTGTAAACAAGTCATTACAAGCACATATTACTGCCAATGCATGCTGGACTTCCCAAAAATACGCCGACATGATTGTGTGCCAACACTTGCTTATTAAGACCTGTTGGTGGACTTAACCACTGATAGGTTATAACTTGCATTTTGTGTGTTTGTTTGGAAAATAATGTAATCACTATGACTTTAGCTTTGTTACACAGCAGATGAAGCGTGTACAAATGTTTTTTCAAAATTTTCTTCTCTTCTTTCCTTATGCTTCCAACACCCCCTTATTTTTATTCAACACCCCCCAATTTCACCCGAGGCGACTACCAATACCTCCCCTCCTCCTCTCATTATTCCAGTTGTCCCCAGAAGGAAGTATTACCCACTTTGGGAACCTCTGTAACATACCTGGGAATATTAAGAACCTTAAACCAGAAAGACAAATCATCTACCTTTGCCACAAAGAAAGGCATTTAAATTCCCTAATAACACAGAGTGTGATTGTAAAGAAATGCTGGTATAATTGGCCTTTGCAAATTCCTCCGTTAGACCCAAGGCATAACCATGTGAGCCTCAGCCATTTCCTAGTAACCAATTGAATGACAGAAAGAAACCTGGTTAGTACTGCCCAGAGGCATCAACCTTAATGTCTGTGCTGAGAACAAGAGGCTAGATTCAGATTCCAATTCTGCTGTTTTGACCTTGTTATTGACCTGTTTGTGACCTTGTAAAAAGCCATTTTCCATTTGTTTGGTCATCTGTAAAACAGGGATATTATTATACACATTTTATAAACATTTATTCACATATTATAAACATTTACCTTATATGAGTTTCTGTGATACTTTAATGAGTACATGTTTTAATGTTCTTTGAGATCCTCACATAAAAGTGCCAAATTATAATTGTCATTATCTGAAAAATTCACTGTGCAGCCATTAATAATAATAATAACTATTTGTCTTTACCCAGGTGTCTTTCATCTCAAGGGCTAGAAGAGCTTGCTATTTTGGCTAATTGTTAGCCTGTGTCTACACACCTGAAAAAAATTTTAATGGGAGGGAATAACTAATTCCAAGTTCCATTAGTAGCTATGGATTTTTTTCAAATCATTCTTGCCCTCTCACCTTTTTTTAGGTGAGTAAAGTTGACTTACTTTAGTAAAATTGACCTCATTAATAATTAACATTTGTTGGAGGAGAAGGCCATGAAATTTTAAACCTTGCTGTACCCCTACTGGTACTATAAGGATTGGACAGCACCAACCAAAAAATGAAATGTCAGGCAAGTTAGTCCAATAGTCCTTCATTTCACTTCATGTCCAAAGTCAATCCCATTCTTTGCTTCATATTCTAAGAGATAAGGTCCAGCTTTCAAGAAATGCAAAAAAAAAAAATTAAAATGACCACTATAGATCATGAACACTATAGATCAAAGACAAGAAGTTATTAATCTTGGAAATGGTTTTCTGATGTGGATTAATTTTCTCATTAATTCACCAAATGTCATTAGACCTGAATCAATTACACTTGAAACATTAATTCAGGATTGTTGTGGGGATCGAATGAGATAATATTTGTAAAGTATCTAGCATATAGTTGGCATTTATATGTGCACTGTTCCTTTCCTAATACCAATGGTATAAGGAATTTCACTTGAAAAGATAAAGTCTTACGTGAAAATTAGAATGATACTGGAGTTGCCATTTCCTTCTCCAGCTCATTTTACACATGACAAAACTGAGTTAAGTGACTTGCCCAGGATCACCCAGCAAGTAAGTGTCTGAGGCTATATTTGAACTCAGGAAGAAGGGTCTCCCTGACTCCACCAGGCCCAGCACTCTATCCACTGTGCCACCTAGCTGCCCTCAAACATAGTATCACCCTCTAAAGTACTCCTATTTTACAAATAAAATTATTAGTAGTGGCCAAAGATCCATTATAGTGTGAACTTAAACATTACTCATGTATTTAAAACAAACAAAAACACACCCAATGCTATAAAAAGGCAACTTGTCACTACACTGTTGAATGTTATAACTGTAGTGCTGTACAAGTATGCATGTGGCCAAAGGAATAAATGGTGCTCTTACCCAGAGCAAAATATCTGACCAGGACAGAGCATGTCTTGGGGCGGGGGGGGGGGGAATCCTACTCAATGGAGAGGAATGTATAAGACTGATTCCTTATTCAACTAAAATATCTTTGCTTAGCAAAGACAGGTCTATAAAAAGATACTAGTGAAAAATCAGATTCCATTCTAAATATGGGAGTTCTCCCAGTATTGTCAAAGGGTAGAGACAACCAGCTTTGTTATGTCACTAGATGACTCATCTTAAAGAGGATTTGTAGTAGCTCTTCCCTTTACGTTGCAGAATTTCTTTATTTTCTCCGAAGCCAGCCCTAAATAGATAAGTTTAGTACATTTAGGGGTATTTCTTTTTTTTTTTAATTTTATTTTTATTTTAATTTATTTTTAACATGTTTGGTTTTCAGCATTGATTTTCACAGGCGTTTGAATTACAAATTTTCTCCCCATTTCCTCCCCCCCCTCCACTCCAAGATGGCGTACATTCTGGTTGCCCTGTTCCCCAGTCT
>CM053622.1:614408100-614426470 GCA_028646595.1 Phalanger gymnotis | reverse complement strand
TAAACATGTTTATCCTCCTCACACCTGCAGGTTCAGATACAATTGTAACATCTTGTGCATTGTGCATGTATTTTCCAACTATTCTCTTGTTGAGACTATTAACTCTTTCCTAGGTCCCTACACCAGGCCACCCAAACCAGAGAGGATGTGCTCCAGCATAGGCTGGTCCTAGACTACTTGTTAGCATAGGAGGGGGGCGTCTGTAGGAAGCTGAATCTTTCCAACTGTTCTGCAAAAATTGATGACAATGGGGCAGTAGTGAAGGACATTACTGAGGATATTAGAAAACTAACACATGTCCCTTTCCAAACCTGGAGTTCCCCCTTCATCACTTCCTGGTTCTCTTGGTTTAGTGGGTCCTGGTGGAAACAAATCCTCTGGTTCCTCCTAATAGCTCTTAGAGGACTTATCTTACTCACGGTATGTGTCCCCTGTATGATCCAACTGATATTAAGGGTAGTCCAAGACTCCCTGTCCTGTTTGGTCAAGATAGAAGGGAAAAGAGAAATCAAGTTGATGGTTCTGAAGAGTCAGAGCTGGGTGCCAGTCCAAGACCACCCTAATGGTGATTTTCAGGAAGACTTAGTAGAGGAAGTGCTCTAACAACAGTGTGAGGAGGCTTCAAATTGTAAGAAATAAGAGGAGAGTTTGTGAGAGATGTCTCAAAAAGTGAAGCCTCCTCAAAGGGTTAATAATTTATTGTGCCCCCTGTAACTATTAAAACACTCTTAGAAAAACAACACCTGCAGCTAGCTAACCTTGCAAAAACATGTTTCTCAGCACATCCTGTATTTTACTTGACCCTCCTCCATGCTCCTGGACCCTGTTTTTGAGCACATATCAGAAACAAACTATTGAAAAGACTCCCTCATCCCTTGTCTCCTGGCAGAATTCTGTGGTTTTTCCCCATCCCCTGTGTATCCTATTTCCTTATATGACAAGGAAACAGCAAAACTATTGTTGCTGAGTAGATTTCCGCCAACAGATTGTGCACCCTGAAGCCCAGCCAATGGGATGAAGGGTGAGGGGGTTAGGGTGGCGGGGAGAGGCATTACATTAGGGATAAAAAGCTGAGGGTTTAATAAGTGCTTACTGAGCAATGGACTAAATACAGAGTAGTTAAATACAAAATAGTTTGAGAGAGAGAGGACACTAAGAGTTGAAATAATCTGGAAAGGCTTCCAGTAGTAGTAGTGCTCGAGTTCTATAAAGGAAAGCCAATCTAGCTAATCACAGAATATGAGAGAGGAAATAGCATACAATGATGTTGGAAACAGTAAATTTGGGCCAGGTTGTGAAGGGCTTTCTTAAGTTCATATTTTATCCTAAAGGCAATTGGAAGCAATAATAATGAATAAAAGAATGACATGAATAGATTTGCACTTAAAAAAAAATCACTTTGGCACCAATATGGAAGATAGACTGAAATGGAGATAATTAATCTACGTGAGAGTTGATCAAGGCCTTAACTAAGATGACAGCTATACAATTAGAGAAAGTATTAGATGCAAGAGATATTTATCATTGTTCAGTCATCCAATTGTGTTCAACTCTTTGTGATCCTATAAACCAGAGCACATCAATATTTTCCATAGGGTTTTCTTGGCAAAGAATCTGGAGTAGTTTGCCATTTCCCTCTCCAGTAGGATTAAGGCAAACAAAGGTTAAGCCATACAGCTAGAGACTTTTACTGAGGCCACATTTGAATTCATACCTTGCTGACTTCAGGCCCAGTGCTCTATCCACTGACCACCCAGCTGCAAGAGATATTATAGAGATAGAAATGGCAAGATTTGACTTCTAACTGGAAATGTGGGTAACAGTGAGTGAGGAGTTGAAGATAATACCAAGGTTACAAATCAGAGGCTGGGAGAATGATGGTGCCAACAACAGAATTTGGAAGAGGGGATGATTTAGGGGGGAATATGAGTTCAGTTTGGGACATGGTAAACTTGAGACATCTGAGACTTATTGTATTTCCCCATGTGCAAGATGCACCCTTTTTCAAAAAATTTGGGGTCTAAAAACTGGGTGCATTTTATACAGTGGTTGTAGATTTTTTTACTTGCATTTCCCACTTTTTCACACTTGCTGTCTTTGCACTCATTGTTTCACATTTGTTACCGGTATATTAGGTTATGTTTTGCCACGTTCTGCCCAGAAATGGCTCAGAAAAGATTTTCATACAGTGATGAATTCAAGTTAAAAGTGATCCAGTTTGCACAAGTGAATGGAAATCATGCTGCTGAACATAAGTTTGGTCCTCCTCCAACTGAAAAGACAATCTGAGACTGGCTACGGGAAGAAGAAACCATACTGAAAACGGCAGGGCAGAAGAAGGCCATGAGAGGCAAGTCAGCAAATTGGCCTGATTTAGAGAGGGAATTGAAGATATGGATTGAAGAGCAAAGGGCAATTGGAATTTCTATGTCCACAAAGTTGGTACAGCATGAGGCAAGAATTGCAGATGAAAAAGAAGTTACTGATTTCAAAAGAGGACACAATTGGTGTTTCAGGTTCATGAAATAGAATGGCCTAAGCATGCGTACATGCACCAGACTTGCCCAAAAGATGCCTGAAACCTATGAGCAGATGAATAAAACTTGAGTTCAATCACTTTATGTAATACATTTTTTTCAAATTTCAGGCCCAAAATTAAGGTGCGTCTTATACGTGGGGAAATATGGTAGTTTAAAATATCCGATAGTCATTTGATGATGTTTCAAAGTTCAGAGAGATAATGGGACTGGATTATTTAGATCTGAGAATCATCAGCATAGATAATTAAATCATGACAGCTGATGAACTTATGAAGAAAGAAAAACAGAGAAAGAAGAGTAGGGAGTCTAGGACAGAATCTTGGGGCACACTCAAAATTATGATATATATCTTAAGCCAGGAAAAGAGATTGAGCTAGAATGTTTTTGACAATTAGGAGGAAAACTGAGAGAGAATAGTATCACTTGTTGTCGTTTGGTCATATTCAACTCTTTGTAGCCCCATCTGGGGTTTTCTTTGCAAAGACACTGGAGTGGTTTGCCATTTCCTTCTCCATTTTACAGATGACAAACAGATGCAAATAGGGTTAAGAGACTTGCCCAGGGTCATACAGTTTGTAAAGTTCTGAGACCAGATTTGAATTCAGGAATACGAGTCTTCCTGACTCCAAACCCAGCACTGTATCTGCTGCACCACCTAGTTGCCCCAGACAGGAGAGAGTATCCAAAAGCAAAGTGGTCAAGTGTCAAATGAAGTAGACAGATATAGAAAGAAAAAGTCAGAGGAAAGACTCTTCTCTTTGGCAATTAAGAGATCAGTGATAACATTAGAGAAAGGAGTTTCAGTCAAATAATAAAGCTAGTTCACAAAAGGTTGAGAAATAAGAAATGTTAGAGCAGTTAAGTATAGCCAATTTTTTCAAGGAGTTTGGCTGAAAAAGAGAAAAGAGATCTAGAACATTAACTTAAAGAAATAGTGGGGGAAGAAATGGTGTCTAGTGAAGATAAGCATTGCAAACTCGAGTGCGTTTGAAGGAAGTAAAAAATGAACCAGTAGATGGGGTGAGTATAGAGATCTGAGAGTGAAAAGGGATAGATAAAGATAGATAAAGATGGCGGAGGGATAGGAAGCAATGCAATACTCTTCCCCATAAACTCTTCCTAATAGATCTAGAAAATGCATCAGACCAAATCCTAATGGAGAAATCCAGAAAAAGTCACAGTGAGTCCTTTGTCTAGCTCAGCTTGGAACAGGGAGACAGAGAGGGAGGTCTACAAACACTGCAGGTCGGAACAAGTGCACACTACCCAAGCAGCACTCCAGCATCCAAGGAGGGGCTATGCACCAAAGCAAGAAAAAATCTCAGATCCATGCTGAGACACTCCCAGACACATCTCAAGAACTGCAAGAGGAGCAGGTGACAAATTCCAGATTTGTTGCACACTACCTAGGCCCAAATTGCAGATCCAGCAACCATCCAGGTGGGAAGGGCCTATATACGATAGTGGCCTTAATACTTGGGAAGGCCATGGGACAGTGTGTGGATAAAGGTGGAAGTTCCGAAACTAGCAGAAGTAGCCACAACAGTAGTGTAGCTCAGACCTCACGTGAAAAGCAGGTTCTTTCTTCCAACACCTGGCACAGACTGCAGAGGAATAACCAGTGTGGAAAGCTCAAATGAAAGGGAAGCCTACAATTCCGATGCTCTGCACCACTCTGAAAGAGCTTTCCAGATGGCTAGGGCTGAGTCCAGCAGCAATCTACTCTTCCTCAGACCCAAATGCAGGTCAGGAAAATCCAGAGCTCAAACTAGGTGAACAGCAAATCAGACTTTGCTCTGGATCAGACCACTTAGGGGGCAATGAAAGCTTGCAAGTCCCCAGCATGTCCATAAGATCCTGGAATAACATAACTTTGGCAGCACTACCATTATTATATTGGCACAACTCAGTCATGAATACCAAATTTTCCTCAAACTATTTAAGCTGGGAGTTTTTTCTGAAGGAGAATTTTGTAATTGAATGCATGCGAATTGAATATCTATACATATGTATGTATATGTATATATATATATACATATATATATATAATTATGGATTTCTATAAATACTCTAAGGTTTTTTTTGTGCTTTGGCAGATTTCCAGGTACTTTACACATTTTGTAGTTATTTGAAATTAGATTTCCCTATTATTGACTCTTGGATTTTGTAATTAATTGGATAGAAATGTAGATTTTTGTGGATTTTGTAGCCTACAACTTTGCCAAAATTGTCTCAATCAGTATCTTCGTTAATTCTTTAGATTTCTAAGTAAATCATTCTATCAGCAAATTGGGATAGTTTCATCTCCTCCTTACCTATTTTTATGCTTTTAATTTCTTTGTCATATTGCTGTAGCTAGCATTTCCACAGAACTATACAAGAAATGGTTGCAAGTGGAGTTAATATGTGTTGTACTTCGTAAAATTTTTTTTCTGTACCTATTGAGATAATCATGTGTCTGGGGATGTTTTTGTTTCCAATATCGTGTTTTCCTAACATTGTTACAATCTGTTTGGCTCGCAGGATGTTCTTTAAAATTTTTACATTGATGTTCATTATTGATGGACCTATAATTCTCCCATGCTTCATCCTTAGGTATTATGACTATATTTGTCTCATAAAAGGAATGTGGTAGAGTGCTTTCTTTCCCAATTTCAGAGAATATATGTTACATTAGTACTAATTTTTTTTAAGTTTAATACAATTTACCTATGAATACCTCAGGACTAGGACTTCCCTCTACCGCCTCCTTTAGTGTTTTTACTCCAGTTCCTTTTCTGAATTTTTTTTTTTAAAGCTATTTGGTCTTGTTAGTTTGGGTATTATATATTTTGAAAGCATTCCTCGATTTCTTTATGTTCTCAATTTAGTTAGACCATAACTGCGTATAAGTGGGTTCTAAATTTTTTTTTAATTTCCTCTGGCTTTTTGATTTCACCTTGCTCATTTGCCATTTTGTGGATTGATTATTCTACCCTCTTTTTTATCAGAATGGCTAAAAGTTTATTCATTTTTACTCTTTTCAAAGAAGCAAATTTTGGGGTTTTTTTCCATTTCCACTAATTTTAGGAGTTTTCAGTTTATTCGTTACTTTCAATATCTCCTCTTTTGTGTTTACCGTTTGTCTTCTAATTTTTGAAGTGTACATTCAGTCATTAACTCTCTTCTGTTTTGTTAGTGGATATCTGTAGTTATAATTTTTAGCTGCATTCCAGAAATCCTGCTATGTTGCTTCTTCAGTATTTCCCTTCACATAATTGTTTTTATTATTTGTCCTTTGACCCACTCGCTATTTTCATTGTTGTCTCCATTTTAGCCTGTGTCTTTTGTTGTGCTTTCTGAACCAATTATTTTTATTGTAATATGCTCTGTAAAGAATATGTTCACTACTTGCCTTTTTATGTTTGCAATATCTCTGTGCATTAAAACATGATCAGTTTTTCTAGAAGTTCCATGTGGTATTGAGAAATACTTTTATTCTTTATTGGTCTCAGTTAGAAGATGCCATAAATCTTTTAGCTCTAGTTTCTCCAGAAATTTACTTAATTCTTGTATTTTCCCTTTTGTGTATCTGTTAGACTTAGCCAAAACTGGTAAGATCACTGAAATCTTCTGCCACTATCATATTACTATTTCTTCTTGTATTTCAGTCATGTTTCTTTTATTAATTCAGATGCCAAAATGCTTGCAGTATGAGTTTAATATTGAGAATAGTTTGTTCTCTATGGGGCCTTTCAACATAGTGTAATTTGATTTTCCTTTTTTTGCTTTGTCTGATAGCACAATTGAAACTACTTTTTTGGACTCATCTAATTAAAAAAAAAAATTCCAGCCCCTTATCTTTATTCTGTTTGTCTTTGTTTTTTAAATGTTTCCTGTAAGCAATAGACGGTGGATTTATTTTCTTATCCAATCAGTCACTTATAAAAAAAAGTGAATTATTTAATCCACTCACATTGTTATTTAGTTTACATTTCCACACATTTGTCTCCAATAAATTTTTTTTTTCCAAAATTAGGATTCCTCTCCCCCACTCCATATCCCCTACTGTAAACACAGTAAATTACTGGTCTCTAGTTACTTCTGTTTAATCTATTTCATGTCGACCTTATTCCCACCAGCTTTCTTCCTCTCACCCTCAAGACTCCTCTTACTCTCATGTTACCTCATCCCCTAGTTTTGGAGTTTTGTTTAACTTATACATTCCTTTTTCTTTCTTTTCCCTAAGTTATTTATCCTTTTTTCCCATTAGTCAATTAAAAGTCCTTTCTCTCTTCAATTTTTGTTAGTTTATAAAATTTTTAATATCTTCTACAAAAGAATTTTTCCTCTCTCATTATCTACTTTTTAGGTCTATTTTAGACTATTATTCCTCGATTTATGGCCCTTCCTTAATCCTTCTTTAGTCTAGTCAAGAAATTCCTATTTTGGGTTCCTTCTTCTAAATAGTTTCCATGTTATTGCCTTGTAGGCCTTACTTCGGAAGATCCCCCTTTTCTGTTTTGCCCTGCTCTTAAGAATATCAATTCCTGCAAGTGATGGTAGTTTTCTATGTCCCTAACCTTTGCCCTGCCCATAGTCATATTTTCCCATTTGCCTTGAAATCTCCCTCATAGGTCCGTGTTTTCTCATTCTGCTGGGTGTTTGTTTGCCCCTAGAGCTCTGATTCCCTTTTCTCCTGGGACAAGACGAGTGTTAAGCACCAAATTTCCGAACATTGCACCCGTTGTAAGGTCCCAGTTTCCCTTTATCTCTTTTCTCCCATGGGGGTATTCAGCAGTGGTGGCCTGTACTCTCCTTTCCCGTTTCCATACCGTTTCCATCCTTCCTATTGCCTCTTCACCCAGCCTTGTGGAGTCTCTCTTCTTCCAGAGGGACAACAGCAGCCATTTCCCCTTCACTGCTGGTCTAGCTTAAATTTTTTTCTTTTAACACTGTAATTTTTTTTTTACAACGAGCTTATAAATTGCCCTGCCTTTAATTCAACCTTAAAACCTGTGTGGAGAAATTAGGCTTTAAACAATACACCATTTAGGAAAGATAGTCTTTGATGTCTCTGAACTTCGAAATCATTGTAACTTTAATTTCTTCAGTTGGAGTAACTCAAGAGATATGACAAACTTTTACTTGATTAGAAAGCTGTCTATTGTTGTGGTCATGTAGCGCGTAACAGTTCAGAGGCCTGCCTGCCTTTACCCTAATAAATCGTACACGCTTTGTCACTAAGCAACTAGCACCAAAGATAACTAGCAAACCTTTACGATTAGATGCCCAACTTCGCATAGCCCCTAACGCATAATTTTCAGCAGGACTATTCTGCTCTAGCTATGCATGAAATACAGGTCAGAATTTTTTCCGCTGTGCTTACAACCACACTAAAAGATCACACGAAGCATGTTTTCTTATTCACTCTTTACCCTAGCGCTAAAGTCGATTATGGTACAAAAACCCTCAAAGTTTGCCCAGGCAATTTTATCAGGTGAAACTAAATGTTTTCTTTTGGATGCTCATTGTATTCTTCCTCCTCTTTCCGCTTTTCATCCAAATTTCGGTGAAGCAAAAGAAAGCCCTGGGGAAGGTACCAGGGATGGACTGGACAGCAGAGCAAATGTGGTCAAATTAAAAGGCTTAAGAAACTAATTAGAAAGAACGAAGACCCGGGTAAACCTCTGCCTTTGCGCGCCGGTGATCCGCGCGCCACGAAAAACGCGTTTGACACCAGCCCCCCACTCCGTTATAACGTCATCAGGAAGCGCCGAGACAAGCTTTAACCCATGCGCCTTTCACGGGGGCGGGGGGAGGGGGCAAGCCTACGTGTGCCCATGGAATTGCCATATTTACTACGGGCGGAAGAAACTTTCGAGTCATTTCTTTAGCCAAAATGAGACGACGGTTTTTTGTATTAAGCTGGGTGATATTTATATGATAACGCTCTGCGTCAACCTTCGTCCATTCAAAGTATCCCCCAGAAGGATTATCCGCCAACTTGTACCTAACAAAGACTCTTCCGCCTAGAAAAACCGGTGGCTGTGCTCGTGGAGACATAAAAGACAAGCTCCGCCCCCAAGGCCGAAAGTCAGAGGTCAGAGGCTCCAGCGCCGGAGCCAACATGGTGGCCGAGGAGAATCTTCGCGTGGTTCGCAGCGGAGGCAGCAAGTTGAACTTTCGGAGAGCGGTGTTTTCGGCCGATTCCAAGTAAGGATTCCACGGGGAACGGGAGCAGCGGGGAAAGGTCACGAGCCGCTCTCGCGCGCGCGCGCGCGCCGGCTGAAGTGCCCATCGGGAGAGCTGGAGCGGGGGAGAGCAGAGGGGAAATGCGGAGGGGGCGGCCAGGCGATCGAGAGCGATCCCGATATTTTCTGCGCGTGTTCCCAGAGTGGGCAGGGCTGGGAGGTCCCGAGCGCCGTGAAACATACACATCTGCACACATACTCGCTTACGCCGTAACACACGCGTGGAACGCACACCCACACCCGCGCGTCTACACT
Organism: Phalanger gymnotis; assembly: GCA_028646595.1. Classification (NCBI taxonomy): domain Eukaryota; kingdom Metazoa; phylum Chordata; class Mammalia; order Diprotodontia; family Phalangeridae; genus Phalanger; species Phalanger gymnotis. The sequence goes on along the minus strand of CM053622.1, from coordinate 614,417,442 downwards.
CACACACGCTCTCTGTAAACAACCCGGCCAAAGCCCCCACGGAGCATTTCACAGCTCTTTATCCTCCTCTCAGAACCACTCTAACTCTACTTTTGGCCGTGGGGATATTGGTCTTTTTCCCTACGAGGATGTACAACGTTTCTATGGCTCGGGTGCTGCCCGGGACTTAGAGTCAGGAGACACGTCTGGATTTGACGGCTTCCTCCGATGGGATCTATGAACGATCATTTCTTGAGTGCCAGGCTCAGTGCTAAGCCCTGGGGATACAAAGGAAAGAAATATATAGTTGTTGCCCTCGAGAAAGCGCTTACATTCATTCCAATAGAAGAAGCAGCGTTTATTAAGCTGTTTCTAGATGCCCGGCTCTGTGCCAGGCACTCGTTAAGCCGGTGTTTCACATGTGCTTTGTGTTCCTCCACTAACACATTCACCCATGAATCTACCGACCCACTCACTGTCTACAGCGGTTCTTTTACATCTTTACATCCTTCTTCAAAACTTCCCGTGGCTTTCCCTCTTCTCCCTTGTTCCTCATCCCACATCGCTTTTGCCCCCAAACCCTTCATCCTTGTCCCAGAGAGGAGGCCTTCCTCCTTACCAAGGCAAGCTCCTCCATTTGCGCAGACCATCCCACTCCATCTCATCTCCTCCAACAAATTGCTCCCGTCCTCATTCCCGCTCTCTTACTTTCAGCTGCCAAAATCGTTTTCCTAAAGCACAGATCTGCCATTATCCTCTAAACTCCAGTGGCTCCCAATTACCTCCAAGATCAAATACAAAATCCTCTGTTGGACATTCAAAGCCCCTATAATTCTGCACAACCTTTCTGGTTTTCATATCTGTTATTCACCATTATATACTCTTCAATCTAGTGACTGTTCCACGAACAGAACACTCCATCTCTTGGCTCCAGGCATTATTTCTGGTGTCCACTATACTTTCCTCATCTCCTGACTTCCCTTGCTTCAAGTCCTAACTAAAATTGAGCGTTCTACGGGAAGCCCTTCCCAACCTCTCTTACTTCTAGTGCCTTCCCTCTTTTAATTATTTCCTATTTATCCTGGTCATAGTATGTTTGTACCTATTTGTTGCTTGTGAGTTCCAAGAGGTTAGGGACTATCATTTGCCTCTTTTTTTAATCCAAAGTACTTAGACTGTGCTTAGCACATAGTAAGGGCTTAATAAATGCTTTGTTCCCTGACTTCAGGATGTTACAAACTCTCTTCAGTACTGTCTTTAAAAAAAAAAAAACTTAGTGCTATCTTTTTTTTTTTTACATTACCATCATTTCCAAATATGTGCTTCCTTTTTCCCTACCCAGCAAACCATCCCTGATAACAAAAACAAAAAATGCTTAAAGAGAGAAACTAGCATCAAATGACTCTGACAGCATGTGCAATGTTCTGCACCCATAGTTTCCTACCTCTGCAAATGAGGGAGAAAAATGCATTTTCTCATTTCTTCTTTGAGGTCAAACTTGCTCATTATAATTGTATACCATTCAGTTTCATTATGTTCTTCCATTTACATTGCTATAGCTGTACATGCATACACACATATGGTGTTCCTTTGTTTTGCTCATTTTATTCCGCCATCAATTCATATAAGTCATTCTCTGTTCCTCTGAATTCTTCATATTCATTTCTCATAGCACAGGAAATATTCCATCACTCTCTGGCACTACAGTCTGTCTAGTCTAGCCATTCCCCAATCAGCAAGAATCTACTCTGTTTCTAGTTCATTACCACAACAACAAAAAAAGTGGCTGTGTATATTTGAGACCTCCATGGATATATACCTAGCATTAGAAACTCTGTATTACTTCTTCACATAGTTCTAGATTGGTTTCAAGAATGATTGACAGCTTCACCAACAGTGTATCATTGTATCATTCTTTTCACAATTCCTCTAAAATTAACTACCCATCTTTTGTCATCTTTGCTGATTTGCTGAGTGAGGTAAAACCACAAAGTTGTTTTGGTTTGCATTTCTCTCTTCAGTGATTTGTGGTATATTTTCAGTAGCTTGCATTTCTTTAAGAACTGTTTACTCATATCCATTGACCACTTATCAATGGAGAAATAGATTTTGGTCTTACATGTTTATTCTTCACATTTAATATGTGCCTGACTCATCTCTTTTTCTGATGAGACATGCCCTTAATTCTCTATCTCCTGTAGAAGATATTGAAGTAGTTGTTGAATTAATTAGTGAGTTTCCAAGCCATAGCACTTCCTTGTAGATAAAACCACTTTCTCATATAGTGTTTCTGGTACTTAGGATAATAAAATGTTTTTAACTGATCCCCTGAACCAGCTCCCTCATTTTACAGACGAAACAAGTTTCTGGGGGGTAAATGACTTGCCCATAGTCACATATCAAGCTAGCAGCAAAGGTAGGATTGTAACTCAGCACTATTAATTTTTGGTATACTGCTCTTTCCACCCCACAGCTCCCACTCATTCTTTCTCCCTAATTATGCACACAGAAGGTCAAAGGCATCTTTGGTTCACATCTTGCTTCAGTCATTCAGGAGCTCTGTGGTCCTACACAAGTCACATCTTTGAGCTTCAGTTTATTCCTCTTAAAAATGGGGGCACTTATAGTGACTTTGCAAACCTTACCATTAATTTGTGTCAGTATTTATAGTGAATTCTAATATTGAATACGCATTGTGGAAAATGGAAGTGATGGCTAAGGGAGTAGGTGACATGCAAAAATATGGCAGTGTGACTAAGTTTATAGGATAATAGAGAGTAGTAAACATTAGTAAATAATTCTTAAACTCTGCCCTATACCTGAGATGAGGATAATGGCTAGTTTTGTTCTTCCAGTCTTATCCTGAAACCTTTTCAGACACAGAGATGATATGATTGACTTGTATAAAAGATCAGAGGATCATCTATCTATAGCTTACAGGGACTTCAAAGACCATCTAGTCCAACCACCTCAATTTACCGATGAAGGAAAATCAGAGGCAGGATTTGAATTCAAATGCTCTGACTAGAGAGCTAGTACTCTTCCTACTGTGCTGTTATTTCTAAAGAACCATATTACAGTTCAATACAATAACTATTTAGATGGCTTCGCTATTCTAACACATCATATCAATATGGCATATGATACCTGAATTGGAATCAGAGGGCCTCTTTTAGCTCCGATAGTTATTACTCAGGTGACTTTGACCAAGTCATTCCACTTCCATTATGAAGGATTTACCTAACATAGTAGGGATTCTACTCTTTTCTCTTTATGAAGTATTTACCTAACATAGTAGGGATTTTACTCTTTTCTCTCTATTCTCTGAAGCTACTATTCAGGTTGTGTGTCTGTTGGCAGTATTAATACTCATGTTGATAAATGAATCATCAATAAAATGTTAAATTTAGAATATATTTTGGGTAAGTCAGGGAGTATATTTAGTTAATTTTAAAAGTTTCATTATCAGGATTTATTCATCCAGGATACCTCATTCCTCAACCCTGCTGGAAAATGAGGCGTTATTACTTCTGCCTTTCTTTTCCAAAAGTGATGGTGGTGTCTAACCTAAAAGATCATAATAGCTGAAGCCACAAACCAAAAGGGAATGTGTGTGGGTAGTGATTTCTCTTAATTAGATCTTTTATTTTTTTTTTAATACCAAGGACACCCATATGACTAAAATGTGAATTGCGTACAGATTTATAGTGAGCAGCTATGTATACTGTTTTGTTTCTAGGGTAAAAAGATGTTAAATATTAGTTACCACTTGCACCACATAATGTTATTTGAGCTTCAACATGAAAAACTATAAGCACTAAAATGCTGCTTTGGGAATTTCATTACAGCATTTATTTTTCAGTGCTGTCCTCCATATAGAAAATAATGTAGCTCACCTACCACCAGTGGAACACTGCTTTGTTCTGTTTTTCCAGTGCTGGCCATGGATTTGCATTGACGTATTTATTCACAGAGTGACCTAATTCACTTTGTGACCATGGCTCACTTCTGCTTTAGTAATGGAACAAAAGGCAATGGAAAGAACACTGGAGTTGAAGTTCAGAGCTAATCTCTGCCATTATTACCTCTGTGTCATTAGGCAAGTATTATTTTAGTAGGGCTTAAGAAAACTTAGTAAAAATAAAAGTAGTAAAATATTAGTAAACTAAAAACATTCCAAAATGACATCCCTCCTAGCTACGAAATTCTTTGACCATCCCTCGTTGATATGCTGCTCTAGTAAAAGAACTCTCAAGTCACAGGTAGCATTTTAGTTCAACAAATTTAGTTGACCAGACATTTAATACCTACTGTGTGTAAAAACATAGTATGCTGTCCCACTAATTTATTTTCACTGTGTAAAAACCATAATTCTGACAGGGGAAAGTTTGTTGCATATCCTCATTTTATCAGAACTGCTTTTGGTCATCTGTATGGTTCCTGAGACTGCCCTACATATCTCCTTTCCTCTATTTAATGTGTCTTTTATTTCCAGGTACCTTTTCTGTGTCTCCGGTGACTTTGTGAAAGTATATAGCACTGCTACAGAAGGATGTGTGTATGTACTGCAGGGACACAGCAATTTGGTGACTGGAATCCAGCTGAATCCTCAAAACCATTTACAGGTTGTCTCATTACTTACAATGAAGTATTTTAGCATTTGCCTCTCTGATTTTACCAGAAAATTGGGAGTTGAAGCTAGTTTGGAAACTTTAGCGGATTTCTGCTAGGAATACACCCAAGTTCATTCAGTCTACTTGGAAGAGAGGCAAAATACCACCCTTTCAACAGGCAATTTTATAAACTGCTCATGATACTAGAGCAGATTCCCCACCCGTGTATTAGACTCTCTCAGACATAGAGTTAAATAACTTTTCAAGTCTCTTCATAAATGAACGATTTGCTGATAATATAAACACCCAACATCAAATTAAACTTCAAGCTTTGGTAAACAGGACAACCAGCTAATTCCAGTTAGCCAAGATTTCCCAAACTAAGGTGGCTTAAAACTGATAAAACTACCCAGTATAGACAAAGGTGGTAAGATGGGCCATTTTTCAGAGGCAGATGACATGTCTTAATTCTTCAGAGGTAAACAAGGAAAAATTTTATTATTTGTAAAAAGCTTATTTTTTTAAATAATTTGATGTTTTTATTGAATTCTCTTTTCTAATCAGTTTATATGTTGCTTTCACCTTTTCAGCTATATTCTTGTTCTCTTGATGGCACAATTAAACTCTGGGACTTCGTAGATGGCATTCTGATAAAGGTATGTGGATTGGCCTTCTGTCTCCCAACATGTGATAATATGAGCTAATAAAATTACATCCTTAATGGTCTAGGTCTACTTTAAGTTATACATAGAACATATTCTCGAAGCTTAGAAAGATAAAGAAGACAAGAATGACTAAGGAGGATACTCTGAGTGCCAAGTTTTTTCTTTACAATTATTTGTGTTGAAAGGAAGGAAAGAAACAGGCATTGAGTGCCTGTTATGTGCCAGGCACTGGATGAAGTGCTTTTCAATTATCTTATGAGGCAGACATGAAGTGACTTGCCCAAAGTCACTAGTAAGTATATAAGGCCATATTTAAACTCAGGTCTTCTGACTTCTAGGCTCTTTCCCATATAGCTGCAGAAATTTGGTAAGCTAGTTATATCAAAGTTTCCTTTTGTTGTAGGGGGTAAGAATAATTTTTAAAATTCCCATTGCAATTTAGAGTCTTTTATTCTGCCCCTAAAATCATCCCAGTCTACAAATGCTGACACGTTTAGAGCAGTGTACACAATGACTGTTACTGCACATGCAGAAAGAAAGAGAAGTGCCTTCTAAACATTTAATCAGTATTTTTTAGTTGAATGTTGATGAAGCTATTTGTGTCTGTAGAGTCATGGGGCTGTTGTTTACAGATGACTTTATTCTACCTAAGTGCTAAGAAGAAGCCTGGACCAAGCATGATCTCTTCTTTTAAAAGCACCCTTTGCGGAAAAAATCATATAGCTGAATCTTAAGAGAAAGTAGAGTCAAGAATTTTCAAATTCATTTATTTCTACTAGATATTAGTAGTTGGGGAAATTAAAAGTTTGTAGAAATTGTTTTCTGACTGAATTATGGAATATATGCTATCCTGTGTGAGTTATGTTTAATAACAGTCACTTCTTTTCTTGATTTGCCAGCTCACAATAGCAATTGATTATTTTAATTTTAAATTTTATAATATCTTTGTGTGATTTTTTTATCTTTCAGACTTTCGTGGTTGGATGTAAAATCCATGCCTTCTTTGCACCTGTCCATCTTGAGGACTCGTTATTTATTATAATAAATAAAGAAACACCAGGTATATTTTAATAACTTTTTCTGTATAGTATTGAGTACAACATCCTGTTTCCAGATTCCAGGTTCTCTCTAATGTGTAATTCAGGGCTCAAACAAATTTCTAGTTGTAATTACTGACTAATTTTTATATTTTATATAATTGGATTTTAATTTTATATGTTATTGTCACATTCGAGGGTTTATTTTAACTTAATACCTACTGTAGGAATGATGTAACATAATATCCCAAGAAACTTGAATCCGCAGTGCAGTAAAGGAGTGATTGCAACAAAAAATAAGTCTAATAAGCACAGCTTATTTTTCCACACTGGCTTGTAATGTGTTTTTATAACTGAAACATGTTCTTTTTGAATGTTCTTCATTCTATATTCTTAACCATCTCCATTATGCCAGATATGCTGGACACTATTTGCTGAAAGTGTAGGGAATAAGGAGAGTTGAGGTATTGCTGCCACCAGTATATTATCAGAATTCAACTTGTTTCAAAAACTACTACTGGATTTTTGTTGTTAGTTTCATAACAACTTATTTTCATCGCTGTAACATTTGGACTCTAACACTTCAGTTCCTGTTATCCTATAAGAGAACGTCACTTATTAATCACTTAAGAAAATGAACTAGACCAAATACTCTTATAAGAGATCTGTATGAAAGTGACAAAATTGTAATAGTTCTGAGGAGAGAGGACTCATTTATAAGATATTTAGAAGAAAGGTACCAAATCACTGGAAAAAATCACAGTATCATTACCAGAGTAAAGGTTATTGGAAGGCATTAACAACTACAACCTGAAGGGTGTCCTTGATGGAAATGAGAAGGGAAAAGGCAGAATTTAACAAATAACTGTGTAAAAAAGACCAAATCTTTTGTCATACAGTTGACAAAGGCATAGTGAATGCAAGGAAACATTGATTGGGCGTAGCAAAATACAGACTTACAGACCCTTTCAGTGCATCTGTTAAGATTATTTAAGATTCATAGATAAATTCTTCCACACAAATAACTTTGTTCATTGATTCCCTGACTAGCAATATCCAATAAAAGATAAAGCAGAGAGAAAGATTTGTGTTCACTTTCTTCTTCATGGAAGATGTTCTAAGACTATCAAGCTAGAACAGAACCACCCCCTGTCCCTCTGTGTTATCTACTTTATCTATGACCCTTGAAGACGCTAGGATTCTTAAGGGGACTACTTTCTCCTCCACTATTAGCATGTACGCAATTCATCATTACATAGTCCTTTTCATTCTATCAAATGTTTGTGTGTTTCTGTATTTCTCTTGTCGCCTGCATTTCTGTTTCAAAGTATCTACTTAATTCTAGCCTTTTCATCTAGAAGTCTTGGAAATTATTTATTTCATTAAAGGTCCATTTTTTTCCTTTGTTGGATTATATTCAGTTCTGCCGGAGTTATTCTTAGTTTTAAGCTTTAATCTTTTGGAATATCGTATAAGTAGTATTAATACTTATTTCGGTAATGCCTTCTGACTCTAGTTCAATTACTTTCTGTCATACCAAAGTGCATTTTAGGGTTTGGAAAAATTATTAGAGTAAGAGAGGTTATCCAGTAAAAGGAATCTATCTTTGTTTTTTTTTTATATAAGAATCAGCATCACAAAAGTAGGGTCATGGTGATCATAGGTTTAGAAATGGAAGGCGTCTCAGATGTCATAGCCCAACCCCTTCATTTTATAAGTGAGGAAACTAAGGCCTATGAGGGAGACATGGTTTGCCTAAAGTCACACAGGCTGTAAGCAGCAGTTTAGAGAGTCTCATTTGTAGGAAACTCCTTGTTTCCAAACCAGTTTTCCATAGTTTCCAAATGCCTTATTTATCAGAATTATTCTCTATGCCTTTAAACTCTGTACTCATTTTTTGCATGGTTTAAGACTTTGCAAAATAGAGGCTTGTGGGAAAAAAAATGTTTATCTTTTATTTATTATTGTTTTTATGGTATAACTCCTTTGCCTGAATTTCTACTTTGAAAGAAAATAAATATCTTTAATATTTCCCAGAATTACTAACAGTTACCAAGAATCACTAATTATTAAGCATCAAATGGATTTCACGTTACTGATATAAATTTCTTTGTTAAAAAAATGCATATCAGTTCCTGCGTAGACACATTAATAAAATTTTCTTTGGCTAGATGGGTTCCAGTTGGCTTCACTGAAACTTCCAAAATCACCAAGCCAAGAAGTAGAAGCTAAAGAATTATCATTTGTCTTGGATTACATAAACCAGTCACCTAAGTGCACTGCCTTTGGAAGAGAAGTAAGTTTTGTTTCTAGACGTTTTGCATAAGACATCTACCATAAAGTTAATACATTTTACATTTTTGTTCAAATGACTTTTTTGCTCAGAATTTTTTAAATTGCTAAAATTTTAGTGTCCCCAAAACTAGAGAACTCCTTGTTTTAAGTGTCTGTGACATCTTTAAAACCAAGTTTAAAGAAAAGTCACTGAATATACCTAAAATGAATGGCATTTTATTTTTGAATTTGTAGAAAGTTGTCATCATTTTTTTAAAGCATTTGAGACCCTTTGAAAATGGTTGACCTCACAAAATGAAATCTTCTTACTGATAGAATACAATTTGGGATCTTAGACATCATCTAATATAGAAATTTGTGTTCCAGAGAAGGGAATTAACTTGGCCATGGTTACAAAGCTGGCAGAACTTCATGCTGCCTTTTAAGGTTTCGAAACTTTCAGTCCTACTGACGAAAGAAACGAACCCTTGAAGTTTAGCCCTAGAAATGTAAATTCACTAAAAGATCAGCAACAAATGAGAGATAATCATCATTTTGTAATCCATGTAGGAATTAACTTTCATTGACCTACAAAATTGGCTTAAGTATGCTTTTCAGGGCCTACCATACTAGTTACTCGTCTTTCTTGCTTATAACTACAAATTAATTTACCATCCTACCATCCTCTTCTCCAGAACAATCTCATTCCTTATCCCAGTTCTCCCAACCTTATGAAATCTAAGAAATGTCTCATTTCTTCTTTTTTTTTTTTTT
>CM053622.1:614381957-614407600 GCA_028646595.1 Phalanger gymnotis | reverse complement strand
TCTTCCCAGTTTTTCCTCTACTTCTCTAACTTGCTTTTCCAAATCCTTTTTGAGTTCTTCCATGGCCTGAGACTAGTTCATGTTTTTCTTGGAGGTTTTTGTATGCTCTATGACTTTGTTGACTTCTTCTGACTGTATATTTTGGTCTTCTTGGTCCTCAAAGAAGGATTCCAGAGTCTGAGACTGAATCTGGGTGTGTTTTCACTGCCTGACCATGTTCCCAGCCAACTTACTTGACCCTTGAGTTTTTCAGTGCAGTGTGACTAAAGAGTTCTATGTTCCAAGCTTGGGCAGATGCGCTGCCTCACCAGCACTCCTCCTTCCCCAAGACCCCCCTACCCAAACTGGGCTTAGATCTTCAGCAGGCTCTTCTCTCCTGCTCTGATCAGCCACTTAATTCCTCCCACCAGGTGGGCCTGGGGCCAAGAGCAACTGCAGCTCTAGTTTTGTAGCTGCCCCAGGGGCGGTGGCTGAACCGCAAACTCAGTCCCCAGCAGCTTTTCCCACTAACCTTCTCTGTTGTCTTTGCTGTTTGTGGGTTGAGAGGTCTGGTTACTGCTGCAGCTCACTGATTCAGGACACTAAGGCACGCTTCGCCTGGCTCCGGGTCTTGTTGGTCTGCGTGGCTCACGCTGGGCTCTGCTCCCTTAGCTCCGCTCCCCCCAGCTTCCAGCTCCGTGCCGGGAGACCAGAGACCCAGAGACCATCCAGGCTGTCCTGGGCTGGAGCCCTGCTTCCCTCCGCCACTTTGTGGGTTCTGCAGTTCTAGAATTGGTTCAGAGCCATTTTTTATAGGTTTTTGGAGGGACTTGGTGGGGAGCTCACCTGAGTCCCTGCTTTCCAGCCACCATCTTGGGCTCCGCCCCTGAAATGTCTCATTTCTGTGAGACCCTTGCCCATGTAGAAAAGTAAGGATGCGTATGATATGGGACCCTGGAAACACATTTTCCAGCTCATTTTATCTACCTGGTCATCAAATGCTGTACATGATAGGTAATGCCTCATTTACTTTAAGTGGAAGGCTGTGTGGAATGATGTTAATGAACCCTGATGTACCTTTCCTACTTGACCACTTGCCAGGGTAGCATTTTTGTTTTGTTTCTTGGCACCTGTGGTTAATTCCTATTTCAGAAGAAGAATAAGTATGTTTTAACATGTACAGATTTTGTTTATTTATCTGAGTAATAGAAAATAACTTGCCATGGTGCATGGAGGGCTGGTCTTGGAATAAGAGAGACCTAAAATGACATCCTACCTCTCATACCATGGGCAGTTCATTTAAAATCTCATTGCTTTAAGCAGTTCTCTTAAGATAACGAGTTACTGATCTGCTTCAGGAACCTACACCTGTAGCTGGCCTCTCCTAGAAATAATAATGCTGAAAGTCTTAATTACTGATTTTCAACTTACTTATAGATTAGGGGTGGGGAACCTTAGGGCCATATATTGCCTTGAGGCCACAGGTTCTCCAACCGTTATAAATATTCCATAGATTTAAAGCTATACATGGGTAGCTTATGTTGGGTACAGTCAGTCACCTAGCATTTATTAAATTCCCACTATGTGCCAGACCCTGTGCTAATCGCTGGGGATACAAAGAAAGCTTCCCCACCCTGATCTCTGCTCTCGAGGAGCTCCTAACCTAATAGGGGAGTACAACATACAAACAACTGATGCAAGACATCATATATAGACCAAATAAGTTGAGGTTGGTCTCACAGAGGAAAGGTACTGAAATTAAGGACTAGAAAAGGCTTCTTGCACAATATGAACTTTAACTGAGACTTCAGGGAAGCCAGGAGGCAGAAATAAAGAGGGAGAATGTTCCAGCCCAGGAAGATGGCCAGTGAAAACACTCGGAGTCTGGAAATACAGTGCCTTGATCAAGGAACAACAAAGAGACCAGTGCCACTAGATCTGCAATTACATGAAGGGGAATAAGGTATAAGAAAACTGGAAAGGTGGGGAGGGGCCAGATTACAAAGGGCTTTAAAAGCCCAGCCCAAGGGTTTATATTTGATCCTGGAGGTAATGGGGAACCAGTGGAGTTGGTTTGAAGGGAAGGAGGTGATGTCAGACCTGTGCTTTAGGAAGACCAGTTTCACTTGAGTTTAAGATGGGTTGGAGTAGAGGCTTGAGGCATTGAGACCAGCAGGCTAGTCCAGGTATGAGGTCATGAGTCTAGAACAGGGTGGCAGCAATGTCAGGAACGAAAGGGGCTTTTTCCAGAGATGTTACATAGTGAAAAAGACAGGACATGACCATTAATTGGATATGGAGAGTGAAAGACTAAGCAGAAGGATTTCGTACCGTTTTAGACGTTTAAGATGTCTATGGGACATACAGCTCTAGATATCCAATAGGCAGGTGGAAATGCAAGACTGAAGGTCAGGAGAGAAGTTAGAGCTGGACAAATAGATCTGGGAATAATTTGCTTAAAGATGATAATTGAACCCATGGGAGCTGAGGAGATCACCAAGTGGAAATAGTTTAAAGGAAAAAGAAAGGGGCACAGGATAGAGCATTAGGTACATTAGGTACCTCAAAGGACCAGAATTATGTACACCACGTCATGTTATTCCATTTATGACATTGGCAGGGTGACCACTGTTGTGGCTGTAGAAAGGAGAGAATATTTCTGATGAAAGCAGGAAACTTCATTGCTCTTTGTATCATTAGCAACTTTACTGGCTTTGAAGTTGAGGCAAAAAGGGATGGTAAACATATATTCTCATTGACTTTAAGAAACTTCTTAGTGATAAGCTATAATATCCAGAGGTGCCCCAGAATTTTTTAAAATCTGATTTTCTAATTAACAAATATTCTCTTTCTCTCTACATCTCACCACCCCACCCCGCCCCAGTCCCTGGCCATTCAAAAGCCACAACAACAAAAAAGACCCTGGTAACAAATATGTATAATCAAGCAAGCAAATTCCATCATTGGCCATGCTGAAAAAGATGTATTTCTCAATTGTGTTTTAAGGCCATTGTTTCTCTGTCAGAAAACAGGTAGCATGCTTCGTCTTTGGTCCTCTGGTTTACCATTGCATTGCTAAGAATTCTAAAGTCTTTTCAAGGCTGTTTTCCTTTTTAGGTAGCACCCCTCGATTTCTTTTTGGATGCATACATCATTACCCTAATAAACTTAAAAATGCCTTATTTTGGCACATTTGTAAGGAGAAGAATATTTGCAATTAAGTGATTTTGATGATTCAGTTTTAGGGATATAATCAACTTATCATGACTAAAATCAAGTTGTTTCTCTTTCAAAACATAGAGCCAGTACGTTGTTGCTGCTCGAGACTTGTACTTGTCTGTATATTTCTTCAAAAAGAAAAAGACATTTAGGTAAGAATTCTTTTTGTTATTGGTCGTCACTATTTGTGTTCTCCATAAAATTAAACTTATTTTAAAACTTAAAGTTGTTGTTGTAGTTGTTTAACCTGTAGTATTCTAAATTTCAGAAATGCTTCTTGTTTAATACTGTCATGGATTAGGATTTTCCTATCTTTTCATGTATCAATCTCTGTGTTATTTTTCTGAGTTAATTGTAATAGCCCACAGTGCTAGGAGGTTGACAGTGAATGGCCCATGCAGTGAATCTAGGCCAGTTAATAGGTGCCAAATGCTCCTCAGTCACTTTGTAGCACGGGTGGGTTGATATTTTGTTTACGGTTCAACTGGAAATTTCACCCTAATGAAAGGATGCTTAGTCCCCAGGCATAGAACTGTCTCGTTCTCACTGAAACTTAACTAAATTTAGACTGTCAGAAGTGGAAGAGAACTGAGAAATTATATAGGCCAACTTGGTCGTTTTATATGTACCCAATATGTACACTGAGGCCCAAAGTTTAAGCCGCCAAACAAGGTAGTGGCAAGCCCTCTCATTTACAGATTAGGAAATTGAGATCCATTTGGATAACGTCCAATCACATACACCAGCGTCTCTGAGAGGATTAACGAGTAAAATAGGGGCATGTTACATTCAAACACTCGTGGAACTTGCACATTATTATTTACTTACCAAAGAAGATTTGTAGTCTGTTTTTTTTGTTTGCCTCCTAATCTTAATAGATTAATAGATTTTGAAAATCCCACTACTTTTAGGACTCCCTTTTATGTAAGCATAGCACTACTGATGTAGGCAGAAGTTATTTTTATAATCATGAACAACTTTCCCTTTAAGGTTTTCTTTGCCTTCCGGAAATAAGAAGAACGGCAATAATATCTTTACTTGTGTAGCGTGTCACCCCAAAGAAGACTGCATAGCCACCGGGCATAAGGACGGCAGGATTCGGCTCTGGTAGGGCAATGTGTGAAGGTCATACCGATCTTATATGTAATATATTGCATTAGCTTTGAAGAACTTGTAATTGTACATAATCAAAAGAGAGAACGCTGAAGACCTACTGAATCAATGGAAATTAGGTCCTGTTGTCTTCTGTTATTGTTGCCTTCATTAACAAAGTTTTTATATTGGTCCTTTGAAGAGAGTAGTTTTTATCTCACCAAAAGGAAAAAAGTGAAAATAGGTGTTTCAGCACAGTTAACATGATGCTATAGATGATAGGTGGTGAAACAGAAAAGTATTTTAACTTTGGCATGTTAAAAACAGTCATCTTCATATGTTGATTCAGTCAACAAATTGTTAAGTGCTTGCTGTGTACAAGACATTGTGGTAGGTTCTGGGGTTCTAGCAAAAATGAGGCAGTCCATACCCTTGGTGCTGCTTTACTGTACTGAGAAGATGTGGCATACACAAATAGTAAGTAGAAAGGTACCAGGCATTGAGGTCCTCAAGCTAAACAGCCAAGCCTTTGAACTCTGCTTCAGAGAACGCAACTCTGATGAGCTGGCCATGTTGTTCGAATGCGAATGTACACTTGCCAAAAAGACTATCTTATGGAGAACTCACACAGGGCAAGCATTGGCATGGCGGGTCAGAAGAAGCGGTGCAAGGACACTCAAGATCTCCCTCAAGAACTTTGGAATTGATTATGTGACGTGAGAGACACTGGCATAAGTCCGCTCAATATGGCTTTCCCCCATCAGAGAAGGTGCTGTGCTCTATAAGCAAAGCAGAATTAAAACAGCTCAAAGGAACAGAATATGCAAATTTAGAATATCCACCCCAAATGTTCACATGGACTGTTTGTGCCCAACCTGTGGTAAAGCATTCCGAGCTCATAATTGGTCTGATCAGCCATAGTCAGATACATTGAAACTTGACTCTAGCATATTGATACCATTTTGGTCCTCTTCGAGAATGAGAGACAACAACCAACCCGAAATTTTAAGTTTCACTAAAACTTTTGGAACACGCTGTACATATGGTACAATTTTAAAAGGAGAGAGAGAGAGGGGCAGTAGTATTTGAGATGATAAAGAAAGGCCTTTTGGAAGAGATGGCATTGAATTGTTTTGTAAAGAAGGCTAAAGATAATGAGAGACAGAAGTAAGAAGCAAGTGCATTCCAGACACCGGGAATCACCTCTACAAAGACATAGGGGTAGATGTCATGTATGGGGGAGAACATAGACAAAAGGCCAATTAGGCAGGAATAGAGAATGTGTGGAGGGAAGAATTAGGAACTAAGACTGAAAAGGTAGGTTGGAGTCATTGTGGAGGGTTTTTAATCCCCATCTCTAGGTTTTATATTCTAGAAGCAATAGGAAACCACTAAAGTTTTTTGAGTAGAGGGTAGAAGTGGTTAGATACGTGTTTTAGGAATCTTGGGTTGTTAGCTGTGTGATGGATAGATTTGAAAGGGGAGAAGGTGAAATCAGGGAATAATTGGGGGGCTGTAGTGTTAGTCTAGTAGAGGTAAAACTCTAAACTTGGATAAAAGCCATGAGAGTGGAAAGGAGAAGCTGAAGCAAGAAATGTTCTGGAGATAGGAGCTATAGAGCTTGGCAGCTGCTGGGCTAAAGGAACAGAGAGAATTCCACGGTTGTGAAACTGATCAACTAGAATCATGGGAGTACCTTCCGCAGAAATCAGAAAGTTTAGAGCAGGGATAGGTGGGAGGGGAAACATGAGTTATAGATTATCCATGTGAGGCTACCTAGCAGACAGTTGGCATTATAGGATCCAGGCTATTTCTGCATTCTCGATTACTTAACTGAAACTAAGTGTCTTTTTCTTCAATAGGAGAAATTTTAATGACAATAAAAATTATACTTACACATCTCTACATTGGCATCATGATGTAGTTATGGATCTAGCTTTTTCAATAGAAGGTGAGTATATTTTTAATATTTTGAGTGTGGAAATGAATCCTGAGTATTACACTCAGCAGACATTGGATTTGCTTAATTTGTTAGCAGAAATGCATAATATTCGCTCTTTCTTTTTGTGTATATTTTCACATTGCAATATAGTTTAACAAAAGTCCTACTCCCATCTTTCACTGTGACATGGAGGGGACCCCTGGGTCGTTGAAGGGTATTACAGGAAGACACAAGCTCTAGTAGATTCTGCCAGGCTAGAAAGACCTCAAGTATAAGAATGCCAACAGACTGTGCCTGCTTTCCATGGAGCCATCTAATTGGGTCTGGAGAAGATCATCACAAGGAGGCTGGACACTACATAATGAATTTCTGCCACTGTGGCAACCCCTCCACCTCCACCTCCTCTGAAAAAAAAATTTCAAAGTGACACTTCTCCTAGGCAGTCCCCTTCTACTTCACAGTGGCAGCGGCAGAAAAGAGGGGTAGAGGATGCCAAGAATCACTCTTTTTAGCCTGTCTATGAGTATTGATTTGATAGTAGTACTTTAAATGTGAAATCTTTGTATAGTGACCAATGAGTTGACATACTAGAGGAAGTGAATCGTATTATTCTTGGCAGTATCTACAATGAAATGAGAAGACAAAAGAAAGTTTGAGTTAAAATAACATGTCATGGGGTGCATGTTCATCTCACATTGCAGTGCTCCTGTGTTTTTTGGCAAAACAAAAAAAAACAAAACCCCAAAACTGTACCAATATCTACTGCAGAGAGAATGAGAAGGTAGAGAAGTTCTACAGAAATATTGATAAAGACCTTGTAAATTAAATCTGTGTATTACTTGGTGATTTCAATTCAAAGGCCAGCTTCAGTGTAAGCTGTGAAAAAATGCTGGAAAATATGATTCAGGATTTTAAAAAAGGGAGTGGTCAGTCATACATAGAAAACTCACAACTATCCACAGTGGCCCAAAAGTAAGGGGGTTGGGGGAGTGTTAATTAATAGCTTAAAACTGCACAAAATTTTTGGGATACCCTGTACATCATGAATATTTTCTTCAGGAAAAGAGTAGGGAGATGCTATAAAATTATGAACAACAGTCATCATCCGAAAAAAGCCACAAGGAATGACTGGTGACTAATGTGGGAATCATTTATGAATCAGCCAACTATGTTAACTTGTTGGAGCAAAAATCAAAATCAAATTAAAGAAAAAAGAATATATACTAATGAATACTAACACTAATGCATAAAGTAGGAAAGTAAAGGAATTATTATATAATTTTTATATATAATTATTCTCATCAGTATGGACTAACACCATTTCCTAAAGAAGTTAAACTGATATAAATCGGTTGCCATGATGAGGAGGCCAGAACAAAAGAAACCACCTGAGGCATTTAATAATAAATATGATCTCTGAGCAGAGAGATGTGACAGCAAAGGAGAAAAGAGATTTAGAATACAGTCTCATTTATGAAATTTTAAAGAGGAGACTAGTGGAAGGTTATTAGTGGCATAATGTCATAAAATGAGAAATGGTGGAGAAAGTTTGTCCAGAGACTCAGTTAAACCAAATCATCTTGTGACAATTTAAGGATTGAAACTAGGAAGACAACAGATGAAAAATGAGAATAAGATTTGTATAGCAGTTTATTCATGAATGAGAGTAGAGCGATCACATATAACATCATGGTCCTCCGTGTAAATAAAACAGAAGTGCGATACATATATCCTGGATTAGACTTAGTATACATGAAGGAGATCCATGCCAAGGTATAACATAATTTTAATGGATCAGTTCCTCTTTTTTAAACTTTTTTGTTATTGTATGCTTAATAAATACCAAATAACAGCAATTTATTTTTATTCTGTGCTTAACAAATACCACTTAATACCAATTAGCATTTCTGTATATAAAGAACAGAAAAATGGAGGCTGCATATGAAATTGCTCTTCCCTATTATAAAGTTAGCCACTTTAAAGAAAAAATAGACACACGTGCACATGTGTGTATAACATTTAAGTATCTGAACCTCCCTCTATTCTCTTGGAATGTGTTCTGCACGTTTCCCTCCTGTCACTCCCTTTCTCTTCTAGATTTAGAAAACAATAAAACCAAGACACAATCAAAAAAGCCTTGTCTTTGAGTTAACTACACTCTTATTACACAGAACCAATCTGTACGTTGTGTCTGAAAATGTGTTATCTCATTCGGCATATTACTCATTGAGGGATATTCACACATGACATATTCACTCATTGAGGGATCAGTTCTTGAGATAATCGGAAAGAAATCTATACACACATCAAGGGCATACTTGATAAAAGGGGTATGGTTGGCATTTGTGAATAATATTCTACAGTAGACAACATCTTTACTATCACACAGTTGACTGCAAGATGCAGAAAATACAAGATTCCACTGAATATGTCCACTGAGCTGTAAAAACAATTGATTCAGTAGTGCAAAATGTTGCCTTAAAGGCTCTCTTTGTTAGTGTGTCCCATGCATATGTTAAGGTCTTAGAAACCATGGAGTAAGCAACATGATAATTTTGTTTGGCCATCTGATCATAAATATTAAGTAAGGTGTTAAGACAAAGGTATTGGCCACTGATCTGGAGGTGATACAGCAAAGTCTCAGTAAAAGAGAGTCTCTTTAATTGTTGGGATTCTCCAGAGAGATGTTCCTGTTTTCAGAGAACTTTTTACTGTGTTATCAAGCGGTAGAAGTCAGATAGGTTTCTAGTGAGATCCATAATTACTCAAGAATTTTGCTAGATGACACATATGTAAAAATCCAAGGGTGTGAATATCAATTGTGCTCTTAGATGGACAGCACTCAAAGCTAGTGCACCTGGAGAGAAAGAGAGAGAGAGAGAGATAGATACAGATAAATAGATATAGAGAGAGAGTGTACAGTCTTGGTTTGGTTGTGAAGATATGCTAGTTACATTAATTTGAGTTGCTTTTCATTTGTGGTTTATTAGCAGATGCACAACAAACAAGCATTATCAGTGTGTCAAGTTAAAACGTAAAGGCAAATCACCATGATCTTTACTGTTGAAATTTTTGTTTTGCACTATTCACTAACAGTTTAGAAGGCTTATCAGCCTTTGAACACATGCTTAATACATTTAAGTGATCATTTGTTTCCAAAATAATAGTAAAACAATTGTAAGTGGCATATGAGATCTTAGAAGTTAAATTATCATGTGTACTTTGAAGTATTCTTACATTTAATCCTGTTATATTTAAAGTTTCTCTAATAAATATTTTCTTCGTTCCGTGTGTATAATGGATGGAAAGGCACCAGTCTTTTGAGTGGTGGGCGTGAATCTGTCCTTGTAGAATGGCGAGGCGGCATAGAGAAAAATAAAGAGTTCCTGCCCCGTTTAGGAGGCACCATTGAACACATTTCAGCCTCACCAGGAGGGGATTTGTTCTGCACTTCTCACTCTGATAATAGTAAGTACATAAATTATCTTTAAAATGATCTGGTAGTGTAACCAAATAAAAAGTTAACGTCACATGAGAGGGGAGTCAGGATCTTGGATAACTTTTTAATGGGCAATTTTACTTCTACTCCTCCTCGCCTTAGTCTTTTATCAAGTAGATAGGGGTAACAACAAAGTGACATGAGCTACTATGTACTTCCTCCAAAAATTAATAAAATGCCAAGTGACATTCTCTTGTAATCTAAATCAGTGATGTAGAGAAAAAAACTTCAGTCAAGGCCAACCCCTTTGTTTTATGATTGAGGAAACTTCAGCCCAGGAATGTTAAGGTCATACAGATAGTAAATGACGCCAAGATTTGAACCCAGGTCCTCTGACTCCAAATCCAGTACTCTACACTGTCTCCCTGAGTACAAGATGTCAAAATATTTGTACTAAAATGAGACTACTTGTATATAATGTGGTGCTTTTTGAATCTGCATTGATAGCATTCTTTAGCAATACTTGGTAAAATTCTGAAATCCTCTAAAACAATGTTTTTCTGTTAGATCAAAATATATATATATATATCATTTAGTTGAAAGAACTAGGGGGGAAAAAAGGACTAAGGATATTTATCTTAGAAAAAAAGAGTCTTTAGGACATAATGTACATAATCAAAAGACTATTAGTCTGCGTGGTACCAGGGGATAGAAACAGGATGAGTGGATTAAAGGTTCTTGAGGCACATTTTGATTGAAAAGTAACAGGAACATGCCACTCATTAGAACTATCCTCAGAATTAATCAACTGCCTGGGCAAGTGTAAAGTTCCCTTTGAATCTGGGTATTTTCAAATATTGGTTGGGTGATCACTTAGGGATGCTGTTAAGAGGGTTCATGCTTCAATTAGGTGTTGAAGCAAGGATCCCTTCCAAACCATAGAGTTTATGATTAAATGAATTTTTAGATAGGTCACTTAGTGCTTTGAGTAAACAGAAAATCAGTTGTTCCCTACATTTAAGGATTATAAAGTTCTGAATTAGTCCAGCTTTAAAAAAGTGTTTCTTCCCCTTCCCCCGCTCCCTTGCCAAGGCTGGGGGTCAGTGGGTATGGAACATTGCATATAATGTTAGATTTTTTTTTTCAATGAATAGATGAGTGTTGCTGGCTACTTTCCCTTTTTTCTTTTTTCTCTTTTTTTCAAAAAAAAAAGTTGAAGAGGAGAGGGATATGAGGAAGTTTAAGTGATAAAAAATTTATATTAATAACAATCCATTTTTTTAAAAAGGAACAAAAAATAGTTGTTGAATCCAGGTGTGTTTAGGAGTCACATAAAATCAATTGAATTTATTTTCCACAGAGATTATGATCATCCACCGAAACCTTGAGGTTTCCGCCGTAATCCAAGGACTTGTGAAAGGTATTGTGTAATAAAGATCATTTGTAATTGCCTGTATTAATAAACTATCAATTCCTAACTAGGAAACTACTTGTCACTTTTCCTTTGCAGATAGTGTTGTCAACACCGGTTTGATGATTGATCCAAGAACTAAAGCCCTGGTTATGAATGGGAAGCCTGGCCATCTACAGTTTTACTCTCTCCAAAATGACAAACAGCTGTACAATGTAAGTTTATAGTCCATGCACTGTCAACAAAATATTGCCAGAAGAATTTACAGAAGATCCTGGAGGTCAAAGAAGTTGTTTGTTTAATAGCAATCAGTAGGAAGTTATGTGCTTGTGTTTACTTGAACACAGTCAGTACCATCTGTAGCTGCTTAGTTCAACTAGTGCTAAAGAGGTCACATTTTCAGATTAGATCTTATGGGTTATTTAGTTTTGCTTTATTTTGTGATCACACAGTGGACCTCTAATTTTGACTATCTTGCTTCCATTGCTCCGTTAGTAATAAGGAAATCACATGAGATCATGGATGGATCAATACAAATCCATCAGCCCTGCTGAGACAAAAGAAACGCAAAATATAGAACCTAGTTATTTATTTTCTTCTACTTGAAAGACAGAGAACTCTTTTTTCACTTTCTTTGTGAATGACCTTTTTTTCCTTTTTCTTTTTTCCAAGGGGGGGGCACTCCTGTTTCCTCTCTGAAATAGTGATGTCATATTAAGTCTAATGAAATGATTGTGTAGAGCAGTGGTCAAATAAATGATTGACAGCTCTGGGGTAAGATATTTAATTCATTTTGGAAACCGAGTTACATATCTAATTAATATTTCAATATTGGGCATTGAGACCATTTATAATAAACAAACATCTTATCCCTAAAGACAGTCATTACTGAGTTTGTAAAAAGCCACTGATATTTTAAGGTAGTTTGTTTTCCTTTCCATTTTTTGGAAGTTGCATTAAGAATTTGGTTATTTCAGATCTTTTGTACTAAAAATTTTCATCTCTGTGAAAGTTAAAAATTTTTTTCAGATAATCTTTTTAAGATTCTGAGAAAGTTAAGACTCAGGCAATCGTGGTTCTATTTCCGGTACTGCCACTAGCCAGGTGATCTTAGACAGGATAATTAACCTCTTTGGGCCCTAGTTTCCTCATCTGTATATCTGATATTCTCTGATTCTACATATTGCACAGAATTATAGAACTTGGGAGTTGGAAAGAACCTCAGTTGTTTATAATCCAACCCATACTTGAAAAGAATTCCCCATTGTAACATACCCCGAAAGTGGTTGTCCAGTATCTGCTGGAAGGCCTCCAAGGCTGGGGGGTGAGGGGGAAGGTATGGAGGGTGGGAAGCAGCCCACCACCTCTTGGGGCAGCCCATGCAACTTTGGAAAAAAAAATCCCTATGTCCGTACAAGTTCCAAATTATTAGAAAGATTTCTGTGTTCTTTATCTTTTCTCCAACATAAAAATATTGTCATATGTTAATAAATACTTTTCATGTCTTTTTTTCCCCAAAAACTTTAGTTAGATATCGTACAGCAGGAATATGTTAATGATCCTGGTCTTGTTCATATTGAACTAATGAAGGCTGCATTTAGTTCTCAAGGCAACTGGCTTGCAACAGTGGAACAACGACAAGAGAAGGAAGCAGAGCTTGAATTACAGATGAAATTGTGGGAATTTAACGAACAACAACAAGGGTAATGCTCCCTTTCTAAACAGTCACAATCTGAAAGAATTAATGAATTGACTTGTTCATCAACTCATCGCTGTGTTTTTCAAGTATCAGACTTTAAACTAAACTGTAAAGTCTAAAAAAGGCAAATCAAATATGATAGGAGCTTTCTGAAAGCAGAAACACTGCGTTCTATAAAATTCTTTTTACTTTTCGTTTGAAAACTCTTAAATATTTGGTGAAAAACATTCCAACATACCTGTAAATGGGACACACAGTGTGTGGTCATAAGCCCTTCGGGAGCAAGGACCATAGTCACAGTTTCTTGTACTTATACATAATAGGTATTCCATAAATGATTTAATTAATGAAGATAGTAATGTATCACTTGGCTTTTATCCAAATAGAAATATATGCAAAGAAGTAAATTCTGTATAAAAGATTTTATATAATTTCTGTTTATAATTGACATGTAATGTAAGAGTTATAAAAAAGAATTTCCTTTCTCATTTAGGTTTATTCTTAACACAAGAATCAACATGCCACATGAGGACCACATAACAGCTCTATGTTTCTCCAATACAGAAAATTCAGAAACTCCTACCTTGGTGACAACCAGTAAAGATGGCCACTTTAAAGTGTGGATATTAACAGATGACTCAGATATATATAGTAAGTTTATTTTATAAAATGTGTTACTGTTTTTTTTTTTCACAAGAGTATTTGAAGTTGAGTATTTTGCTTAACATTTGAATAGTTTTCAAATGAAACTAATATTTTCCATAACAAATGTTTCTGTTCATCTTTATTAAATCAAATTTTTTTAAAATGTTTTTATTTTAGACAAATACTAAAATTTAGATACATAATAAGTAAAGAAAAAGAAACAAACTTAAATATTAAACTTAAATATAAAATAAGAAAAGAAAAAAAACATGTCATGTGCACAGCAGAACATAGGAGAAGATTCAAAATATATAGCAATAACTTGCCATTTCAAGAAGGCCTGTATATTAAATACTTTGCATTAAGTTGAAAGTTGTCCATCTTTTCTTTGCTTCCTTGTAGGTTTTCTTTTGTTCCCTGCTGTTCACTTTTTACTTTGTTCTTTTTTCCCCCTTGCCCCCCACCACCACCTCAAGGCTACAATTGAACATGGACATTTATATATAGGTATTAATATATACATACATACACACACACACACACACACACACACACACCCACAGACACACACGTATATACGTACATACACACACAGATATACACACATACGTAAACATATACTTTCCATAAGAGATTCTATTCCTAATCTTGTTTTTATGTTTGTGCATATCTCTTTTTTCCTGTCTCTCTTAACTCCTCTACTTCACATCTACCTGCTACCTTACCCTCCTATTATTTAATCTACCCCCACTCCAGCAATCCCTCCCTCATCCTCCCATTCCCCTGAATCTAAACACCCTTCCATACCCCTACTTTTAACCTATTCACTCACCTTCCCCTCTAAGGAGCCCTGCTTTATCTTCTCTCCCCTCCCTGTCCCCTTAGTTTTATTTTTTAAATTTAGAAGCCTTTTATACTCTTCTAGATGTATATGTATTTTCCCAATGAAAGTAGGTTTCCAGAACTAATAGCCCTCCTCCCCCCTCTGTATTGGTTCTTCCTCTTGCACTTCATTTGGGTAAGATAATTACTCTTTTAGCTGTTCTCGAATGGTTTTACTTTTTAAATTCATATCATACTCAGGTCTACCCCAGTCTTTTTTTTTTCTTTTTTTTTTTTTTTTTGGAGGGGGGAAAGCCGGACAATTGGGGTTAAGAGACTTGCCCAAGGTCACACAGCTAGTAAGTGTGTCAAGTGTCTGAGGCCAGATCTGAACTCAGGTCCTCCTGACTCCAAGGCCAGTGCTCTACTCACTAGGCCACCCAGCTGCCCCTAGCCCAGTCTTATAAGCTACCTAATTACTAGTAACAATCTTAGACATAGGTTTTACATTTTCCATACATAAAAGGTAATCATTCTGTCCTTATTTAGTCCCTTGTAATTGGTCATTGGTGTGCACCCTTATGTTTCTCTTGGCTCTTGT
Source organism: Phalanger gymnotis (assembly GCA_028646595.1). NCBI lineage: Eukaryota > Metazoa > Chordata > Mammalia > Diprotodontia > Phalangeridae > Phalanger > Phalanger gymnotis. The sequence goes on along the minus strand of CM053622.1, from coordinate 614,392,751 downwards.
ATGTCAAATCTTCTATTGAGTTTAGAGTTGGTTTTTTTTTTTTAACACAGTCCTGAAAGTACGATAGTTGATCAGATGTCCATTTTTTTCCATTCAAAATTACGCTTAGCTTTGCCGGGTATGATATTTTTGGCCAGAGGCCCAGTTTTTTTGCTCTTTGGTATGTGGTGTTCTGAGACCTATGATCTTGTAGTGACGCCAACACTAGATCTTGTGTGATTCTAATTGTGGTAGTGTCATGTGTAAATTGGTTTTCATGTTCATAATATTTTGTCCTTGATCTGGGGGTTTCAGAATTTAACTAATATTCCTGTGAGTTTTCCTAGTAAGATCTCTTCCAGGTGATGATCAGTGAATTTTTTCTATTTCTACTTTCTCCTCTTGTTACAATGCTTCAGAACAATTTTGTTTAATTATTTCTTGTATTATTGTATCAAGATTCTTCTTTGGATCAGAACTTTCAGATAGCCCAATTGCTCTTACGTTTTCTTGATCTGTTCTCTAGAGCTGTTGTTTTTCTTATGAGATGTTTCACATTCTCTTCTGTTTTTTCATTCTTTATGTTTTGTTGTTTTTATTTCTTTATCTCTTATAACTTCACTGGCTTCCCCTTGCCCAATTCTGATTAAGTTCTTCAGTGAATTATTTTTGAGCATATGACCATTTGACATTACTCTTTGGGGTAGAAGAGGGTTTCTTTACTTTAATATCCTCCTCTGAAGTATTTCTGTTACAATTTCTAGAATTATGTACATTCCTGACATTTAGCATGTCCAGAAAAAAAGAACTTAGCATCTTTTCCCCAAAACTCTACACATCTTCCAAATTTCCCTCTGTTTAAGATGCCATCACCCTTCCAGTCACCCAGGTTTGCAACCACAGAGTCTTCCTTACCTCCTTTTTCCTCGTTAGACACAGCCAGTCAGTTGTCAGGTCTTACTGTTTCTACTTCCCGAATACCCTCTTCTCTCCTCTTTCAGCTGTCACCCTATTTCAGGTCCTCATCACCTCTCACCTAGAAAATTACAGTGGCCTTCTAATTGATTTCTCTGCCTTGACTCTCTTCTCTTGAATTCATTTTCCATTCAGTTAACAAAGTCATATTCCTAAAACCAAGTCTGACTGCGTCACTCCCATGATCAGTAAGCTCCGGCTCCCCTGTGATCAAACACAAACTCCTGTCTATGGCATTTAAAAGCTCATCACAACATCACTCCAGCCTAGCTTTCCAACTACCCCTTCACACAATGTGGTCCAGCCAGACTACTCTTTTGGTTCCTAACACACAGTCCTGCATCTCTCATATCCATGCCTTTGCCCTGGCTGTGCCTATACCTGAAATGAGTGCCCTTAGAATCTCTGGTTTCCTTTAAAGCTCAGCTCGCACTCTGCTTTCTACATGAAGCCTTTCCTGATCTCCCCATGAACCTCCTTCCCCCCAAAAAAATTTCATTTACTTTTTATATATTTTATAAATATTTTTATGTTGTCCACTCTAAGTTCTTTATGGCAGGAACTATTTCAATTTTGCATTTGTTTGCCCAGCACCTAGTGCAATAAGTATCATGGAGTAGATATCTAATATATGCTTATTGATTGATTGAGATTTTTGACCATTGTTGTCTTCTCTTGGTTGTTTTCATAGAAATAGAGTTCAGATCGTTTTAGATAAGCACAGACTTTTAATTCTTCATGCTTTTGTTTTAGGCTGCTTTACGTTTTTAGAAACTATCATTTTGAGTGTTGTCGGGACTCTGGAGTTTATAGCTATTTTCCACTTCAGTTCTTTTCCACCAGAGGGAGCACAAGGGCAAAATAAAATACTAAATCCAATTTAACAATTCAAATCAGTGCCTTTCGCTTATGAGTAGAATAAGTCAGTAATGGAGGAAAGTATTCAGCATTGTTAAGGCTATATTAGGAAGAGGAATACTGTCCCTTCTCCCTTCCCTCACCCCCTTGCCTATGTGAAAACCAGTAACTGATGGATTTATCCCTAATTGAGCCAACTTAAGTTTTTTTCAGGGTATATTTCCATTTTGAAAGAGTGTAAAAGTTTTTAGCATAAATGAGAATGAAGCAGAAGGCATCTGTTCCAGACCTCCTCCTCTCCTCAAGTCCTCAGCTCTAGTCTCCAGCCTAGCTCCTCCTTTACTAAGAATCCAGAAACTAATTTGTTGTCAAGAAAGTTGATGGTCCAAAGACTCAGCTGCTGGGTTAAGAACTCACTATTTAACAAAAACTTCCGGAAAACTGGAAAACAGTATGGCAGATACTAGGCATAGACCAACATCTTATACTCTATGCCAAGATAAAGTCAAAATGTGTACGTAATTTAGATATGAAGACTTACTATAAACAAACTAGGAGAGCAAGGAATAGTTTACCTGTCAGATTTGTGGAGAAAGGGAGAATTTGTGACCAAACAAGATAGAGAACATTTTGAAATGCAAAATGGACTATTTTGACTACATTAAATTGAAAAGTTTTTTCAGTTTGAAGTCAACTATTTAAAAAAAAAGTTTTTGCACAAACAAAGCCAATGCAACCAAGATTAGAAGGGAAACAGAAAGCTGGGAAACAATTTTTGCAGCCAGTGTATCTGATAGAGGCCTCATTTCTAAAATATATAATGAGTTGAATTTATAAGAATACAAGTCATTCCCCAGTTGATAAATGGTCAAAGAGTATGAACAGGCAGTTTTCAAAGGAAGAAATTAAAGCTACTTATAGTCATATTAAAAAAATGCTCTAAATACTATTGATTAAAAAAATGCAAATCAAAACAACTCTGAGGTACCACATAACACCTATCAGATTGCCTAACATGACAAAACAAGAAAATGATCAATGTTGGAGAAGATGTGGGAAAATTGGAACACTAGTGTATTGTTGGTGGAGTTGTGAAATGATCCAACCATTCTGGCGAGCGATGTGGAACTATACCCAAAGGACTTCTAGATGTGTATCCCAAAGAGATCATAAAAACAAGAAAAGGACCCACACATACAGAAATATTTATAGCAGCTCTTTTTGTGGTGGCCAAGAACTGGAAATCGAGGGGGTGTCCATCAGTTGGGGAATGGCTGAACAAGTTGTAGTAGGTGTGTGTAATGGAATACTATTGTGCTATAAGAAATGATGAGCAGGCAGACTTGAGAAAAACTTGGAGAGACATGAACTGTTGCTGAGTGAAGTGAGCAGAACCAGAAGAACAGTGTACACAGTAACAGCCACATTGTGTGATGACTGACTTTGAGTGACTTAGCGACTCATGGAAAATACTATCCACAGTCAGAGAAAGAATTTTGGAGTCTGAATGCAGATGGAAGCATACTATTTGCCCTTCTTTTCTTTTGTTGTTTTGTTTCTCCTTTCTCCCATTAGTTCTAATTCTTCCTTACATCATGACTAATGTGAAAATGTGTTTATTATGAATATATAAGTAGAGCTTATATCAGATTACATCCTGTTTTGGAGTGGGGGAGGAGAAAGAGGGGGAGAAAATTTAAAACTCAAAATCTTATGGAAGTGAATGTTGAAAACTAAAAATAAATTAATTTTTTTTAAAAGAAAGTTGATGCTAAGAAGAGAGGATGAGATCTTTGGTTACGTGAAGCAAGGGATTATAGGTGGATAGGCAGAATGCTCCACTAGAATTCTTGTGATATCAAGAGAAATTGAGGAAGGCCTCCAGCACATTGAGTTGACTTCCTGTGGAAAACTTATGGGAGGACATAGTCAGTAGTCACACAGGATAGATAGGCATCCATACACTGTGTCTGCATCTTTGGAAGGAACATTGAGATCACATAATCCATTTTAAAATTCTTTTTTTAATATTTTCTCTTCTTTATTGGTGTTTATTATCTTATATTAATACTTCTGCTTTGTGAATATGTAGGTTTGTTATCATGATGTATGATACTGTTTTGCCAGTTAGAATTTAATTCTCTATTTTCACAGAACAAGCTATGGGCTGGACCTGTGATTTTGTAGGTAGTTACCACAATTACCAAGCAACAAATTGCTGTTTCTCTGAAGATGAGTCTTTGCTTGCAGTTAGTTTTGAGGAAATAATAACAATATGGGACTCAGCTACTTGGGAGCTTAAATGTACATTTTGTCACCGTCCTGGGAAAATTAAGTAAGTAATCTTTAATGTTAGCTGCGGTTGTATTTATTAACATTTTAAAATTTGGAAATAAATCTTTGTCCAGAGAAATTTGTTACTGTGTTTACTCCAAAGACAAATTGATGGCAGAAGCTGGAGCTCAGAGTTCTGATCCTACCTGCAAGAGCCCTGTATTAGATTTTAGTGTGAGAGATTTTCTTTTTCTGGCTAAAGAAGCATTCATTGATGAGTCCATCTTGTTCTTGTGTCTGTCAGATGATTTGGGCAACCTCTACAAAAATGTATGATCAGATATGTGATATAAAATTTATTCCTTTTTTCCTCAAAAGTCACCTACTTCTCTTTTAAGCAATAAAATAGATTGCCTGAATAAATCTTGCTATCACATCCCATGACCCATTTTCCACTTGAATAATTGTAAATAACAAAGTTTTCATGCAGCCATTCAAAGCTATAGGTTACGTAAAGCTAGTCCAGGTCCTATAAAGTATGAGAAGCAAGGGTGCAAATTTCTCTTTTTTTTTTTTTCTCCAGGAACCTTTGCTTTGGGAGACAGACTTGTTCCAGATACCTTCTGGGTACAACTGAAAAGAGTTTTCTGTGCTGTTGGAACCTGCTTACTTGTTCATGTAAGATCTTTTTCTAATTCGTTATGACTTCCAAAGAAAATGCTCACAACACACAGGAAATTGCTACTGAACTCTGGAAATTATAAGAACCATCCAGATCCTATTTTAACTCCCTAGGGACCGCTCAGTTTTTGTTGTTTTCCTAGCCAGCCAGATTCCCCAGCTTTTGAAATGCTGTACCTATATAGGTGTTAGAATATTTGTTAAGGGGGCATCTAGGTGGGCATGCTGAGGCATGTGGAATGCCAGGCCTAGAGTCAGGAAGACTCATCTCATTAGTTTAAATGTGGCTTCAGACATTTTCTAGCTGTGCGACCCTAGGCAAGTCACTTAACTCTGTTTGCCTCAGTTTCTTTATCTGTAAAATGAACTGGAAAAGGAAATGGCAAACTGCTCCAGTATCTTTGCCAAGAAAAGGCCAAATAGGGTCATGAAGAATAGAATATGGCTAAAATTGACTGAACAACAAATTGTTAAGAACTAGGTTAAGAAACAAACTCACATTCTCTAACTCCGTAGTGCTCTTTGTACCACACCTTGCTCTCCAGTGGAAAAATACCTGAGGCAGTTGTCCCTAATAAACTTTAGTTTGGGGAAATTTGATGAGTTGGGAATAGGTTGTGCAGGGTATACTGTAGCTCTGCCCTCTTCTTTGACTTCCTAACATAACATTCCAAAGAATATTTAAGTCTATATACATATGTGCAATGGAAACGTGAAATATTTTTTTTGTTCTGTCTTCTTTCCCTGGGAATAACTAAGTGAAAGTCGTACACAAGTAAGCCAGTCAGTTTGAAGTCAAGTTTGGGTACTTATTCACCTGAACTTTGGACAAGAAATTGTCCGTGTTTTTTATTGTTTGGTAAGACTAAGAATTAAGTAGTTTCTTTTTGGCTGATTATTCTTACAGTGGAATGGAGTGTGCAACTCAGCATTATAGTTTTGGAGCCTGATCCCAACTCAGATAATATTGCTGCGGTGTCTTGGTCCTCAGGAGGTTCAGATTGTAAGTACAAGGCCTTCCTTCACCAGCAAATGGTGATCAAAGTAGATAGAGATAATACTTGATTATTTTTTTAACTTGTGAGATAATTGAGTTAGATTTAACTTCAAAACAAATCTTCATTTGGAGCTATGTTGCCTGAGACAGACCACTTCCCTTTCCTGATTTCCAGTCCCCAGGCACATTCTAAGGCTCTGCCTTCATACTTGGTTCCGAGAAAATGATATGTTTTCCTGAAAATAATTAAGGACTAGGACGTACACCTTCTGGAGCAATTCATAAGTTTGGAATACTTAGCAATTCTGTGATAAGAAAATATATATACTTACTAAAACTAACTTTACCTTTCAGAATGCTAATGTGTTTTCTTTTCTCCCCCTCAGTATTTGTATTTAAACCTAGTGAGCCAAGGCCATTGTGTATTCAAAAGAGTATCTGTAGAGAGAAAGTCCAGTGTGCTGTGTTTGTTCCAAGAGATGTCCCTGAATCGTTTATCTCAGAAGATTACCAGTGGCTAAACAAATCCCAGTTTTACTTCTTAAATGAATCACAGGTAACTAGCACTTAGACATTTTTTTAAGTGAAAAAAACAACCTTCATTTTTAATTAGTGACTAAATAGTAGAAGTCCTACACTGATTATAATGTGTCTCCAACAGCCATTAGTTATTCCCTCTCACAGTGACTTATTTCATTGAAGTTTTCAGTTTCCAAAAGGAATTTTATTTTGTGAATTGTCCTCAGTGTCATAAATTAACAACCATGATAATAACTCATTTGTATAGTGTTTTCCTTGTTAAGAGGCATACCATGGCATATTGACACTAGGGAGCCAACCTTGAAGCCAAGGAGACCTGAGTTCAAATCCTACTTCTGATACATACTCTGTGACCCTAGACAAGTCACATAACCACTCCATGTTCTAAATAGTTCTCTAATACTATATGTGGAAGGGAAGACAATGACCTCTCTTGGTACAGGGAGTTTCTTCATCCTGGAATATCCTATGCCAATGCAGTTCTAATCTCCATCTCTATTCCTTTCCTTACTGTAATTCTGTGAGAAGAATTAGCCCAGTTTGGAGATAAGGAAACTGGGGCTTGGACTTTAGGTACATTGCTCATAGTAACTAGTCACTTAGTAGCACATGTTGGAGGCAAAACTTGAAACAATGTCTCTTAACTTCCTGTTTCTCCAATTCCCAAATTCAGTGCTCTTTCTCCTACACCACAAAAAAAAACCCAAAACCTACTTACAATGCTTTTGCTCCTGAAGACCTCAACTACCTCAGTGCCATAATCCAAATCATCTGTTTCTAGTTTTCTGCCTGAACTGAGTTCTGCCATAATTTATGCATAGTGTCAAAATCCAGGCAACCCACATGCCAAGATGTGGACACTTTATTAAATGTCATAGTAATTCTACACATTGCAAGCAAAGGACATTGTTATAAAGCCTGTTAAAAACTTCAGGGGTCCTTGATTTCAACAGTGTGAGTACTTCTAACACAAAGAGCAGCACCTTGGTCTGTAATAAATGGTCTTTGTGTATTTCTATAGTGAAAAAATATTGATCACTTTTGCCAATTGAGTGATGGGTCTCTCCAAACTTGGCGTGGCTGGTGCTGGCAGGCCCAGACTCACTCTCTGCCTGGTTGGCCTTGCCAGAGCTGGAGCTCCATCACAGACATAGCCCACACTAGCCCTGGTTTAACTAAGCTTTGTGCTGCCATCAGGTGTCAGAGCAGGACTTGGGTGGACAATGCTATAAATCAATAAAATAACGTTTGTTAAACCATAATTGCTTCAGTGTGGTTTTACTAAATTTTATATGGAGTCTTCCAAGAGACATTTCTGACGTTCTTAAAAATAATGGTTAAATGTGTTTAAAGTCTTGCATTATTTTATTTTCTTGATTCAGACGTGTGATTTTGTGTAGGCAACTCTCAGGATAGAAAGCAAATCATCATCTAGTCTTAGAGAGCTGACTGAGGGTTCTTGTCCAGGACCGCGCAACCAGGATGTATCAGAGGCAGACCTTATGCCCAAGTCTTCCTGACTCCAGCAAACCACTGACCATTTGCTACTGTTATTTTATTATGAGGAAATCTATATCACAGAAGGCTGTAGTCTTGTCTTACATTTCTCATTAAGTACAACCTTTTGCTGTTTTTTCTCTTTTTAGGATTTAATGACCTTCAGTACAGAATCCCCAGAAGAGAAACTTACACCATCAAGCAAACAGGTATGTTAGAGCCTCCCTGGCAGTGAGATACTAAAGATGACCCTACAAACTAAAGGGCTCTTAGATCTCAACAATGAGCTTACCCTTACACCAAAGCTAAAAATAACGCAGTACTGTGTATAGCGAATTTCTCTGGTTTTAAAGCTGTATTCCTTTTCCTCATGAATGAATGTTGGCTTTTATTTTTTCCCTTCCTTCTCCTTCCCTGAGCATTGGATCATAAAATACTAAATTTTTAGCTAAGTCATCTATTACAACCCTCAGAGAAGTTAAAAAATTTACTCAGAGTCACACAGGTAGTAAGTAACTGAGTCAGGGATTGGAACCCAAGTCCTCTTGACTCCAAAGCCAGCACCTTATGTGTTCTAGGAGTCCCATTCCAAAAATTACTTGTAGTTTCAAAGCTGGAAAGGATTGGAAAGAGTTCATCCAGTCCAAGCATTTAAGAGATAGGGAAACAAAAGGCCAGAGAAGCTAACTAACTCACCTGTGGTTGCACAGCTAGCAAGTGTTAGAGAAAGACCTGGATTTAGGTCCCAGGTAAGTCCAGCCCTTAATCTAGTATGCCATGTTGCATGAAGGAATATTTAAAGACTTAAAATATGTATTACCCATGTGCATCTGTTTTATTTTGTCTTTTTTTAATAATAACATCACAGTCTTTTTAGAGAGGAAAAAACCTCCTGATTCCTCTAGATTGAGTTCTTTCTTATGACAAAGGAAAGTAATTAAATAAATATATCCAATACAGTGCCCACCTCTGAGACTATATACAAAGGAATATTGGAAGGCTATATATAAAGTATATATGTAACTGCCAATATTTAGCATACTTGTTATTTTAAATTTATGCTATAGCTACTGATGTTGTGAAAATAAAAAATACACGTTGCCTGGATTCATAATTACATGATATGGGCACTCCTACCACTGGTGCAAATCTGAGGATGATAATAACAGGTAACATCGTTAGTGTGCTTTAATTAGTTCAGAGTACTTTATGCACAATTTCCCATTTGATCCTCATGACCAAGAAATTATTAGAGCTGCTATCCCCATTTTACAGGTGAGACTGTCTTTCTTTCTACTTGTATTTGTATTTCCAGTGCTTAGCACAGTGCCTGGCACATAGTAAGTACTTATTCAATGCCTGTTGATAATGAATGAATGAACTAGTGAGTGAATGAGGAAGCTGGGAATCAGGAAGACCAGATAAGTAACTTGCCCTTAGTCAATCACAGTAAATTCAAAGACAAGAAAATTCCAGCACTGTTTCCACTCCCATCATGCTACTGCAACCTATTCGTGATTACTTCTGTGATTTTTATCTGTGTCTTTCTACAAATCTTCAGTAGTGATCTACTCCCCATGCACTGGAAATTTTCCTAGAGGTTTTTTTAATATGTTGTGAGCCCTGTTCCACACTTGGTCTTCTCTATCCTTTGTTTTTGCTCTATGACCAACTCCGCTTGCACAGTTATTTGTGTACTTTTCACATTTGACCCATTATATTTCCATTGCCTTTGGGGTGACCTCCAATTTCGATTCTGGGATTCATACCCTTGGGCTTCCTTTGGTTTTGGTGCTGTGATTTGAAGATACTCACATAAGATTGTTAAAAAATTTTATCAGGTGGATGCTGAGCTCAGGTGGAAGTGATTTGAAAGGGTACAGAATGGTGGGGATTTGGCCCAGGGCCCAAGTCCGATTGCAGTTGTATGTTGATATTTGGAGGCTTGACTCATGATCAGATTTGAAGGGTGATAGTACCTGGAAGGGTGATAGTACCTGTTGTTAATTATATATACATATACACAAGCACCTAAGACCAGGCCAACAGAGATTGGAAAATAAACCTCCAATTAGCACCATGCCACAACAACTAGTTCTGGCTCAACCAAAAGTCTGCTGCTCATCCTAGACCCTGGTGGATTAAGCTCCACTTGTATTCCAGGTCTTGGTTTTGCCATTGTATTCTCCTGTTCTCAGGGCACACTTGCTAATTAGCAAGACATGGCCAAGGGTGAAGAGCCACAGCAACCAACAAGAAGTTCAGATTCTGCTTACATTTGATTTGATACCTGTTTTATGCTTATCTGTCACAGGAGTTAGAGAAAAGAAGGGCTCTTCTATTCAGATATGGCTTGAGGCAGATACCCTTTTTTTTTATTTTAGTCCAGTAGCAACCTATAAAATAATAAGTTTCACACCCTGTATTTTAGAGTAAGCAAATAAATAAAAAACCTGCTACCTTTGGTCTCAAGGTGATGACCCCAGTGCATAGTACGAAGTTAAATTATTTTTACTTTTGCAGTAACTTTCAAGGAGATTCTTTCACAACCCTTATAATATCCTTCTCTCTACCCCACCCTCTTCCTATTCTTACAGCTAATAGCAGAAGAAAGCCTTCCAGCAACCCCCTTCTATTTCCTAATGGGAAAGCATAGAAAGCAGCAGGAAACTAATCCAAGTGAAATGATGGAGAATGAGCTCATTTATCACCCTTCAGCAGAAGACATTCCTGCAATCAGTGAGGTAATACTGATAAAAATGTCAGATTGGATATAGTGAAGGTGGTAGTTTTTTCACTACTTTTCTTTTTTTTTTATTTAATTTATTTAATATATCTAGTTTTCAGCACTGATTTTCACAAGAGTTTGAATTACAACTTTTCTCCCCATTTCTACCCTCCCCCCACTCCAAGATGGCATATATTCTGGTTGCTCCATTCCCCAGTCAGCCCTCCAAGCTTCTATCACCCCACTCCCCCCCCCCCATTCCCCT
>CM053622.1:614350042-614381457 GCA_028646595.1 Phalanger gymnotis | reverse complement strand
ACAGCTGGAAAAAAATCCGAAGCAGAGCCTACCCCCTGTGTGGACCCAGGAGTTCGAGCGAGGTCTTGAGGCCGGTGAATATGATTTATGCCATCTTATTTTTCTGTGGCCTCCTGGCTACTCTTGTGAGGCGGGCCTACTGGGCCTGGAGGCTTGTGTTCACAGTACTGGAATGGGGAGGTTGGTTCGCTAATTTGTTGCTCTGGGCCCTGAATAAATTTTTTGATGCCTTCTGCTTGGAGAATTCTGTATACCCAATGATTTCAAACCATTCAGATATTTATATGATCCTTTTTGAGATCATAAATTCGGCCTTCCTACTACAGATATGAATGAGTTTCTGATGAAGTAATCAAAGCTATCTATAGCCATATGAAAAATTGCTCTAATTCACTGTTGATTGGAGAAATGCAAGTTAAAACAATTCTGAGGTACTACCTCATACCTATTAGATTGTCTAATAGGGCAGAAATGGAAAATGACAAATGGTAGAGGGGATGTGGGAAAAATGAGACATTAATGTACTGTTGGTGGAGTTGTGAAGTGGTTCAACCACTCTGTAAAGCAGTTTGGAACCGTGCCCAAAGGACTACAAAACCATTCATATGCTTTGACCTAGCAACACCACTACTAGGTCTGTATCTCAAAAGAGATAGAAAAGGAAATGTAAACAGGCCTATGTGTATGAAAATATTTATAGCAGCTCTTTTCTGGTGGTAAAGAATTGGAAATTGAGGGGATACCTATCAATTGAGGAATGGCTGAACAAATTGTGGTATGTGATTATGATAGAATACTATTGTGCTATAAGAAATTATGAGCAGGATGCTCTCAAAAAAAAACCTGGAAAGACTTATATGAGCTGATGCAAAGTGAAATGTGCTGTGTACAAAGTAACAGCAATATTGTAAGCTGATTGACTGTGAATGAGTTAGCTATTCTCAGCAATACAGTGATCCAAGACAGCTCTGAGGGACATGATGAGAAATGCTATCCATCCCCAGAGAAAGAATTGATGGTGTCTGAATACAGATTAAAGCATACTATTTTTACTTTCTTTATTTTTTTTGAAGTTTTGGTTTTGGCCTATTTTTCTCATAACATGACTAATATGGAAATATTTTGCGTGGCTACACATGTATAACCTCTATAAAATTGCTTGCCTTCTCAATGAGGGGGATGGGGAGGGGGAAGGAAGAGAGTTTGGAACTCAAAATTTTCAAAATGAATGTTAAAAATTGTTTTTTACATGTAACTGGGAGAAAATAAAATACTAAATAAATTTCAAACAAAAATCCAAATATTCTCTTCCTAGTTCCAGGCCCAGTGTTCTATCCACTGCACCATCACCTGGCTATCTAATGCCTGGACTAGAAGCCAGGTTTTTTTTTTTATTTTAGCATAAGCAGTTTTTAATCTTCAAATTTATGAGAAAAAATTTTAGTATAATGAATTGTTTTAGTTACTTGGATAAAGGGCAGCTAGGTGGCACATTGGATAGAAAGCCAGCCCTAGAGTCAGGAAGACCTGTGTTCAAATCCAGCCTTAGACATTTACTAACTGTGTTAGTAATCCTGGCCAAGTTACTTAGCCTTGTTTGCCTCAGCTCCTTATTTGTAAAATGAGAGAAGGAAGGAGAAGAGAAGGAAATGGCAAACCACTCCAATATCTTTGCCAAGAAAACCTCAAATGGGGTCATGAAGAGTCAGACACTACAGAACAACAACAATGAATATTTATTTCATGTTTCTCAATACCTCTCGATTAAGAAACTGCTTAAACTACTGGTTTTTAATAGTGAGAAAAATATATTCTAACTCATTTAAAGACTTTTAAATTGTCCACTTATTAAAATCCATACCTCTAATTTCCAGCTGACATGCATTGTATGATAGGGGAGTTGTTGACAAGCTTCCCACAATTGGCTCAACCTCAGAATAACTAGGTCAGAACACCCTCCTGCTTTGAGAAGCCATTTGTGAACTCAGTTCCTTCAATATAAATCTTCTGTCTTCCCTAAGAATGCTCAACTGGTTTGAAGCCATATTAGTCAATGACAGGCAGGTTGATCAAGCTTTTCTGCCCCTCCCTTCTACATGCCTGTATCATTCAAGACAGAATCGAAAGAAACCAGTTATAATTGGCTCAACATATATCTTTCCTTTCACAAGCAGCCTTAAAGTCAAGGGTTTAGAGCGTACTATAGAAACCTAAGATTGCTAGCCAATAAGGTTTTGGCTAGACCACCCATAGGACTCATCTAATCACCAGAATTTCATTCATTTCTGAAATTATTTTCCCCTTCATCAAACTAATCAAGCAACAAATCTTTATTAAAGACTTTCTATGTGCCAGACACTGGTTAGGTACTAAGTATACAAAGAGTAAAAACAGACTCTGCATTAAAAGAATTTACAGTCTAGCTGAGGGAAACAAAATGTACTTTGACAGGTAAACAAAAATAGATACAAGGAGATGAAGTGAGGGGAGTAAAGGGCACTAGCAGCTGGGGGGTCTGGAAAGGTTTCATGTAGAAGGTTTTTTGGATGAAGGATGAATTTGATGGAAATTAAGGATTCTGAGAGAGGGGAGTAAAGAGAAAGTGCATTCCAGGCAAAATGCAAAAGCACAGATACCTGAGTCTCTTAGACACTTGTGGAACAAAGATACATGTAGTACTACTACTCAAGTTGCCCAACTTTCACCCTGACCTTTGCCTTTGTGAATAGGCCTTTTAATCAGCCCATCTTCTTTTCCTATCATGCATTTTTCTAACTGTATTTCCCACATGATGTATATGTTGTCCAGATTATGACATGAAGGTGAATGGATAACCAATGAAGCTTGTCTATCAGTATGTTTATGTACACATGTATATGCACATATATACATATGTATTTTATGAATATGCATAAGACAATAGCACTTATAGATAAGTTGATTCCAGATAAACTGACTGGAGGAGAAAGGGATAGATTGTTTTTGTGACCATAGGCAAGTATTTGATCTCCATGAACTGTTTCTTCATCTGCAAAGTGAGAGAATTGGACTAGTGGGCCCCTAAAGTCCTTCCTACTTCTAAATCTATGATCCTATAATGATCCCACATTCCTTCTAGAAACAAAGGCCCCATAGTTTTAACACCAATTTCTTCCAGGGTTGCTTAGGATTAAGAAATACAACGATCTCGGAAGAACTGAAAATATACAAAAGGAAATGTACAGGCACATGGTGAGAGGTGTTGGGAAGGAGGTGTGAGCAGACTGCAATGTATAACCAAAGAGGAATTTTGAAGAATAAGAGTAAGAAGATTTAGCCAAGTGAAAGAGGGAAAGGTATGTATGACTTAGAAAACATAAATTTTTTCCAGAAAAATATATGTAGCTAATATTTGTGAAATATGCCCTTTATTGATTAGAGAAAATAAACACAATTCCAGTATATTTAGGTATCTGATACTTTGAGAGGATATTTGAGGTTGATTAGTCTACATAAGCTTAGTTTTGCCAATATTTTCTAGCAATTAAGAATAGACTGCTATGGAGGGAAAAGCACTGTATTTAGAGACAGAAGACCTGGGTTCAAGAGTTATCTCTGACACTTATTAGCAAGATGCTTACCCTCTTTCATTTATAAAAGGAAGGTAATAATACTTATGCCAGCAACCTTACAGAGTTGTTGTAAGGAACATACATTGTCAACTTAAAAGTGTTGTAGAAATATAAGCTACAGAAGCTTTCTTCCAGTCCCAGCGTATATACCTGCCTGGTGTGTAGTTCTCACCAGTCTTGGAGGTAGTTCCTTCCAATGATGAGCAAAGGCATGTGATCAGAGGGGATTTACACTCTCTCCTTGTACCACAGAAACATCAAAATTGAAAGGTTTTGCATTAGTCCTTGGATAATCATGGAATCTTAAGTATTTTGAGATGAAAGAGATCTTGAGATTATCTAGTTCTTCCCAGGCAGAATAAGTGATTTTCCCAAGATCATACAACGAATTATTTTCAAAATCACTATGAAACCTTCTGATTATAACACCAATGTTCTTTCCACTCTTCCACAGCCTCTGCAAATGAGAATGAGAAAGATAATTAAAAGGCATTGCAGAAAGAGAATGCTTTTCTGAGAGAAAAGAGTGGACTTTAACACAGAAATGGGATTTATAAGCAAAATCTGTGCCTTAGAAAAATATGTTTTTAATTATATTTTCTGCATGAGTGAAGGGATAAACCCAGTGGTTTAAGAAGACTTTTCCATCTTTAGTGTCTATAAATACTACCTAAAAAATAGCGTCACCAAAAAATAAAAAGTAAAGTATATTTTTCCCTCTGCTCTGATAACAGCTGAGTCAGCTGTTCCAAGATGTATGCTTATGTTGAAAGCAGAGACAAGTGCGTGGGAGGGAAGGTGTGGCATCAAGATGATTTTCCATGCCTTTAGTCTCTGCCATCTTGGGCTTCCTGTAAATGAATACACATTACTGATTAATTAAATTTAGTTTTTCCATTCAGTTTCAGTTCAACAAGCATTTATTAAGTATCTGCTATATCTGTGGCTCCCATCTTGTCCAAATGGTGTGATCAAATCATGTCAGTTTCCCTACCCAGTGGTTGATGGGATCTGGATGGCCCAATGGTCAAGAGAAGGGACCCCTTATGGTAGATTTAATGTTAAAAAAAATAGCTTCCTGGCCCAGAAGTAAGGCCATTTGTGATATAGGAAACTTGCCAACTCCACGCACCCAAACAAAATCTCGAATTTGATCAATTTCTCAACTTCCCAATAGCAAGTATCTGCTATATCTTGAGTCCCATGCTACTTTTAAATAATAGCATTATCCTTTTAAAATGTTTAGTTTTATTATAATGAGCAAGCTTGGCCCAAGAAAATGAACCTTCCTCTGTTCTTGATAAAAGTAGGAAGTAGTAGGAAAGCAAATGATAAGGCATGGTATTCCTCCATCTCACCAGAAGAATTAGAATTGGTGGCTCCCATCTTATCCAAGTGGTGTGATCAAGTCATGTCAGTTTTCCTACCCAGTGGTTGATGAGATCTGGATGGCCAGATGGTCAAGAGAGGGGACCCCTTATGGTAGGTTTAATGTTAAAAAGTAGTTTCCTGGCCCAGAAATAATGCCATTTGTGATATAGAAAACTTGCCAACTCCACGCACCCAAACAAAATCTCAAATCTGATCAATTTCTCAACTTCCCAACAGCAAAGATAGACCCACCTAGATAAAAGATGTAGCTTACTGTCCAACAAGAAGAGAAATAATAACCAGAGCTAAACCTAGTCATAATTATAAAGCAAGAAATGTTTATTTTTCAATCTTCTGGCCTCCCATTTCTGTACTTTCCATCCCTCCCAGGGGCCCCATCTCCTTAACCTGTCCACTTTAGTTTTTAGTGTTCACGTGTTTTTTTCCATTCTCCACCCCTTCCTTTCCACTCCATCCTCCCTCACCATTAAACCCAACTGTCAGAAAAGATTCTGCCATCAATTAAAATGACATCTTTGTATGAATTTGTCAATAATATTGCCTCTTTTAGAAGTATTTACTTTTTAGATCTTATTTCTAGTTACATAATAAAAGGCCTTGTCCATTTGTCTAGTTGAAGATATTTGAGTCCTTAGTAAGAGAGTCCATGAAGTTCTGTGTGAGGGTTTTTTTTTTCTGTTGGGGGTGGGGTACCCTGGAAACCATACAGTTTAATCAATTGACTTTAATACCTATGCACAAAGCCAGCTCTGACAATAACTGTGACCCATGTGCTCTTAATAATTCCGAGTGCAATTAATTAAAATCTTACCCTTTTGATAGGATATTACATGGTTTTATGGGGCTTTTGCTTCCCAAGACCCACTTTATGATAAGAAGATAATAGCTATGCAGTCCTTTTATGGGTGATGACAGGCAAGTGGGAAGGTAGAAAATAGAAGTCAGCAGTCATCTCCTAGAAACTGATAATAGGGAAATGCCCCTAAGACTCTGGGATGCGATTACCTGGCAAGGAGAAAACAAAGACACAAGCATTGGGCAAAAGTCACACCCACCAGAGATAACAGCCTCTTGGCTAATACTGAGATCACAATTCCTCTCCCACTTCTCCAACCCATCCCTTTAGCACAGAGGGATGCTAATAAACATACCCTCAGCTAATCTGGTGAGAGTGTTTTTCAGAAGCTGTCACTTTAGCAGTCCAATGAGCTTAGGTCAGTTATCAATGTGTCCATTATCCATAGATAAATACAGAATAATGGAGTCTCTTTTAAGGGTTTTTAAGAAAGGATCCTTACCATCCTGGGAAAACAAGGACATAACAGGATTCCTTCTGCCAGTCCTAAGTGGGCTGACCCAGAAGACAAACTTACACAACAGGTTTGTTGAAGGAAAGATCAACAACACTGAAGCAGGGGAATTTTCAGGTTCATATGATTCTTTAAAAAATTATAAATAGTAAAATTACATAGTCAACCTGCCCTGCAATAACTTATCTCAGAAAAGCTGAAAGGGTAGTCAGTTAGATCAGGAGAATCGGTCTTCTCAAACTCTGGCTCCTATCAGTTTAGGGAAGCTATTTCCTCTGGTGACAGCATATTATAAAAACATGTCCACTTGTGCCACCATGTTGATACTACCCTGCTACACCCCTGCACTTCCAAGTTCCCTCAGTCTCTTCACAGCGAAGAATGCTGATGTTGCTTGAAATTGCATGATGGGTCTAGTTTTCCAGGAGTACACTTAAGTTTGTTCATTTTCTCCTGGGCATGTCCATCCTGTATACTCAAATGGTGTTGCAGGTGCCAAGATTGAGTTGCTCACAAGAATAATTATAGTAACTATCACTGCTCTTTCCGGTGTAATTTATTTTTTGACCTTGGGGTTAAGCCTGAGTGTAAAATGAGAAGCATACAGAATGTTAATTAAGTTGAACATTCATCTAACTTTCCTTACCTTTGTTATATATGTTAGCAACAATTATAAAATACCTCTTTGGTCTTCCCAATACTTTAAAGTAGATATAGGTACAAATCAATTCAAAGACTCAGAAAATCAGAGTTAGATGAGATCTCTGCAGAAGCCTTCCAGTTAAACCCATAACAGAACAAGAATGGTCTCTTCAGTTTTCCCACCAAGGCGTCATATAGTCTTTGCTCAAAGACCTCTACAGGGTAGGTACCCACTACCTCTAGAGGCAGCCCCTTTCACTTCTAGGCAGCTCTAATTGGCAAAGTGATATGCATTTATTAAGCATTTGCTATGTAACAGGCATCGTGCTAAACACTGGGGATACAGATACAAGAACAAAGAAAGAGAATACCTGCCCTTGATGAGCTTAAAATCTTAACACAGGAAGACAACACACAAAAAGAAGCTGGAAGGAGGATGGATTGGTGGTGGCAGTATGTTGGAGTATGCTACTGAAGTCAGAAACACAGATAAGAGGAGAATTGAGGTCAGTAAGTCTGGCGCCTTTTTCAAAATTAAGCCCCCACCACCACCACCACCACCAAGATGAACTCAACAGTAAGAAAGGGAGCCAGCTTAGCAGAGGGAAGTTCCGGGGTGGGAAGATCACTGGAACTGATGGACATTCCAGTGTGAGACTTCAGGTGAGGCATGATGTTGAAGCATGGAGAGTTATAAGCATGATGTGAAGTGAGTGACTTGTCTGGGACCCTTCTCCAAACAGAGACTCCAGGAGGAACTCACCAATGGGAGAAGAGAGCTGGCATTAGCAAAAGAATAAAAAGTCCACAGGGAATGATCCTGACTATATAAGAGGATCAGGGAGACGGAGATTAGACAGAAGGCCTTAACGAAGCCTGGAACCAGTATGATCTGGCTGGGGCCTACCAGGACTACAGCAGTGTACAAAGTCAAATCCAGTTGGTGATTAAGCAAGGAGAAGATGTCAGAGATTGTACCAAGGAATTCTCCTACACTTAGCCATCCCAAGAGAGAAACAGAAGCCAATGGTTGAGGAAGAGGATAGCCAGCTCTTATCTATGGACCCAGTTCCCTGAAAATTAAAAAAAATAAAAACTCAGAAGTTCTATATATTTGTCCCTTCTTCTGTCCTCTGGGGCCAAGCAGAATAAATCTAATATCTCTTCTGGAGGGTACCTTTCAAATACTTAAAGAAAAACTTCTTTGGAGGCATTTTTTTTAATCAAGATGAACCATCACTTGTACCTTCAATAATCCACATAATGTATGAACTCAAGGCCCTTCACTATCCTGAATGATCCTCTTATGAAAAGTCTCTGGCTTATCAATGTCATTCCTAAATGTGATGACCAGTAATGAACTCAATACTCCTGCTGAGGACTGCATCGTACAAAGTTCAAGAGGACACTAGTCTTAGGAGGCACATAATTGCTAGAATTATTTGGTAGAAGGGAAACTTCAGATATTTGGCATAACAATAGCTTGAATAGATGTATATGTAAATACATACATAATATATACATGCATATACATACTCATACATATTGTACATATATGTATATATATTTAAATATTTGTAGTATCTCAGTCATTAGGTATGATCTCATGAGTCACATTCAGGATTTCCAGTTCCTATTTCAAGATAACTAGGTAGTATAGTGCTGGCCCTTGGGTCAGGAAGAACTGAGTTCAAATCTGCCTTCAGACATTTACTAATTGTATGATCCTAAGCAAGCCACTTGATCTGTCTCATTTTCTTCTACTCTAAAATGGGGATCATAATAGTGCCTAACTTCCAGGGTTGTTATGAGGATCAAATGAGATAATAATTGTAAAATGCTTAGCATGATGCCTGGCAAATGGTAAGTGCTATATAAATATTATTCAATTTATTAGCTATTGTTATTAGTATTTGACTAAGGAAATTGCCTAAATTTAAAATGTAATTCTTGAATTTTTAGGTTGCGTAGGTACCTCTGTGTATTTTAGGACAACACTATAATTACTGAAATTGGAGACAAATGAAACCAGTGAAACTAGTTCTGCTAACAAGAGGATGAAAACCCCCAAAAGGTTTTAAGAGCAACCAGGCTCTATGGCTGTGCTTTCCTAAAGAACTCTCAGGCCAAATCACCCAGATCTAGAAACAGTGGCAGTTCTGTAACACAGCTGATGTTATTGTTGCTGACCGCAGACTTGTTCATTCACTAAGGCTAATAACTAAAAATAGTTTATTTTTTTTTCTCTTAGCTAGGATTATTTTCTGGAAAATAACCTTGAGATAAGTGAGGGGAGTAGTAACTAGCTAAGGAAATGAGGGGAAAACAAATGTTTTCAAACAATAGTCACTTTGGGGAAATGGGAAAGTTGGAGTAAAGAGAATGCAAACTTCTGCATGGCTTAAGTCTTAGCCTTGCTGACTTTGAGTGCTGTAGTTATATCCTTAATAGTTTAAGAAATATAGATTACAAGGGTATAGTCTGAAAAGATAAATGCTTCCTTTCTCTGAAGTTCAAGTATGAGACTGAATCTAATAGAATCATTATGTTATGGCACCTTGGTTTCAGAAAAATAAAAACCATTATAATCATAGAAATTCAGAGCTGAAAGGGATTCCAGAGGTTATTTAGTCCAAAGTATAAATCTCCTTTATCCCTTACAAATATGTAGCACCATCTCTAGGGCTAACTCCTAACTCGTATTTCCAGGTTGAGTGCCCAAGGTGGTTAAGCATGTTCAAACTCAAAATACTTTATGGGTCTGAATTACTAAAAACAGTTTATGAGCCCCAAATTAGAAATTGAGGGAGAGGAATGCCTGTTTATTGGGGAATGGCTAAACAAATTGTTGTATGTGAATATAAGGAAATGTTATTGCATCATAAGAAATGACTAAATGGGCAATTTCAGAAAAAAATTGGAAGACTTCTGTGGAATGAAGTGAAAAGAATGGTAACAATTTGTATAATGACAATATCATTATCGAGAAATGTAACTTTGAAAGACTGGGGAACAAAATTGACTAAAATACCCGCACCTTTAATCTAAAGATCCCACAACTGGGCACATACCAGAAGGAAGCCAAAGATGGAAAGAAAGTCCTCATATACCACCAAAATTTGTGTAGCAGCACTTTTTTTGTAGTAGCAAAGAACTGGAAACAAAGTAGGTGCTCATCAGTTGGGTAATGGCTGAACAAATTATGGCACATTAGTGGAATATAACTGAGATATAAGAAACATTGACTATGAAGAATACATAGAAGCATTAGAAGACTATGTTAACTGATGCAAAGTGAAATAAGAACTGAAATAACATTATATAAATATATGGTGTTATATATGTTATATATAATATTCCATGTTTTATATACATATGTGTGTGTAATAACTATAATAATTTAATGGGAACAACAAACAAAAAGAATATATGTAATTATAATAACCAAAATTAACCTGAAAGAAGAGATGAGAAAACGTTACCTCCATAAATTCTCTGCAAAATTGAGGCACTATCAGTGTGAAACGCTGTATACACTGTCAATCTTAGTTGATGTATATTGGTTAATTTTGCTGAACGATTTTTTCTTTTTTATTCTTTGTCATATGAGATGGCATTCTGGGTAGTGTAGGGTCAGAGGTATGTGAAAATAAAGATGATGTAAAAACAAAACATATAAATAAAAATAAACAAAAGATCCCAGCATCACTTCTACACTATGATGAGGCATATAATAGGATGTTGTAAAGGAAGAGAAAGGGACAAAGAAAGTCAGAAGAATGTTGAAAATAATCTTTAACAACCTTCACTGTTTTGCCTGGGACTGGCTCTGGTCAAGTAAAAATTTTGCTACTTTCCAGAAAATAACTGAAGATTTTAGTGGCATGCTGAAAAACGTGTATGTTTTGATGTATCAGTTCCTTTGGAGAAATTTTCTTGGGCTGCAGCAACTCTCTTGCAAACCCCAGATAATTCAATAAGAGCTCCTTTTTCCCCTAAAGAACTCCCATTCTCTTCATTTCAAAACCTTGTGACATAATTTGTCACTCTTCCTTTCTTTCCCTAAATCTATGATAAGTCTTTGACCTCTCACTATCTACTGGTTCCTTTTCTACTGTCTTCAATTATACCTAAATCTCCTTCATCCTTAAAAATTTTCGTTAGGCCATACCATTCCCTCAAGTAATTGACTTATATCTCCCTTTTCCTTAGCAGCAAAAGTCCTTGAAAAAGCTGAATATCTTGTCTCAACTAAATCTCCTCTTATTTATCAATCATTCTCAATCTGGTTTTTTATTTTATCAATCAACTGTAACTGTTCTCTCTAAAGTTACCAATGATCTCATCATTCCCAAATCTGATGGCCTTTTTTCAATCTTCATCCTTCGACGCCTAGCTGCTGCATTTGACACACATTGACAACCTTCTCCTTTCTGGGTTTTTGTGACATTACACTTTCCTGATTATCCTTCTAGCTGTCTAATGGCTTCTCATCTCCATTTTCTGGCTCATCCTCCATGTCATTCCCCACAAGATTCCATCCTAGGCCTTCTTCTCTTCTCCCTCTATATTTTCTAGGTAACCTGATCAGCTCCCATGGGTTTAAATATCATCTCTACATTGGACTCACAAATCATACATCCAGCCCAACGGTCTGAACTTCACTCCTAGATAACCAATTGCCACTTTGACATTTCAAATTAAATATCAAAGAGCCATCTCAAACCCAACATGTTCAAAAGTGACCTCATTACCATCCCCTAAAATCCCTTCCCCCTTAAAAGATTACCTGTTTCTGTTGAAGGCACCAACAATACTTTTAATATCACAGATTCTTAACCTGAGAATTATCCTCAACTCCTCACTCTCCATCACTCCACATACCAAATCAATCGCCAAATCTTACCATTTCTACATCTACAATATCTTTCAAATGCAACCCTTTCTCTCCATTCATTGCCTTAGTTCTGGACCTCATCACCTCTTCCTTAAATTATTGCAGAGCCCCTCCCCCCATTAGTCTCTCAGCCTTGAGTTTCCACTCCAATCCATTGTATGTACTGCTGCCAAAGTAAGTTTCCTTAAATGCAAATCTAACCCTGTGACTTTGCTAGACAATTAATTTCAATGGGTTCCTATTGCCCCTAGGATAAAATATAAACCCCTCCATTTAACTTCCTTCACAACCGGACCCCAATCCATCAATCCAGTCTCATTTTATGTTATTCTCTTTCCTCACTCCCTCTGCAGTCCAGCCAAACTGGTCTTCTGCCAATTCTCACCCAAAATACTCCATCTGCTATATCAGGCCTTTTTTCACTGGCCATCCTATGAAACTGGCTTGCACTCCTTCCTTACTTCCAACTCATATTTCTTCCCTTTTTTTTTGGATGCAAGCTTAAACACCATTTTCTGCATGAAACCTGTCCTAATGCCCCCAACTAGTTGTGTTGTCCCTCCCACACACTACCTGATATTTATTTTGTATCTATTTGTATTTATTCACTTTGTATTCTTGCTGTACATACTCATACATGTACTTATCAAGTTCTCCATTACAATGCAAACTCTTCGAAAATTGTCATTGTTTCATTCTTAGTATTTGTATTCCAGTGCCAGGCATGGTGCCTGGAACATTGTAGGTGCTTAAAGAACACTTGCTAACTAACTTATTTAGTGGACACAAACCACTGTCATAGTGGCTGACTGCCTAACACATTCAAGCAATAAATATGTATTAAGCCGTTACTCTGCACCAGGCACTATGCTAAGTGTTGGGGATACAAAAAGAGGCAAAAGACTGTCTCTGCCCTTATTAAGGAGCTTACAAACTAATAATCCTTCTCAAATCTTTCCCCTATGAGAAAAAAGGTGAACTGAGTGACAAGGTTGAAGGTGTTTATGAATGACTGGAATGTTTGGCTTTATTTTTTTCTGATTATGAATGTTATTATTGGCTTTTTGTTTGTTTTTCCCAGCAAGGAGGATAGCATATATGGGAGCATAACTCTATCTTGCTAACACATTGAATCTCATATTCACATTCAGTAAGAGGATTTGTGGCGCACGCTAAGTTGAGAGCATTGCAATAGAATGAATCAGGGAAATATATTCCAATTAGATAGCAGTCTAGTCTCTTTACAAAAACTTGATAACTATTTAAGGCTTCTAAAACAAACATGGGGTCTTTGGAATCTATTAATTGGGAAAGGATCAATTTTAATTCTGGAGAATGAGCCATGTTATGCCTTACTGGCTTTAAAATTTTTCTCTGAAAAGGAATTTGAAAAGGATCCAAAATTTTAACACGCTTAACATGCTGGAATACATGCAGCAAAACAGCAGCAAGGGTAAAAGGTTGCAGAGGAAGCAAAAGGGGAGGGGGAGGAGAGAACAGTAGGAGCAAAGTGGAAGAAACAATATTGCGAAACACATTCCCAAAGAAATTCCTTTAAAGAGTCAACAGCGAGATAACCAACTCCAGTTCTCATGATATAAAACACTGGGCAAATAGGTTGACTTTAAGAAAATCGAAAAAAGAAAATATAAAAATACAAATATAATGTCTCTTAAGGATTTTTTCCTAACGTGTATGGTGATTTCACAGGCAACCAAAACACACTCACACACCTATAAGATATAAAAGTCAGGAAAGAAATTGGCTAGAAAGCATCATTTGTCTATAAATTCCTTTCTCTGCCTTTTCTAGTATGTGATTATCTTTTATGAAACCCAAAACTGACTGAAATCTCCCAGGTTACATGGAAAGAGGAGGTTATCTCCAAGAAGATCAAGAATGCCTCCACTGTTCATCTCTATGAAGGAAAAGAAAATAGATTGCTCTGTGACAATCGCTGGGGGAGAAGAGGAATCTCTTTCTTAGTCATTGCTAGCAAGATTCCTGCCAAAGTCCTCCTCAATTGGCTGATCCTTCACCTGAAATACAGTCATCCACCCAAGAGCCAGTGTGCCTTCAGAAAGGGCCCACAACAGTCAGCATGGTATTTGTGGCCCAACAACTCCAGGAGAAATGGCAAGAGCAAGCAGAACAGTGGTCTGGACACAATGTTCATTTATCTGACCAAGGCCTTTGATACTGTCAGTCATGGGGGCTTGTAAGCAGATGATCATGGCAAAATTTGGTTGCCTGAAGAAGTTCATCAGTATTGTATGCTGGTTTCACAACAGCATACTTGCACAGGTTCTAGATAATGGACAATGCTCTCATGCTTTCCCAGTCACTAAAGGAGTGAATCAAGGCTGTGTGCCTGCTCTCGTGCTTTTTAGCATGATGTTTTCAGCAGTGATATTAGATGCCTTCAATGAGGACAAAAATGGCATCAAAGTCAATTACCACATTGATGAAAAATTATTTAACTTAAAAAGACTACAAGCCAAGCAGGGGTGGGATTCAAATAAATTAACAACTGGTTCTCCACAGAACCAAACCAAGGCCCTGCCCCTGCTAACAACCGGTTTGCCAAACTCAGCCTAAAATTAGGTACTGGTTCTATCAAACCTGTGCGAACAGGCTGAATCCCACCACTGAAGCCAAGACTAAAGTGGAAGGAGAGTTGGTGCATGCCTTTTTATTCATAGATGATTGTGTAGTCAATGCAGCCTCTAATGCTGAGAGGCCACAAAGAACAGATCAAATCTCTGCCACTCGTGCTAATTTTGGCCTGACAATTGACACCTAAAAGCAGAAGTTCTCCATAAGCCAGCACCACACCATCCATACATGTAACCATTGGTGACAGCAGATGGAGACATTTTGAAAGCTATGGATCAGTTCGCTTGCCTAGGCAGTATAGTTTCTAGGGATAGCCACATAGATGATGAGGTTGATGCACTCATTGCCAGAGCTAGCTTAGTGTTTAGGAGGCACAGAAAGAAAGCGTGAGAAAGAAGAGGTATTAGACTGCCTACCAAAATGAAGGCTTACAGAGCTTTTGTGCTGACCTCATTGTGCTATGACTGTGAAACCTAGACAGTCTACCAATATCATGCCAGAAAACTGAACCCCTTTCATTTGAACTGTCTTGGGAAGATTCTGAAGATCACCTGGCAAGAGAAGGTATTGGACAGAGGTCCTTTCTCAAGCTGAACTGCCAAGCATTCAAACTCTCCTGCAGAGAGTATAACTCCAATGGGCTAGCCATGTTGTTCAAATGCCGAACACATGTTTGCCTAAAAGACAATTATGAACTCACACAAGGCAAGCATTCACATGGAGGTCAGAAGAAGCAATACAAGGACTCACTCAAGGTCTCTCTGAACAACTTTGGTATTAATTGTAAAACATAGGAAACATTGCAGGACTGCCTATCATGGCATGACCACATCAAAGAAGGCACTGTGCTCCATAAGCAAAGCAGAATTGCAGTAGCTCAAAAAAAGTGAGATTCACAAATTAAGGGACATCGCCATTCTAAATGTTTATATGCAGTATTTGTGCCTGATCTGTGATAGAGCTTTCTGAGCTTATATTAGTCTGATTAGCCACAGTCGAACACACTGCACATTGACCCTGACTTCATGATGTTATTTTGGTCCTCTTTGAGTACAAAGGACAACAATGACAGTGACGATGAGTCCTGTATCACCAATTGCCTTTTGATAATCTCAAACCAGGATACCCCACAGGCATCTCAAATTCACCATGTCTGAAACAGAATTCATTATCTTTCCCTGAAAACTTTCCCTTTTTTTGAACTTACTCTCAAAAGCACTATCATCCTCCCAATCACCTAGACTCACAACCTCAGTATCATCTACCAGCCATTCTCAAGGCCTTTCCCCTCAACTCATAGGCTACTGTGCAACAGTGACAGTGAGGACCGAAGTAGTGTCTTATTTGCAGTGGACAGCAGATCTCAAGTGAACATTAAATTGTAGTATTTTATGAGGAAAACTTAAAGCCAACTTAATACCACTACAGTCTATGCAAAGGATGGGTTTCTGTGGTCTGTGGTATTGCCAATATTTGGGCTGTGTTGTAGTGGGTTTGGATACTCAGAAAAGTCAAAGGTGCCAATGGGAGGGTAGGCATCATGGCATTGATGCATTGATAAGCTGTATATCATAAATAGCAAGGCATCCAAATTGATAAAGACTCATCACTTCATGTCCTATAAAGATCAGTTGAAGGAATTGAGGATCTTCTACCAGTATAAGAAAGGATTTAGCAAGGGAAATAATAACTCTTGTCAAGTACTTAAAGGGCTATCACTTTAGAAAGGGATTACACTGGTTCTTCTTGTCCCCAGAGGACAGAAATAGAAGCACTGCTAGAAGCTGGAAAATGGCAAATTTAAACTTGATATAAGAAAAATATTTCTACCAGTTAGAGTTGTCCAAAAATGGAATGGGCTATCTCAGAAGATAGAAGATTCTCCTGATTATAGGTGATCAAATAAAAACTGGATGACTACCTGTTGGGTGCAATGAACCAAGGGATTCTTGTTTACATATAGGTTGGAATTGGGAGCGTCTGAGATCCTTTCAGTCTCTGAAATCCTGTGATTATATGTCAAGTTGGAGATAAGACCATTAACATAATAGAGCATAGATGAGAGTTTGGGACTTCTTCCAGAGACAATGCCAATAGAGGTAGTAAATGTAACAGCTTTGAACTGATTCTCCTCCTGCCCAGAATTACCATGAATCAATGGCAGAGTGAGAGGAGAAATCCTCAAAGAGGAAAAAGCAACAGTACTATAATCAAGTTCACTGTTGGGAATTCCAACTATTGCACAGGCTCCTGTCATGAAGTCTTGCTCTGCAAAACCTGAGATGATGTTCTAGTAGAGAGCCATCCTATCTCAAATAATGGGAAGAAGAGGTGATCTACCAGTCTACTGATAACGCTAAAGAATAGTTGGGGTCCCATCACAATCATTAGTTAGAGTCCCAAGCAAATAAGAGGGGCAGAGAGGAAGAGTCAAAGAATCAAGCCCCAAGAATAGTCTATCCACTCTGAAATATAGGTTACTTAGGTGTGGAGGGCTTATGCAGAAAACTTGGTGGTAGATTTTTTTTGGTGGAGGTAGGAGGTTGTTACCTGCATTTAGAGAGAGTAGTCCATATGGGCAGGATATAGGTCAAAATCTGGATTAGGAAGATATGCCAATACTGTCCTAATTCGAAAAAAGGGCTCTCCCAGTTCAAGAAGTGCCAAAGGTTCTGCATTTCTGCCTAATACTTTGACTGTTGGAGCTCCAATTAAATAGAGATGATTTGCAAGATGCAATGAGGGGTTAGAACCATACCATACACTCTGAGAGTTTTTTAGCTTAGAACTAGGATTGTCTCAATTAATCAATAAGCATTTATTAAGTACCTACAATGTACCAGGAACTATTCTAGAGACTAGGTGTTGCAAATACAACAAATGGAATGATCTCCACTCACAAGCATTTTACATTCCAAAGTCAGAGATAACAAATGCATATATTAAGTATATACGGAATAAGTATAAGAAAACCCCAAAACAAATAAGTACCAAAAAGTTATCTATAATTAACTTAGATCAGGAAAGGCTTTGTGTTAAGCCAGTGGGCCTGAGAATACCAGCTTGCCTAGAGAGCGTGAGGAGGATGATAGAAATGTGACCATGAATAATTGGAAAAGTACCCTAAATATGTGGCCTGTGCCAAAGTTAGCACATGATGCCCTCGGTGAGTAATGGCCAAGGATGCTACTCATATAGACTGGTGTTCTGTGCTAGCCCAAGACCATGAGCTACGTTCTGGGCAGTATGATACTTGGATAATCAAGGATATATAAGTGTATGGTATGAAACCCTAATATGTGATATCATATAGCATATACCTTATGTGATGTTATATAGTATGTACCTACATGTGAAGTTGTTTAATTTGTACCTGCAAGGGAACTATGTGTTTGGCCTCTCTATATTCTGAAAGCTCACTCTACCCCTGCACTTCCCATACTGGAAGAGCCCTCCTCCTCTGTGCCTCTCCCTCTGATTCACTGGTTCCTCCTAGAATCTCCATTTTAGAGAGTATGTCCAGGCCAAACACATCTTCATTCCTCTCCAGGATGTACTCCTGACTCTCTAGATTTTCTCTATCATTCCCCAACACCACCCACTACTTACCTCCACTTCCTTTTTACCTTCCTTTTATGCATTGTCTTCCCCAACTGGAACATAAGATCCTTGAAGGCAGGGATTGTCTTTCTGGCACATAGTGAGCACTTAATAAATCCTCGAGTTTGATTTTTTTGGGGTTTGCCTAATCCAAATCTACTATCTGTATACTGTGTATACCTACAAATAGCGCATGTGCAATTTATATAACTTATAATAACAAAATTTGTTAAAAACACAAATTTTTCCTCAGGCCAGGAGTATGTAGGCATTGATTAAAAGTGAGTGGAGGCTTCAGAGAAGAAAAGGAGAAAAGGAAGAAGGGATAGAAGAACCACAAGGAAAAGGAGTTAAAAGGGGACTTCTATACAATGAAATCATCCTGGAAGATACAAAGGCCACAGTGAGGTTGGTGCTATGGAGCTATATAAATACAGGGAGTAGCAGCAACAACAGTAGTAGCAGCAGATGAAAGCTATGGAGAAAGTGCTCAAGTCCAGGAACCACTGAAAGAGATGATAGGAGTTAAAGTGACAGTGAATAGGTGGACCATACGGCAGAAATGGATGTAGAATCTATTCTTGGGAAAAGATATAGCAAACACATTCACTCGGGCTGTTGGGACTTCTCTACGTACAGGATCAACTTTCCTATATGTCAAATGGTCTACCTGTTAACTGCTGTTGCCATTTTGGCTGCCACCCACCCATCTCTTTCAATGGCTCCTGGACTCCCTATGAGTGGCATTTGTCTTTGCTACTAGAATCATCTGAGTTTCATGTATATCTTTATCTGTTTTTGTAATGTTTATGTTTACATAAAAGAAAATGCTTATTAATTGTCCTTCTTGCTACCAGATGAAGTAATTCAAATGCCCCAGAAGTTTGCCAAATGCTGATGGTCCTAAGAAAAACCCTGAAT
The DNA here is from genome assembly GCA_028646595.1 of Phalanger gymnotis. NCBI lineage: Eukaryota > Metazoa > Chordata > Mammalia > Diprotodontia > Phalangeridae > Phalanger > Phalanger gymnotis. The sequence continues at coordinate 614,362,468 of CM053622.1, read as the reverse complement.
GAGAGCAAATACAAGCCAAATTCTGATTACAAGACAACTAGGTGGCACAATGGATAGAATGCTAGACTTGGAGTGAGGAAGACCTCAGCTTGAATTCTCTCTTAGACACTTATTAGTTGTATAACCCTAAGCAAGTCACTTAACCTTTGTCAAGCACAGTTCCTACATCTGTTAAGTAGGGATAATAATAGCACCTACCTCAATGAGATAACATTTGTAGAGCATTTTGAAAATCTTACAATGCTATATACATGCAAGCTATTGTTATTATTAATATTATTATTCTATGATTATTACTTGCTCCTCGAACCCAAATTGGAGATACAAACCAGAAAGACATGTTATAATGAATAGACCTTCAAGACTGAACTCATTGGTGAGTGCTGGCACATCATTTTTCATCTCTGTAAAATCTTTATGACATTAAGAACATATGGGACTAGGATACATTTGAAAATAATTTTGAGGAAAAAAACATTGGAAAAGAAAAGGAAGGTTTTTGTAGAAAATTTTCTATTCACACATTTTCACAATTTCACAGTTGACTAAAAGGTGCAGAAAATACAAGATACCACTGTATTTTTTTTGTTTGTTAATTCTAAAAAGGCATCTAATTAAGCCCACCAAATTGTAACCCTAAATGCTCTCTTTCCACATGGGGTCTCCAATGTATATGTGAAGATTATACAAGATTCCTTAATAAATTCAACAGGAAAATGAACTTTGCTCAGGAATCCTCTGATTATCACTCTAAAACAAAGCATAAAAAAGGAGATATATGCTCACCAAAGGAGCTTGTCACTATCATGAAGAATGCTCAGTTCAGATTCCAAGAGGACAAGGGATCCCCTGCAAATGATAATGTTACCTAGATGCTTCTTTTTGCAAATGACATTCTACTGGCTGCATCAAGCTCTAGAACACCACAGATCCTCCTTAATGAGATCACAGAAACACTCAAAAGAATTTGGCCTAACAATTCACATGGGAAAAAACAAGTGGTCAAAGAATGCATGTCATCCAGACTATGACATGCATATAGTTGGATGGAAGTCACACTGAACTGGTTCATCAGCATATCTGGTGTTATAGCTAGACAATAAGCTGGAATCAAACAAGAACAAGAAATCAAACTCAATTTTAGTTGGGAAGTTACGACATTTTTTGATGATCCCTGAAACAAAAGTCCATGGTTTGGTTTTTAGATTTTTTTTTTTCACAGCAGTATCCTTCTGATGATAACATATCATAGAACACCACAATCTCCAAAGAACTATATTGTGTGAGCCACAGAAAAATGTAGAGATGTATAGTAGATTTAAACTGGATGCAAGATATTATCTACATTTCTAATGCACACTGTGGTGTAAACTATATTATCCATTCCATGTCTGATTAGAAAAGGATGCCTCTCACAGCAAGGAATAACAGATGAACAAGGGAAATTTGCGTTGATATCCATCTACTGTTAAAAGACTGAGGGAAAGGTATCCAGTATTTGGGGCAGATCCTTCATGGAAAATTTAAAGGAAGACATCACCAAGAGTCACACAGGAAAAAAAAAGGCTTTGAAGGGTTATGTTCTGTGCCCTTGAAGCAAGTATCTACATCAATGAGGTAACAGAGACATTCTTTTTTCCCAAGAAGGGATCTTCATTAAGTCATTTTATCTCTTGGGATATTGGTTTTCTCGACCATCAAGGAAGGACACTGACTTAGTAGTCTCTAAGAATCTTTCTAGCCTAATGACAGGATTTTATTCTATGATCTATGACAGGAAAAGGAAGGAAAGTCAGGTAATGACAGATTGTCACAAAGGGCCTTCAATCTAAGACAAAAGGTCTTAAACTTTATTTGGTAGGTAATAATGACCCACTAAAGAGTTTTGAGAAAAGGCTTGATATGCCCAGATAAATGAGGAGACTGGACTAGATGAGTTGTAAGGTAGATTCAAACTCTAAATCTATGATCCTATATTCTTGTACTCTATGCATCATGCAATAGCTTGAAAGAAAGATTGGAGTGGGAAAAGGCTGAAGGTGGGAAGACCCTCTAGGTTCCTATCTGAATAATGTAGTTAGTTTGTTTCTCCAAATGAATTTTGTTATTACTTTTTCTAATTCAGTAAAATGTTTTTTGGTAATTTAATTGAGATGATGTTGACTATATAAATTAGCTTAGGGTAAAATTGTCATTTTTATTATATTGGCCCTGTCTAGCCATGAACAATTAATATTTCTTCAACTATTTAAATCTGATTTTATTTGTATAAAAAGATGTTTATAATTTTGTTTATATAAAGGAACTAATAAAAAATTAAGGAAAGAGGTTTAGAAGCATCATAAACTGTATTACAAGATGGTAATTATTAAAACTATTTGGTACTGGCTAAGAAACAGAAATGCAGGTCAATGGAACAGAGTAGATATACAATATGTAGCAGCAAATAAATATAACAACCTTGTATTTGACAAGTGTAAAGACTTAGGATTATGATAAGAATTTATCATTTGGTAAAAAATAAATTGTTGGAAAAACTGGAAAGCAGTATGGCAGAAACTGAGCATAACCCAATATCCTACACCATTTACCAAGATAAAGTCAAAATGGACACACAACCTAGATATAGAGATATTAGAGAGAAAAATTAGAAGAATATGGAACATATTTATCTGACTTATGGATAGGTGAGCAATTTGTGAAGAAATAAGAGATAGAGAGCAAAATTAGGTATAAAATGAATAATTTCAATTACATTAAATTAAAAAGATTTTGTACAAATAAAACAAATGTAGCCAAGATCAGAAGGAAAGCAAAAAATTGGTGGGGGGAAGGGGGTGGGGGTGGGTAAGATTTTACAGTTTCTCAGATAAAGATCTCATATCTCAAATATGCAAAGAACTTTGTCAAATCCATAAGGATATGAATCATTCTCCAATTGATAAATGGTCCAAGGATATAAACATTCAGTTTTTCAATGAGGAAATCAAAACAATTTATAGTCACATTAAAAAATACTCTAAATCATTATTGATTAGAGAAATGCAAATTAAAACAACCTTAAGATTTCATTTTACACTTACCAGATTGGCTAAAATGATTAAACAGAGAAACGACAAATGTGGGAGGGAATGTGGAAAAATTAGGACACTGTTGCTGGAATTCTGAACTGATTCAATCATTTTGGAGAACAATCTAGAATTATATCCAAACAGTTATTAAATTAGCCATACCCTTTGACCCAGAAATGCTACTACTAGATCTATCTCCAAAGATGATGTTTTAATAATGTTTATAGCAGCTCTCTTTATAGCTCCAGTTATAGCAACTGGAAATTGCAGGGATGCCCATCAATTGGGGAATGGCTGAACAAGTTGTGGCACATGATTGTGATAGAATACTACTGTGCTGTAAGAAATAATTAGTTTGATGATCATAGAAAAACATGGGTAGACATGCACAAAAAAAGAAGAGTGAAATGAGCAGAACCAAGAGAATGTTGTATACAGTAACAGCAATATCATTTTAAGAACAACTTTGAGAGAATAAGTCATTTTGACTGTTATAAATGCCCACATTAACTACAAAGGACCTATGAAGGAAGACACTATCAGCATTCAGGGAGAGAAGTGATAAATAGAAGTATGTATAGAATGATTTACATATATAGACATATTTGTATCTAATGGTAGCCATCTCCAGGGTGGTGGGGGGAAATGGAAGGGGAAAACAGAGAAAAGAAGAAAAAATAAATTTACACATTAACTTTATTATATATTTAAAAGGAATAGCAATAGATATACAGTTCCATGTGCAATCAGATTTTTTAAATTATACTATGCTATGGAAATGCTTGTTTTATTCCATAAATTAAAAATAAAATAAAATTTTTTAAAAGTCTAAGCAGGTGAAAATTAGGGCTTGTACTAGGGTGACGACAGGGGGAATGGAGAAGAGGGGACACATATGAAAGAAATATTTCAGAGATAGAAATGATAGGACCTGGTAACTGGCTAGATGTGAGAGATGAAGAAAAGTGAAGAGTCATAGTTAATGCCAAGGTTTTCAAACATGGGAGACTGGGAACTACGGAAAAACAATGAAGTCAGATAAAGAAGTAGGGTTAGGGGAAAAGATAACGAACTCACTTTTAAACAATTTGAGTTTGAGTTTCTAGTGAGACATTCAAGAGGAAATGTACTGTAGGCAGTTTGAGAAGTAGGGAACTTAGAAGAAAAGACAAATCAAGATATTTGAATTTGAGAATCATCTACATAGTAAAGGTAGTTGAAGTCATGAAGTACTGACAAGGGCCATCTATAAGAACACTACTGTTATACCTTTCACATTGTGACTTTCCCCATCATGGTTTTGATATATTGTGGGTTGGCATAAGAAATTAAAAGAGAATTTGGAGGGAGTTTGTGTAAACTGCAGACAACATAGAAAAAGTTTAGAAATTCAAAGATGCATAATATATGTGTACACATATATCAACATATTTTACATTTTAATACCATAATAGACCTATTTTGGGTATGAAGGGAGGGCCAAAAAATTTTATTCCAATTTTCCAGATCATGGAGGTGCCATGCCCCTAACCCCTAGAAGAGAAAACTGTATTTGGAAATGCTCTTTGAAAAATATTGTGTAATTGTCATGTTTCTTTGGCCTAGAACTCTGGTGACTTTCCTACAGCAAATGAGCACCGTGCTGCTGATTCTTTATTATCAAGTCTTTTTACTTCCATACGCTGGGGCTCTTTTCATACTCTTTTCTCATTGTTGTTTGTCCTTCAATTTCAAAGAGGAACAATGACATCATGGGTGATAACTTGACTTGAGCGTTAATTGGATTTAAATGAGGCAGAACTGCACAAAGGCATCAGCCTCACTCTCTTCCTGAATCATCAAAGTCCAGTGGCAGGGCAAAAGTCATGGTAATGGCCTGGGATACAGTGGATAACCTTAGCATCTTCAATATCTGACCAAGCTCTAAGCACACTACAGTGCCTGCTTCAGCAACCTTCATGGCCATCAGAACACACCGTTCTCACCCACCCGTTCTTCTGGGAAAAGTCTTCACTTCTGGAGTGGACATCCCCCTAATTCACCAACAGTTTTGAAGCCTGTTGGCTACCCTCAACCTCATTTTTAGTCTGTCTGCCAACATGGTTTTACATGGTGGCTGCTGTGCATGCTATAGCTTCTTGAAATCACAGGTAAGAATTGAGTGAATCAGGTGGACACCAAAGGTAGATGAGCAGCCCTGAAAAGGGTTTAGCAAGCCTTCCCAACAGAGGTGCTAGTCCTCTTGAACACCCCCCACACTCCACTCTTCTCATAAATTTTACTTGAATTTATTTTACATTATTTTTTCTGTCTCCTCCACTATATGCTTTTAATTTTCATTTCCTTGAGTTTACTGACGATCCCTACAACAGAAATAAAGAATTTTGAAGGAAGGGCAAGTTTAGGGGGCAAAGTGAAAAGTTCCATATTGGACATGTTGAGTATGAAATGTCTATGGAACATCCAATTAGAGATGTCCAGCAGTCAATCAGTGGTGAAAGACTACTTCAGGAGAGAGGCTGGGTCTAGAGTTATTTGCATAGAGATGATGAAATCATTACAAGAGACAGAATAAAGTAAGGAGAGAAAAGAGTGCAGAACAAAACCTAGTGGGACACTTGGTTATAATATCAACCATACATTTTGTTTTTTAAACTGAAATAAGAACACTAGGGAAAAAGAATGGAAAAGAAATGAGAACTATGGAAGAAATAACTGGAAAGATAATTAACACCTTGGCACAAGAAGTACAAAATCTTGGAGAAGCAGCAAACTCCTTGAAAATTACAGTAGAGAAAATAGAAGCTAATGACTCCATTATACAATAAGAAATATTAAAACAAAATTAACGGACTGAAAAAATAGAAGTATAACTAAGGTATCTCATGGCAAAAGCAATTGAACAATGGAAAAGAGATCAAGGAGAAAAAAATTAAGAGCCTTGAAATCATGTTTCAAGAAATCTTAAAAGAAAACATAATAAATCTCTTAGAACCAGAGAATAAAGTGGAAATAGAAAAAATTCCACTGGTCACCTAATGAAAGAAACTCCCATATGACAGCTCCTAGGTACATGATAGCCAAAATGAAGAACTTTCAGGTCAAAGAAAAAATGCTATAAGCAATCAGAAAGAATTCAAATACCAAGTAGCCATAGTCCAGATCATGATTTAGCAGCCACCACTATAAAGGATACACACACACACACACACATACACACACATGCGCGTGCGCGCGCATGCGCATTTTATTAAAGGTTCATTTTCCCCCCATAGGATTATACTCAAGTTTTGCCAGGTAAGTTGTTCTTGGCTATAAACCTATATCCTTTGCCATCTGGAATATTGCACATATCATCTTGGGTCATAGAGGGAGTCTAATCAGACAGAAGGCCTTGATGATCTTGAAAAAAGAATGGAATGGTGGGGATGAATGGGAGAAGAAGTTTAGAGCAAAATTATCTCATATCATCAGGGTATACAAGTCAATCCAAAAAAGGAGGAAAGAGTGAGGGGAGTGGCTGGTACTTGAGCTTTACTCTCATCTGAATTGGTCAAAGGAGGAAAGAATACACTTGCACATACACATACACACAGTTAGGTACAAAAATGTATCTCACTAAACAGGGAAATATAAGGGAGAGGAGAAGGAAGAATTAGAGAGAGTGTAGATTAAGGGAGGTGTTGTGTTTGTTCTTCAGTCATTCAGTAGCGTCTGAAGGGAAGTACTAGTTCTAAGCAAAACAAACTCTTAAGGATGTACAAAAATGTTCATGGTTCTTTAAAAAAAATTTTCCATGTAGAGCAGCTAGGTGGCGCGGTGAGTAGAGCACCAACCCTGGAGTCAGGAGGACTCAAGTTCAAATATGGCTTCAGACACTTGACACACTTACTAGCTGTGTGACCTTGGGCAAGTCACTTAACCCTAATTGCCCTCCCCCCAAAAAAAACCAAAATTTTTTTTCCTAAATTTATATATCTAAGTATACATTATATAGATATGTATATGTAGCTATAAATGTAAAAAGGATTGATGAGCTCTATAGGTGTCCCATCAAACTGTGCATCATAATTTGGACAAAAGACATTCTTTATCCACTTGCTTTTTCTGGAGTAGGTGGTTGAATCAAAGTTGAATGGTTATGGATCTCTTCCAGAAGGCTTTGCACTGTCTATGCTCTTGATGCAATCAGCACTTCATCATTTGCAAATAGGTACATCTGTAGGATCTCATCATGCATAGGAAATCCTCCTTCAACTTGGATTTTGTGTTAGAGTCACGGTTCTTTTTGGAGTGGCAAAGAATTGGAAGCTGAAGGTGTTCACTTCAATTAAGGAATGGCTGATCAATTACAGTATATAAATGAGATGGAATGCTACTGTGCTATATAAGCAATGATAAAGGGGATGATTTCTGAGAAAACTGAGAAGACTTGTAAGAACTGATGCAGAGTGAAGTGAGCAGAACCAAGAGAACAATTTATGGAATGATAATAATTTTGTAAAGGCAAACAATGACTGACTAACTTAAGAACTCTGATCAAGGTAATGACCAACCATGATTCCAGAGTACATGTGATAAAACATGCTACCTATTTCCTGATAGAGAAGTGAAGGACACAGAGTACAGGATGAGACATTTTTGTGGGGAGGGGACATGAACAATTCAGAAATTTCTTTTGCTTGACTACACATGTTTGTAAAAAGAGGTCTTTTTTCTTCCTTTTTTCAAGTGGGGTAGAGGAAGGCAAATGGAAGGCAATTTAAAAAATGAATTTAGAAAAATTTTTAACTTAAAAAAATCTATCGTACAATCCTTAATTTTACACTTGGGAAAACTAAGGCCCAGAAAAGTAAAATGACTTACCCAATGTGACAGCTAATTAACAAGTTCTAGACTGAAACGTAGGTCACCTACCTCCTTGTCCAGTGCTCTTCTTACTGCACCATAGTAATAATAGCTCTTATTTTTACAGCAATCTTGTGAAGTAAGTAGTACAAGTGTTATTATCTTAATTTTTTAGATGTGAAAATTGAGGCTTATGAACATTTAGTGACTTGTCCAAGGTCATATAGCTATTTAGTGTGAGTCAAGATTTGAACCTGGGACAAAGTTGAAAAGTGCACAGCAGAGAACAAAAGAAAACACAAGGAAGCAAAGAAAAGATGGACCATTCTCAACACAAGGTGTATTATTTATCATACAGGCTTTCTTGAAGTGAAAATTTATTGTTACATATTTTGAATCCTCTCTTATGTTCTGCTATGCATGACATGCTTTTTTTTTCTTTCTTACTTTGTATCTAAGTTTATGATATGTTTTTGTTTCTTTTCTCTATTCTGTATTTGTGTTCTGGTAAAACAAATTTAAAAAAAAAGAAAAAGGAAAAAAAAGATTTGACCTGGGTCTCTCCTTACTCCATGTCTAGTGTCTATTCTAATACATGATGTCATTACTCTCTCTACCTCTCTGCTGATATACATTGTACAATACTAAATAGAATAACAAAACTAACTGAGGAATTCCCTTATGCAGTGTCTCCACTGAATTCTAGTATTCCACACTATAATTAATTGGTTAGAATGCTCAGTTTCATGAGGCATTACAGATTAAAAATTGTTTTAAAAATATAGGAAATTATCCAAGTGAATGTTAACTGGGTAAGACTTTTACTTAAGGAAACTTTGCTTTTATAAACTATTCAGTCAAAAGACATTACCTCCTTTTGAGCAAAGCCAAGTGATTCACTAGATTTAGCTATTTGGAATATGAAACTTCTGAAAAGGATTTGCAATGTACTGTACTCTGACCTAAAGGAAATAGCCACATCTAAAGGGGAAAAGGATTAGATTTTCTAGTTCATTGGTTAATCACTGGAAATTCTAACTCTTATCAAAACAATTTTATGACCAATACCATTCTCAATCACCAAAACATTTTCAGTAAGCTATTAACAAGTATTAATTATATTATAGTTCTTGTTGGAAAAGAATAATCTCTTTGGAATCTATTACTTGACTCCTGAGCTAGAAAAACTGTCAACCTTTGTAACATTTCTAAAAATATATAAATGACTAAAGTGATTTGAAAGTCAGGGAATAATTACATGAAACTTCAAAGTGAAATTAGAAGATTAGAAAGCTCATTAAATAATTGTGCCAGTCATTGAGGCTCCAGGATTAAGTTAAGAAGATGACGTGCAACAAGATGCAATAGTCAACGACTACGGTAATCTACTCTTTGATAAACCCAAAGAGTCCAGCTTCTGGGATAAGAACTCATTATTTCACAAAAACTGCTGGGAAAACTGGAAAATAGCATGGCAGAAACTGGGCAGAGACCAATATCTTACACCGTATACTAAAATAAAGTCAAAATGGGTTCACTATTTAGATATAAAGGATGATACTATAAGCAATTTGGGAAAGCAAGGAAGAGTTTACCTGTCAGATTTATGAAGAAGGGAAGAGTTTCTGACCAAATAAGAGATAGAGAACATTATGAAATACAAAATAGATAATTTTAATTATGTTAAATTGAAAAGTTTTTGTACAAAGTCAATGCAACAAAGATTAGGAGGAAAGCAGAAAATTGAGAAAGAATTTTTATAACCAGGTCTCTGATAAAGACCTCATCTCTAAAATATACAGGGAACTTAGCCAAATTTATAGGAATACAAGTCATTCCCCAACTGATAAATGGTTAAAGGATATAAACAGGCAGTTTTCAGAGGAAGAAATTAAAGATATCTATAGACAAAGGGAAAAGTGCTCTAAATCACTATTGATTAGAGAAATGCAAACAAAACAACTCTTAAGTACCACATCTCTCCTGTCAGATTGACTAACATGACCAAATAGGAAAATCATAAATGCTAGAGGAAATGTGGGAAAATAGGAATACTGTTATGTTATTGATGGAGTTGTGAACTGATCCAACCATTCTGGAGAGCAATTTGGAACTATGCCCAAAAGGCTATAAAAATATGCATACTCTGGGAGGCGGAGCCAAGATGGCAGCTGGAAAGCATGGACTAGCATGAGCTCCCTGCCAAGTCCCTCCAAAAACCTATAAAAAATGGCTTTGAACCAATTCTGGAACTGCAGAAACCACAGGGTAGCAGATGGAAGCAGGGCTCTAGCTCAGGACAGCCTGGATGGTCTCTGGGTAAGGTCTATCCCACATGGAGCTGGGAGCAGAGGGGAGGGGAGCGGAGCAGAGGGGAGGGGACCGGAGCTGAGGGGAGCATGGACCACGTAGACCGGGAGCCGGGCAGAGTGTGCCCTAGCACCCTGAATCAGTGAGCTGCAGCAGTTACCAGACTTCTCAACCCACAAACACCAAAGACAACAGAGTAGGTTAGTGGGAAAAGCTGCTGGGGACAGGAAGTTTCCAGTTTGGCCACCATCCCAGGGGCAGCAGAGGTGGGGCAGCTACAGAACTACAGCTGCAGTTGCTTCTGGCCCCAGGCCCACCTGGTGGGAGGAGTTGGGTGGCAGATTGGAGTAGGAGTGAAGAGCCTGCTTGGGATCTGTGTCCAGTCCTGGTTGGGGGTTCTTGGGGAAGGAGGAGTTCTGGTGAGGCAGAGCTGGCACATCCCCCAAGCATGGAACATAGAACTCTTTAGTCTATGGGCAGTCGTGCCCCGCTGAAAAACTCAAGGGTCAAGTAAGTTGTCTGGGAGCATTGCCAGGCAGCGAAAACTCACCCAGATTTGGTCTCAGACTTTGGAATTCTTCTTTGGTGAATGGGAAGACCAAAGCATGCAGCCAGAGGAAGTCAGCAGAGTCAAGCAGCCTGCATCAAAAGCCTCCAGAAAAAGCATGAACTGGTCTCAGGCCATGGAAGAGCTCAAAAAGGATTTGGAAAAGAAAGTTGGAGAAGTGGAGGAAAAATTGGGAAGAGAAATGAGAGAGATGCAAGAAAATCATGAAAAACGGGTCAGTGACTTGTTAAAGGAGACCCAAAAAGATACTGAGAAATATACTGAAGAAAACAGCACCTTAAAAAATGGACTAACTCAAGTGGCAAGGGAGCTCCAAAAAGCCAGTGAGGAGGGGAATGCCTTGAAAGGCAGAATTACCCAGATGGAAAGGGAGATCCAGGGGACCACTGAAGAAAATACTACTTTAAAAATTAGATTGGAGCAGGCGGAAGCTGCTGATTTGATGAGAAATCAAGAAATTATAAAGCAGAACCAAGGGAATGAAAAAATGGAAGACAATGTGAAATATCTCATTGGAAAGACCACTGGCCAGGAGAATGGATCCAGGAGAGATAATTTAGGAATTATTGGACTGACTGGAGGCCATGGTCAATAAATGAGCCTAGATATCATCTTTCAGGAAATTGTCAGGGAGGGCTGCCCTGGTGTTCTAGAGCCACAGGGCAGAATAGAAATTGGGGGAATCCGCAGATCGCCTCCTCAAATAGATCCCAAGGGGAAATCTCCTAGGAATATTGTGGCCAAATTCCAGAATTTCCAGGTCAAGGAGAGAATGCTGCGGGCAGCCAGAGAGAAACAATTTGTGTTGTGGAAGCACGGTCAGAATAACCCAAGATCTAGCAGCTTCTGAGTTGAGAGATCGAAGGGCTTGGAGTACGATATTCCGGAGATCAATGGAGCTAGGATTGAGGCCAGGAATCACCTACCCAGCAGGACTGAGTGTCATGCTCCAAGGCAAAATATGGATTTTCAATAAAATGGAGGACTTTCAGGCTTTCTCAGTGAAGGGACCAGAGCTGGGTAGAGAATTTGACTTTCAAACACAAGAATCAAGAGAAGCATGAAAAGGTAATCAAGAGGAAGAACAGGAGAGGGAGGTTGCAAGGGACTTACTAAAGTTGAACTGTTTTGTTTATATTCCTACATGGAAAGATGATGTGTATGATTCATGGGACCTTAGTATTGGGGTGGCTGAGGGGAATATGCATGTATGTATTTATAAATATATATATGTATATATATATATGTACATATATGTGTGTGTTTATGTGTATATATGTATATGTGAGTGTATATGTATATATATATGTATGTGTGTATATATATATATATAGAGAGAGGGGGCACAGGGTGAGTTCCAGATGAATAAGGTATGAGAGTGGAATATATTGAGAGAGGGAGATAGGGAGAGATAGAATGGGGTAAATTATCTCGCATAAAAATGGCAAGAAAAAGCGGTTATGTAGGAAGAGAAGAGAAGGCAGGTGAGGGGGAATGAGTGAATCTTGCCCTCATCAGATCTGACCTGAAGAGGGAATACCATACATACTCAGTTGGGTATCTTACCCCACAGGAAAGAAGGAAGAAGAAGATAAAAAAAGGGGGATGATAGAAGGGAGGGCAGATAGG
>CM053622.1:614331308-614349542 GCA_028646595.1 Phalanger gymnotis | reverse complement strand
AAAACAGAAACAAAAAAATTTTTGCAGGCAACAAGAAAATAAGACACAGGCAACGGGGCATAGAAATTTATCTTGCCCTACAAGTAAGGAAGGGAAAAGGGGATGGGACAGCAGTGGGGTGACAGATGGGAGGGGAGACTGGGGAACAGGGCAACCAGAATATATGCCATCTTGGAGTGGGGGAGAGGGTAGAAATGGGGAGAAAATTTGTAATTCAAACTCCTGTGAAAATCAATGCTGAAAACTAAATATATTAAATAAAATTATTTTTAAAAAAAGAATAAAAATGTGCATATTCTTTGACCCAGCAATACCACTTCTAGGGCTACATTCCAAAGAAATCATACAATTGGGAAAAGGATCTGTATGTACAAAAAATATTTATAGCACCACTTTTTGTGGTGGCAATGAATTGGAAATCAAGGGGATGCCCATCAATTGGGGAATGGCTAAACAAATTGCAGCATGTGGATGTAATGGAATACTATTGTGCTAAAAGAAATGAGAAGCAGACAGACTTCATTATAACTTGGAAAGACTAATATGAACTGATTCTGAGTGAGGGGAGCAGAATCAGGAGAATGTTATTCATGATTAGAAACACATGGTTATCTGTGATGACTAACTTTGATAGACTTGGCTCTTCCCAACAATATAAGGTTCTAAGATAGCTCCAAAGGATTCATGACGGAAAAAGCTATCTACATCCAGAGAAAGAACTATGGAGTCTGAATGCAGATTAAGGTGAACTATTTGCTCTCTTTTTTTTCTTCCTTTTTGGTTTTATTTCTTCTTTCTCATGGTTCATTCCATGGGTTATAATTCCTCTTTACAACTTGACTATTGTGTAAAGTTTAATGTGAAGGTATGTGTAGAACCTATATCGGATTACATGCCATCTTGGTGGCTGGGGGGAGGAGAGAAGGGGGAGAAAATTTGGAACTCAAAAACTTGTGGAACTGAGTGTTGTAAACTAAACATAAAAAATAAATTTTTTAAAAAGATACTAATGACCCCTAATTTTGAATTACATTTACAAACTATTAATGCACTGAGAAAATTTGAACCTCCATCTCTGAGTATTCTTTACTTTTCTCTAATCTCATTTTTCTAATAGAATTTCTGTCTTTGTATGTCCCTTTAATACACTCATTTAAGCTTATCATCTAACCCTCCCATACTGATGATTCTTTCCACCACCCTCATATACCACTTTAGGAGATCTCCTAGGTTCCAAAATGATGTCACTTTTTTCCTCTATCTCTCTGTCAATTTCAACTGCCTATTCACCCTATCCAGTGACTCTTGAATTTGTTCCTTCTTTCTTCATGTCATAAATACATAGAATTTGAGAGCTGGAAGGGACCTTAGAAACAGTGTAGGCCAAATCCATGATTTTATAGATGAGGAAAATAAAGCCTAAGGATATTAAATGACTAAAGTTACAGAGCTAGTTAGTGACAGAGCCAGGACTAAAACCTAGGTTGTCTAATTCATTTTATTGGTCCTTCCCTCTCTATTCCTACTCCTTGTTCTCCCATTTTCACCGCCATTACTTTAATCCTCACCCTAATCATTCTATGTCCAGACTATAATAACAATACAATAATAAGATGTTCTTCTTGTCTGTAATCTCTTGCTGCTCCAATCTCATCTATACACAACTCCGAAGAAGAATCAAATAGCATTTTCATTGTATTTCCCTACTGAAGTAGTTTCCTTTTGCCTGTAGTCTCAAACCCAAACTCTTCCATCTAACACACAAAATTCTTCATTAATCTCCTTTATCAATGTCCTCCTCACCTCCTCACACCACCCCACCTCCCCACATACACTTTCAAATTCATTTCTTTTTGTTCTCCAAAACTGACCTGCTTTTTTCCAACTAGACTAATAAGGCTGGCTAATCCCTAGAATTTGTGAGATCCTATTCCTTGACTCATATCTTTTCCCTCATCTGCAATACTCCAGTCTGTGCTCTTCAAGACCCAAGTCAAAATTCACATACTCCAAGAACCCTCCTCCAGTTAATCTGCTCCCAGTCTGAGCACTCCCTTGAACCACATCATCATATCATCTAAGTATTTAGTCCTTAACATTGTTGTTGTTGTTCAGTTTTTTTAGTCATGTCTGACTCTTTATGACCCTTTTTGAGGGGGTTTTATTGGCAAAGATATTAGAGTGGTTTGCCATTTCCTTCTCCAGTTCATTTTGTAGATGAGGAAACTGAGGTAAATAGGGTTGAGTAACTTGCCCAGAAACTTTTGTCAAAAATATTGTGTCCAAGGACAGAATTGAACTCAGGTCTTTCTGATTCCAGGCCTGGCACTATATCTACCGCACCACCAGGCTACCCCTTAACATACTAATAAGTAAATGTTGATATGTTTCTTTGCAGTTGTTATCAGGTTGCATCACATCAGAATAAGAATGTGACAGACCACAGAGGAAAGAGCATTGGCTCTAGAGTCAGAGGCTACATGTTCAAATCCTACCTCTGTCAATTGCCACTTCTGTGACCTTGGGCAAATTACTTGAATTCTCTTAATTTCTTCATCTACAAAATAAGGAGATTGGTTTAGATGGCCTCTGAGGTCCCTTCTAGCTCTAAACCGATGATGCAATTACCTTATGAAACTTCCTTTATCTACTACTCCTAGTTCAACGGAAAGAACAATACACAGAATTTTCTTGCATGGTCACATGACAAGTGAACAGCTAACTTTGTGGAAGGTGAGAATGGACGCATCATGCAAGAATGATGGAGCATCTAACTATAGAACAGGTCCCAGGAGATATAAAATTCAGTGTGTGGTGGCCTCAAAAATAATAGGAAAGTTTAGAGTAGGGTTAGGTTTGGGGAAAAAGATAATATAACAAAATGTATATCTCTCCATGTTTGCATATCTTGAGAGACTCACTCTGTCCCATCCAAACCAAAATGAAAAGGCGCTAGGCAAGGGTATTACTCTGAGGTCACTGTACTAGGACATCCATCGTCCAAGAGGTGCCTGCCACAATCACTAAGAGTTCTGGGGGTCAGAGGAAGATAGATAAACTGAGAGGTTGAAAGGTGGAATTTTCCCAGTGGATGCTTGGGTATGACTTGGATTATAATTACCCTAAAGGGATAAGGCCTTGTTCAGAAAGAAGAGGTTTGGAATTTGCACAGTAGAGGAAGAGGACAGAATTAAGGAGTGCTGAAGGATAAGGGTAGGTGTGGTGGCATTAGAGACAAGGCCCACAACTGACTATCAGAGGGAAGGTGGAATACAACCCATATTCCCACCTTCCATTGGTTGATATATGCCCTTTGAGATCAGGCTATGGCTTCCATGAAACTTTAAGACCCTCTGTAATTTGGCCCCACATTGCCTGCATAACCTTAATTCCTACTACTCCTCACCATATTTCCTCATAGATTCATGGAATTTTAGAGCCAGAAGGAACTTCTTTAGGGGTCACCCAAGTCCGCCTCCCCATGTTAAGTCCTGTCTCCATGATTTTATTCATGTTGTTCCCTTTGCCTGAAATGTCCTCCTTTTGCTTTCTCCTATCCAATCCTACACATTCTTTAGGCTCTAGCACAGGCTTAAGTTCTCTTAAACCTAAACCCTCTAAAACTTTTCAAACCACTTTTACTAGCCAACTTACCACTTACATCATATAGATTTTGTATCATTTGCAGTTTTTTCATGTGCGTTAGTTTTATCCTATCCTCTCCTATACGTTTGCTGAGGCACAAAGGCCATGTAGCAAAGTGTAAAAGTTCCTTGCTGGGAGGTTCTAGTCTTGAACCTGTCGCTGATTTTGTGGAAGATCTTGCATAAGTCACACTCTCTCTGAGCCTCTGTTTCCTCAGGTATCAGATAATGGGGTTGAATCAGATTATTTTTGCTATACTTTTCAGCTCTAACATTATGGTTCCATGTGCCATGTTTTATGGTATGTATGTATGTAAGTATGTATGACACTGACACAGAAATACATCCCCAAGAAGGTAACCAGGATGGAGAGAGGCTAATGGAACTGAAATAGAAAGAGAAAATAGGGGCGCATACTAGTAATCTTCCAATACTTAGAGTATGACATGGAAAAAGAGATTAAACTTGCTCTTCCTGGGCCCAGAGGGAAGAACTAGGTGTATGAGAAGTATAGTATAGAGTATAAGGTATAGGATATGGGGTTAAAAGATAAATGTGCAAATCCTCCTTTTTTCTGCTTGCTACTTTGTGTCCAACTCTTTGTGACCCTATTTGGGATTTTTGTGGCAAAGATACAGGAGTGGTTTGCCATTTCCTTCTCCAGCTCATTTTACAGATGAGGAAACTGAGGCAAACAGGGTTAAGTGACTGCCCAGGGTCTCATAGCTAGCATCTGAGGTTGAATTTGAACTCAGGTCTTCCTGACTCCAGGTCTACTTTGATAGCTGCCCAGGAAATGGATTACCTCTCACTAAAAGTCTACAAGTGAAGGCTGGATGAAGATTTTTCAACTAAGTTATACAAGAGATTCCTTTTAAAGCACAAGTTAAACTAGATGACCTCTAAAGTTTCTTCCAACTCTGGAATTCTGTGATGATATGATTCTGGCAATGCTAAGAACAGTATTTCTCTTTCAATAAATAGTTGTTCTTTGACTGATTCATTGATTCTTCAGTGGAATATAATTTGAAAAGAAACCCATCCCCAGAACACACATGAGCACACAGCACAATGGATTAATTCATGATGGTGAACCACCTTTTGCTTTGCCATATGGCTAGTATTCTGCCAAATGCTAAAAGGCAGCATGTGGAGTTTATGACACCTACTTGTTACCAAGTTGTCCCTTGTGGTAGGTATTGATAAGCTGTTTGCTTTATGATCAGGCTTTCTATTGTCTGTTTCTTATTAGAATCTCTTGATTTCCTGTGACATTAGGGTCTCAGCCACTGACTGTTTTTCCCCCTTGGAATATACCTGAGCTCCTACTCTGAAGTTGGTCCTTTGCATTTTATTTTCTCATATTGAACATTGGTACTTCTCTGTATAGTGCCAGAAATGTACATCATCAAATCACCCCAGTTCCATAGTTATGATTTACTAACTGATCTAACAGAGAGTAGCAATAACCCACAAGATTGTCTTTGTCTAACTTCCCAGAAGTAGCCAGCCCATGAAAGGAAATTGTTGATTAATAATAGTGCTAGCCAATATTTGTGCAGTTACCCCTCTAGGTTCACTTTCTCCACTCCCTTTTCACTGGTAGATTGGCTCCCTAGAGGCAATGACTACTATTTCCCTCAGAGTTCTAACAGTAACCCAGAAGGATCAGAGTTTCTAGTACTATCATTCACAAATCCTCCTCCAGTGTGTTCTTCATTATCAACAAACCAATAGAACTCTATTAGCTTTTATAGTTACATACTTTATTATATGCTTTAAATCCATTTATAAGCTTTACAAATATTATGACTATTTGTTCCTCACAACAATCCTTTTAAGTATATAGTACAAGTATTAATATTCCAATTTTAGAAATAATCTGTAGCTCAGAGAGGTTAAGTGATTTATTCAAGGTCACATAGCTTATAAATGGTTGAATCAGCACTCAAATCTAATTCTTAGCTTCGGTTTTTATACCCACTCCACGTAACACAGCAGTCTTATTTATATTACTGTTCTATGATTCCCATTTTCCCAAATACTATGAATCTGGATCCATTCCTCAGAGACCATCAACACTAAGCTTATGAGGCAGTACAATTTACTGAATGCAACATTAGAATAGGAAAACAATGTTTAAAGCTCTTTCATTTTTTCTTTTGCAAACTGTGTGCCACAATTACCTTTGTCAGTACATCAATGACCTATGACCTCATTGGAATGGAGATTCATTTAAATGATGCAGATTACAACCCTCCTACCGCTTTGTACATTATTTCTGTAAGTTGTTATAGTTAAAAGATACATCATTTGGTTACCTATCAACCCTGTAGTGATAAGCTTCTCCATATACACTTGAATCCAAATAGCCAACTCATTGCCAATGATGTTTCTACCACTACACTATCCTTTAGATCCTATCCCTTCTCGCTCCCCACATAGCCACCACCCTTTAGTTTAGGCTCTTTTCTCCTGAAACCTAGCCTACTACAGTGGCTTCCTAAGTGGTTTCCCTACCTCAGGTCTCCTCCTGTTCCAATTCATCTTCCACATAGCAACCAAAGTGATTTCCTTGAGTGTAGATTTGATTGTTTCACTCTCTATTCAATAAATTGCAGCTACTCCATGCTGTTTTAGGATCAAATAAAAATTCCTGTTTGATTTTCAAATCCTTTCACAACTTAGCCCTAATCTATCTTTTCAACCTCATTATGTTGCTCCCCTTTATGCACTTTATAGTCCAGTCAAATGATTTCTTTCCATTCCTCAGTCACAGGACTCCATCTCCTGTCTCTGTGTTGGCATTGGCCATCCATCTACCTTACATGGAATGCCCTCCCTCCTCTCTGCTACCTCACAGAATCTTTCATTTCCTTCAAGATGCAGCTCGAACACTACCTTCTCCATTAAATCTTTCCGGACCCTCCCAATTAGTAGTGCCTTCTCTCCCTAACAACTTGTATTTATTTTATCTATCTATCTATTCTGTGTATATTTGTATATGTTCATGTTGTTTCTCTAGAAGAATCTAAGCTCTATAAGAGCAAAGATTGTTCCTTTTTTTGGTCTTCATAGACCGTACATCCAGCACAGTGCCTAGTACATGGTAGGCATTTAGTAAATGTAGATTAATTGATTGATTGGCTAATCTGACCCTCAGGTGACAGATTCCACAAGCACATACTCCATGCATTTCCACTTTGGAAGGATCTACTTGCTCTTTATTGATGCAGCCTTTGAAAATCTAGTGTCATCTCCATTATCTCCATAGCACAATGTAAGATCAGAATACACCTTTACTGGCAGGAACCTTGGATTGGTTTCACCATCTGTGAAATGAGCATTTATATTTTGATCCTACATGTTGTAAGCCTTTACAATTCACATCTTTGTGAAGCATTTGAAATCCATGCATCAAAAAGACTAAATAAGTACAAACTATTAATACAGAAAATTATTACTACAGTGCAGAAATGTAAATTGAACAAAACATCAAAGACTAGATATGAGGATGTATACAGTAACAGTCCAGCTACAGAATAAATTATATGTAGAGTGTATTTGCATTGTAAATATCTATCTCTCTGATACAATGTGGTTCTTAGCAGGAAGCCCAACTTGGCCATGTTTAGCTAAAAGCTGAACTTAATTTAATTTGCCATGTATACAATCTTTGAAAACTTATGTTACTTGTCACACTGAATATAGAATGTTAACATTTTCCCTCTTTAACATTGATCCTCCTAATTCATCTCACAATGAAGAACTCATTATGTTTCCAGAAGATAAATTTTACCAGAGACCATTTTTGAACAATTTATGTTGAAGTTGTCTTGAAAACTGTGACATATTTTTTGTAGTACATTATTACTCTTTAATAACACATCAACTGATATACATACAACATTTTTAAGTCGATGTCAATCACTGTTGTCCTTTAGCAATGAGTGTGAGCCTTAATGAGATTTTTCCAAAAATGCTTCGCAGCACCTCACACATTGCTCGTATACAGTCTCAAAGTCAGAGTCATTTCCATAATACGGATCTTTAATAATAAGTTGTTTCTATGGATCATAGCTTCCAAGAAGTTCAATTTTAGCTTTGCAGTTTTTAACTTGATTAACTTTTCTATTCGAATCTCTCAAATTGCTTTCATCCATACACAGTATATAATCAAAGGTCAGGAAATCTTCTTTGGTAATCTGTCTTGCTTTATGAGTTGTATTAATGCCATGATTTCCTAGGCAGTTTATAGCTCTTGCATCTGGGGAACGCCCCACATTCCAGTCAGAGACAGCACCACTGTCAGTGATCCACTTGTCTGAAATATTTTGCTCAGTTACAAGTTTCCTAAAAACTGCTTCTGCTATAGGTGAGCGACAAATATTACCCAGACACACGAACAGCACAGACCTCGTTCCCTCTGCGGCCATTTTTAATTCCTACTGCAGGACTTCCTGACTTCCATGTGACATATTTTTTAAGCTTTAAAAAGTAATTTAAAATATGAAACATATTTGCATCAGTGTATTAGTCCCTTTAAAGTATTATATTGGGAGAGTCTAAGAATGAACAATACAAGCATTATACTGGGTAATTTTCATAGTGGTTTGAACTTTAAAATGTACAGGGTTATGATCATGTAGAACAAGGTTTATAAGATCTGTGACACATGTAAATAAGTCCACAGTCTAATAGATTCTTACTACATTGTTCCATTTTTAAAATGTACTTTGTAGTTAAGAGAGCACTGTACTCACCTGTTGAGTTCAGTGTTTGAAAGTTCACGGGGTGAGAAGCACTTGGTACTATGAATAACATTGGCAAGCTTAGTAGAGAATTACATTTCTGATATAGGAGTTTTCTTCCATTATTCACTAAATCTTTATTGTTATGAGACTTAGAATGTTAGAGTTGGAAGGTTCTCATTTTACAGAGAGGACCCATATTTACTCAATGTGGTATAAGTTAGTGGCGAATAAGTGCTAGAATCCAAGACTTTTGAATTACTGATTCTTATAGTATGAGAAGTAAGGCAATAAAATTATACTCTGGTTTTCAAATTACTGAAAAAAAGTTGCAAATGTATATGGATTATATGTATATGTGTATATATATATATATAAATGCTGTAATAAAGCATTTAACCTAAAAATTTCAGATTTAACCTATGACACCTCAAATAGGATTTTGATAGGTATCACATCAATTTGAAGGCTGATTTATTCTTTCTTTGGTCTTCAGTCATATTTCGGTAACTACAGAAAAGCTATGGGCAACAACAATACTTCGATGAATCTATGATTTCCCTGATGTGGGTACTCTGACTAATATAGCAAGTAGCAACCCATCCACCCCTTTTCATTCTTGCTCATGTCCTTGTAAATATTGTACAGCAGTGGTGTCAAACTCAAATAGAAACAGGGCCACATACATAAGGATCCCTGTAGGCTGCATATTGATTTAGAAAAGCCACATATTAGCAGTATCTTTGTTTAATTGTATTTTTATTCATTTTACTAAATATTTCTCAATTACGTTTTAATCTGTTTCCTGTGAATTTAAGGCAGTTCCAACACCTATACCCTACAGAATAGCAACTTAATGAGACAGAGGCCTTACTAGCGTTATTCTTTTTTAAACTAATTTATGGGTACCCACGTAGCAATCAGGTCCTCCATAAGCTTTTCTTAATTGTTGCTACACGATTGGCTACTTCCCTTTTTTATCATTTCCTGGATGATATAACTTATTCCACTTTTGTACACAAATTATCACTGGTAATATTCTGCGACCTATTATTTAGCCCTTCAGCTTACCTAAAGCTTTGGCGCTTTAAAGATTGTCCCAAGAACATTTGTAGAGGAAATTTGAAAGAGGATAACAAAAAGCATGAAATAAAATGGGTTTGCCAGGATTTCCATAGTCTTTAGTGATCTCATTTCAACTTCATTGATGGCAAAGCAACCACATTTGGACTCTAACACCTGTGCTATATAGGAAGTAGAAATAGCACTTAAGAAGATGAAAAGAGAAATTTAATCCAGAAAAAATTAATGCTGGAGACAACACAATCTTTAAAGCATTGAGAGATCATTTTTCAGGACATCTCAGAGGGAAATGATTTGAACCCATTTCTTACTTTTGCATTGCTAAAAATGTCTTTGTAAAAATTGGTCAAGGTTATATTTGATGAAATTATGAAAAGAGAAAAGGCTGCCTTTCATAAAAGATTTTCTATAATAAGCTATATATTTCTAAATAGGTTATACATATATAAGTTTATATATATGTATATACATATGTATCAATATAATATATATGTATATATGTATAAATAAATAATAACCTGAAAAAAACCAAATTCCCACTATGTTTATTTTTTGTTGGTTATTTTTTAAATGCTTTCCTCTTATATACTATGTATCCCATAAACTAAGGCAATCTTTTAAATAGTTCAGGAAAAACCAATGGAAGAGTTTGTATTCTTAATAAAAGAAATGTATTAGAAACCAAAGGAGGAATAAAATTTGTTATTGATGTCTCAAGCTGACATCATGGTTTTTCCCCCAATAGGAATTTTTTTTCAAAATGATTACTACCTTAATAGTAACTTTTTCAAAGGACAATAATGTCTTCTAAATATTAACCAACAGGTCATGGTCCTAACCACTAACTTAATCTTTTTCAACAGGATTAGGATGTGGAAAGTCTGATATACACCCCAGTAGTTACTCACTCCACCTTGTGGAGCAGGCATATTGGGGAAGTGTTAAGCACTCTGGTTCTCAATGAGTTGATGGCCTTTTGTTCCTCATCTCTTCCTCCCCCCGGGCAGCTGCTGCTGTCTTGTCCAAGATAGGGGGTGTGACTAATGTGGAGTCACCTAATCCGGTAAACTCTGAGCCACCCCCTACTACTGACCTTGCCTCGCTTTCTTTCTCATCTTGTTATATTTCACTAACTTCTAGTAATGTCATCCTGTCACATACTTCAGTCACCTCCCTCCAGGAACAGAGACTTTCACTCTATATAACATAATACTCTTTGCAGAGAATAAAAACAAAAAACAACAAAACAATATATAATGTAGTATATAAAATACATAACGCATGGCCATGTACCTATAGCATGTTCTGGATCCAGGCATCCCCCAGAGAGTACACAGCCTGCTATACTAGCAACATAGTTTGGTTTGCTTTATTATTGTCCACTGATGCTCTTTCTATAAGCAGAATGTATAGAGTATAAGATTTGAAGTCAGAAACACAATCTCCCTTTGCCTAGACAGCTTGGTGGTGCAGTGGATAGAGCACTGAGTTTCAAGTTATGAAGATCTGAGTTCAAATCTTGCTTCAGATAGCTGTTGGCTATATGATTGTGGGGAAATCACTTAACATCTCTGCCTCAACTTCCTCATCTGTAAAGTGGAAATAATAATAGCATATTAATAAATAATTTTACATATTTAAACTAATTTAAATGAACTTTAACTATAATTAGATTTAAATAATTAATAATTAATGAATGCATTAAATGCCAATAGATAATGGGAATAATAATAATACCTCACGAGGTTGTTTTGAGGACGAAATGAGATAACAAATCTAAAGAGTTTTCCAAATCTTAAACTGCTATATAAATGCTAGTTATTATTAACTATTACAGGGAAAGGAGTATAGGAAAAACAATACAGATCCCAACCAAGGTGCAATTCATATTTCCAGTAGGGCCAGTATTTAGATGAAAATTCAAGAACTCTGGATGTTTCAGGTACTCCTCACAGAGTGATTTGATCCTGACATTTGAAACTGTTTCCTCATGACCAGTGATTTTCCATTCAATGCCCTTTATTGGGAAATGATCTCTAACTCCTTCCTGTTTCTAGCAAAGTAAATTGTAGAATAAAGAAAGGATCTCAACAGCAGGGAAGTCTGCCATAATTATTCTGCATAGCCTCTGACCTTGATCCCTTGGGTTCATGTTTCTACTGGCCAAGGTATGTCACATTCTTCTCTCTTAAACCCTAGAAAATCTTAGACCTGCTAATCTACTCTGGTTTGGTAGACTTCACTTGATGCTCAGTATAACCTAGTAAATATTAATAGGCAGTAGATTGGTCAATTCAAAAATTGTGTTCAGAAATATTAATAGAAAACTTAGGAAGTAAGTTCACTATTTATTTCCGACTATTTGGCACAGCAAAGCTAAAATATAAAAAGTACATGACATTAAGGGATTTAGAGCTAGAAGGAACTTTCAAGATTCAATTCTTCTTTACAGATAAGGAAGTTGAGGCCCAGGAAAATATCTTGTCCAAAGGTACTTCAGCAGTAGAGAGGATTTGAATGAATCCATGTCTCCTGACTTCAGATCAATTGCTCCAGACTATTTGAAAAACATTGCATATATTTTTTCGAGGAAAAACAACTCACACATGGCTTTGGAATTTTCCATTTTATTTTGGAGTCATTGTTGAAAAATCTAGGGAAAAAATATTTTCTTGAATTCTAAATGAGAGAACAAAATTGCAATACAACAAAATCACATTTTTCCAAATTAACATATATTATCACACACAAATGCCATAATTTTTTCTATTTTCAAATTTGGAATTTCTGTACTGAATAGTTGGCTAATGCAGCAATTAGAAAGTCTCGAAATATAACCACATGTTAATAATGGAAAACATTGCTTCAATTTTTCCAGGATCTGCATTTTCATCATTTTGAATACTTGCTTCACCACTAGAGATAATGATCCCTCAAAGGTTTAATAGGTGGTCTTGGGGGAATTGCTGAGGCAGAAAAATTCCTCAGCTTGTGGTCAGCCTATAAAAAATCTCCAAATAACTTAGGTCCTTGGATGACAGACACATATTTTATCATCAGGTAGATATTTGAAGTTTCTCCTTTCTGGCATGATGAGACTCAAGTTGTGCTTTGTTGATATTGTTTTAAGGAACCCAAAATCACATTCATGCCACACTGGAAAATAATAATATTAATAATAAAGAATAATAAGGCAAATAATGAAGATATCGCATGGTATAGTGCATGAACCCTTGATTTGGAATCAGAGAACTTTCACCCAAATCCTGCCTTTGTTACGCACTGATTTATGAAAGTAGAAAAATAATTTAATCTCATTTAATCTTACTTTTCTCACCTGTAAAATGAGGTTAGAGAAAATAATTTTCAAGGTCCCTCCTACCAAAAAAAAAATAGTTTAGGCTTTTGAAAGTACAAAGTAAAACACATTACATTTTTCCTAGCTAGGCCCTTGCTGTCCTTGATTAAAATAATTTGCTAATAATTTGGAATTGAAATTTGTTTTCTCTCTAGATACTGAGTCAGATTCAGAAATCCATTACTGTCATATTGTCACACGACTTGTAAGTGTGGGTCCACTTCCTTGCTACTGAGCATCACCTTGTTTTGTTTCCTGCTATGGATAAGTCCTCACAATTATCCATAGAAGAATTACATGAATTGCAATTTGTCAACGACAATTTTTTGAAGTTTATTGAAATTATCTCCGTAGTTACTTACTTAGTTGCTGATATTCTTTCTTATTTTAATTTGTTAGATTATTGCAATGTTTACCCTCAAAACAACAAAAGGTAGAGGCAAGTTGTTTTTAAACTTTATTTTGATGGAATCTGGTTAATTCCTTTGTTTCTTAACAACATGGCTCTCAGTGTTTTACATGCAACTTGAAGAAAGCTACAGGAAAATGAAGCCCTTTAACCACCTTCTCTGTCCCAGGGAAGATCTGAGAAAAGGTAATGTCACCAGTCTAGGAGTTCAAGCTGCCTTATTCAGAAAACAGCATAGACTGGGTTTCTAGTAGTCGAGTAGAAGAACTCAATTTTTTAGATTTCAGGTTGGATCTTTACAGAGTTGGGTTTATTGGGTTTTTTTTAGGTAAGTTCCTGGGACATAGAATTTACCCATAATCAAATGTAAGTATAAAACCACATTCTAAATTTTTAACACGTTCCAAATCTTTAATGCTCCAAATGAATTATTCAGCTTAAGGTCTTTCCTCTTTTCTGTTGCAGTTAATAGAAAATTGTACTTATTAAGTGTTATATCTTGGTGACTAAGAGAAAATCATCACTAAAAATATTATTTCCCAATGGCTCCATTTGGAAACAACAATAGATTATGACAAACCACAGGTGTAAATAAAATTAACTACATATTTTTCCTACTTCAATTGCTACCTTTCCATTTGTTGCACCACTTAATTGTAAGTTAAGAAACCAATAATTATGAAGAATAATAAAAACAGCTGACAGTACTATAGGAGTTTACCCCCTCTGAATTAAGAAAAGCTCTTGAAAGCTAAGTATAGAGGATTCTTGATGGTATAGTACAGATGACCCAATGGCTTTTTACAATACCAACTATAATCCAGAAACAGAAACTACAAATGTGTTTTGATGACAAAACAGAAGAACAAATTCCTTAGTCATGCTTCATTCCTTCCACTTCCAATTTTACTTGAATAAGATAACTATATCAGCATTCAGCGTCTATAAAAAATAGTCAAGTTATAACTATGTTTTGCTAGAAGCCCTACCGTAGAGGGAATTCTTGCTTCAGTTCAACTAAATAATGTGGGCTTCGGATTTTTTTTAATCTACAAAACGAGGTTTGGCAACTCCATTTATTGTTATTGGTTAAGTGATTAATAATGCATCCTACTAGCCTTCCTTTGATGGCTTACTTCAAGATTGGAAAATTAGATACATGCATACTATATACACACATATATAGGATGAAATGTGTATTCATTTAGCTATCCATTCATCTATTTATTTACTTATTTAATTGTATTTCTCTCTTCTTTCTGAAACTCCTCCCTTCCACTTTGCATTGTTCCAGCATTACATATTTTCTAAGAGATAAAGAAATACAAAAGAAATGGCTTAGAAGGATTCACAACAGCCAGAGCTGGGAACAGAGCCACCATTCAAAAAAACAAAAACCAAAAGGTTTGTCAACAGCATCCCACACTTCTCAGCTGTAGTCATACCTGCAGATTACCTGTTACTCTTGCCCAAACACCGAGGCAGCCACTACCTTGGCACAATTAACTGTGAATGTTTCCTTCCTATCTTTGTTGGGCAGTTGTTGCTGAGTATCTGAGTAGATTGAGAGTTTCATCTCTGCATGGATGATACCAGAGAGCTCGTTCAGGGGCTGCGTGCCCAAGGAATTGCACATTTGCCATGCCTATAGGACCAAGAGTAGTGGCCAAGGGTATGCTACTTTGGTGCCCAGTTCCATCACCTAGTCTCTTTCACCTCATTTTTGCTTCCCCTTCTCTGGCTTCAGTTTCTTTATCTATAAGAATGGGGATTATAAGACTTGCACTATCCACCTCATAGGATCAATTGAAGATCAAATGAAATAACGGATGTAAATCTCATTATAAGCCATAAAGCGCTATAGAGATGTTGTTTACTGCTGTTGATGTCATTTTTGTGTGTGTGATGATTAACCCAACACCACTCTTGTGTTGTGAATTGTGTATATTTCCCTCTGGGCTAAGGGAATCACAGGAACTTTCTTGGACTTGAACTTCAGATATTTGGGTTTGGTTCTCAATTCTGATAAACTGTCATCTGGGGCAAATTATTTAATCTGACTAACCCATGGGTGCTGATGAGATCATTAAGTGAGAGATTATGAAAAGAAGAGAACCCAGGACAGTCTTTAGGGACATCCACAGTCAACATGAAATGGATGAAGATCTAGCAAAAAAAGACTAAGATGGAGTAGTTAGGCAGGTGGAGGAGGGGTGTGAAGAGAGACACAGACAGAGAGATGAGGGGAAGAGGAGAGGGGAAAAAATAACATTTATATTGTGCTTAATGATTCACAAAATAGTTCACTTTCAACAAAGCTGTGACATGGGTAATTCATTTATATCCCTCCATTTTACAAATGAGGAAATTAAGGTTAGTCACTATCATTCTTTCAACTAAGAGTAGGAGTACACACAGAAATGAGCTTTGGTCTGACCAAGTGTGCATAGTAGTAATGCTTAAAAGACTGCTATTCAGGTAAAAGGAGAGGTACTGCTATTCAGGTAAAAGGAGAGGGGAAACTGGGGTCTATCAATAGGCTGCGAAAGTAGAAACCCAAAGCATGGAAGGCTAAGAGGGTTATAGAGACAGCTCAAATTGGCTTGAGACAGTTGATAGATAAATTTTCACTGTGATCTTTTACACACTGGAAATCGGCAATCACTACAAATCAGGACTTTATTGTTTTATTGATTTCTAGACTTAATAAAATGATAGATAAAATGTTAATAATACATACTTAAATTAAAATTGTGTCATACATACTTTTTTTTCAGAGAGCTAGTTGTTAAATATTTACCAGGACGCCCTTAGTCTCAACCCTTCCTAGAGGAACATCATTTTCCTGAAGGGAGATGAGGTAGAAGTGGAATGTTTTCAAGCCTTCATTCAGCTATCTTTTCTAAATAATCTATCTCTTGTTATTCCTACTCTTCACCTTGCTCTTCATTCTCTTTACATATTTTCAAATCTTCCTTTGTTCACCTAATACAACTATGAGTATCTTGACCCTAAATTCTTTATCCCTTTTATTGATGATTTGATGCCTAGGTCACAATTCTTCTGTACTCATCACAAGACGTCTTCCAGTACTGAGGCTTCTCAAATTTTCTTATTCATTTCCCAAGAGCTCTTCTTCCCTCTTCTTCATCTTATATCAGTCCTATATCAGATGAAGAAGTAGCCTTTCTCCCTGCCAAGACCAAGCCTTCTACATATACTTGACCCCATCCTTTCCAGTCTTCTCTGGTATCTTACTCTCTTTAATTTTAAATTTGTTTTTACCTACTAGCTCCTTCCTTGCTGCTTATAAGTACTACCATAAACCTCACTTGATCCAACTATTTCCATTAGCTCTCATCTTATATCTCTTCTTTTTCTTCTAGTCAACTCCCTGAAAAGTCCCCCTCTTCTCTCCTTTCACTCTCTTCTTAATTCTCTGCAAACTCTTTAATATCATTTAACTGAAACTGCCATCTCTAATCTTACTAGTGGTATCTTATTGCCAAATCCAATAACCTCTTCTCAGTCATCATCCTTCTTAATCTATTTGAAACATTTGACATTGTTCATATCTTTCAAAGCATCCTGGATACTGTCACCTCCAGGAATTTTCATGACACTGCTTTACCCTGGATGTCTTCTTCACTGTCTCATCCCTCCTAAGACGCCTTTGCTAAATCTTTATTCATGTCACACCTACTAACTTAGGGTATTACCCAAGATTCTATCTCAGGTCCTTTTATCTTCTCCCTTTATAGTCTCATGCTTAATATTCTCACCATAGGTACAATTATCATCTCTATTTAGATGATTCCTAGATGTATATATCCAGTCAATTTTTAAGGACCCACCCCAAAGGGCTTTTGTTTATGTGGATTATATCTATCAATATTTAGCATATTAGAAATTAAAATGTATTATTTCATTTTACCCTTATAATAACCCTGGGAGGGAGATTCTATTATTATTACCATTTTATAGATGTGGGAACTGAGGCACACAGGGTTAAGTGAATTGTCTAGTGTCACAAACCTAGATAACATTACCTTCCTCATTGTTTTCCTTTGCGGTGTCATATAATTCTGAGGAACATGGAAAACCCTGAGGGAAAATGTTGGCAAGAAAGGTTAGGAGTAGAACATGAACCTGCCACTTAGAAGGCCACAGTTCTGAACCTTGACCTTCACTATTTAAAAAAAAAAAGATCGAGAAAGATTTGGCTGAGCCAGACATTTGCCTTTAATGTCAGCAACTCTTGCTTGTTCCTGCCTACACAAAGGGTTGGTTTAATGCATTTTCTTCTTTACCAAAGAACAGAAGAAGAACTTACCATGAATGAATCTATGAAAGTAATGATGCATTGCACACGAACCATAAAAGTGTACTGTCGTACTCCCCATTCCCTACCTTCCTGCTGAACTAAATTTATCCTGAGTGCCAGAAGTCCAAGTCGCAACTCTGATAATCAGTTACTAGTCTGGGATGGCAACCTGGCAGTCATGCCTTGTTTTACATGTACACAGAACCTACAACACAAACACAAACATTATTACTGAAATAACATCCTGTTACCTGAATAGAGTTCTACTAAGACAACAAGTTCCTCCTCAGTAATGTGCGCAAGAAAGATTATTACCTCTCTTTCTTTTCCTTCCCTTTTCCTAGATTCCTATAGAATTCAGTAAAGAGTAAAGATTCATTCATATATGGCTAGAATTTGAGGGTTTCTTTCCTAGACTATCAGTCCTTAGCCCCTGTATTTATTAGTTATCATAACTATATCATATCGCTTTTGCATCATATCTGAATTTCTAGTCTCATCAAATTCATAAAATATTTTTTCCTCTAAGACAACAAATGTAATTACAAAAAAACTACTCATGAAATAAATGGGAAAAATTACTTGGGGTGTATAAAAACTGAAACTTCCACTGCTGTGCATTCCTGATAAACATGTAGTAAATTAAAATTTGTATTAAAAACCAA
>CM053622.1:614309336-614330808 GCA_028646595.1 Phalanger gymnotis | reverse complement strand
TTTTTTTTCCATAACAGCCTTTAGGAGGGAGTGATCACTATCTTCCTTTTATTTTTTCATCTGCCACTCTCTCTCCTCTTATGGCTATCAATTTTCCATAGTTTCTTTCCTACTCTGTGTATTAAGCAATCATCCTCCATAAGGCACAAAATTATCCCCAACCTCCTCCATCTCCTGTTCTCTCGTCCTCATTCTCCTCAACTCTGCCCTAACCACGATCCACTCCAACCCTACCCATCCCTTCCACTGTTCCCTCCAAAATTCATGTTCCACAGTGAAATAAATTCCCTTCATCTTGGAATTCTTGATCTTACAAACTTTCTAACTATTAGCCCTCACTGAGACTTAGCTTCCCACTGATAACACTATACGCTTAGCCATCCTCAGGGCTAGACTAGTTCACCCACCATGACAAACTGGTCTTGGAGGGGAGCTCATAATATTTTTTGTTCCTCACTTTCTCTTTCAGGCTCTCCCCTTACCACCATTACTCAGTAACTTCTACCCCTTTGAAGTTTACAATGCCAAAATTTTCCACCCAATCAAGATTACGGTAGCTATTGTACAATGAATATTCTCCCAGGTCATTCTTCCTCCTTTCTCAAGGAGTTCAATACCTTGCTCACCATTTTCCTCTCCTTTCCAACCCCTGCCCTTGTGCTAGTGGATTTTAGCTCCCACAACTCTTTATCCTCCTAACCATTCAATAAAACCACTTGAATAATA
Organism: Phalanger gymnotis; assembly: GCA_028646595.1. NCBI lineage: Eukaryota > Metazoa > Chordata > Mammalia > Diprotodontia > Phalangeridae > Phalanger > Phalanger gymnotis. Next base: position 614,330,082 of record CM053622.1, on the reverse strand, counting down.
TGACCCATTCTTTACTTTACCTCAGCCACACGTAGAGATGATCACACATTCTATCTCATCATTATCTATGTATTCCACTTACCCAACTAAAAACTCTGATATGACTCTTACAAAAACCTTCTACCATTCATTCCAACTCTCCCTGTGTCTCCTATGTGTTAACAATGGGTATCCGATATCTTTCCTTAAAAATATTGGCTATAGTTTAGTACTTAGTTCAAAGTTCTCCGAAGTCTGGAATTTCTAGGGTTTCTGTTTCAATCAACCTTAATATCAATGTAACATTTTTTTATTCTTTTAAAAAAATAAGTTCTATTAAAATCATTTTCTTATTTAAAAAAGCCACATTATTCATCATTAAGACCTCCAGTCACTGACCCCTCAGTACTTCATCTTAAAACCCCTTGACATCACCCCCCTTCTCCTCCTTTCTCCCAGTCTGTCAAAATGAGATAGCCTTTCTCCTTTCCAAGGCCAACTCCTCTACACGTTCCCTTTATCCCACTTTCTCCTATCTTTTCTTGCTGAACTCAACCTCAACTATATTGCTTTCTCTAATATCCAGCCTCTCCTCTACTGGTTCCTCCCTACAGTGTTCAAACATCCTTAAGTAACCCTTCTATACTTAAAAAAATTCATTAATCTTACCATCCCCTCAAGTTATTGTCCTATATTTCTCCTACCTCTCTCCACAAAATCCTAGAAAGGCCTGTTTATATCCACTGCCTCTACTTCCTTACCTCTCACTCACTCCTTAACCCTATGCAATCTGGCTTCTGACCATAGCCCTCAAATGAGTATTCTCCAAAGTCACCAGTGATCTCTTAATTGCCAAATTTAATGCTCTTTTCTCAGTCATCTTTCATGACCATAAGCTGGATTTAAAACTGCTGCCCACCCTCTCCTAGTTACTCTTTTGTTCCTGGTCTTTAATGACACTGCCCTCTTGCTTCCTCTACCTGTCTAGGTTTATCTCAGTCTCTTTTGCTGTTTCATTATCCATTTCACCCCCTAACTCTTGGTGTTCCCCAAGAATTTATCCTAGGCTCCCTATTTTTTCTCTGTACACTCTCTCTTGGTGACCTCATTAGTTTCTTGTATTCAATTATCTATGAGCTATCACTCTTTGCAGATGATGTAATGATATATTTAGAGAATCCTAGAGAATCAAGTAAAAAACTACTTGAAATAATAAATAACTAGCAAAGTTGCAGGATATAAAATAAACCCACATAAATCCTCAGCATTTCTATATATTACAAACAAAGCCCAATAGAGATAGAAAGAGAAATTCCATTTAAAGTTACTACAGACATTATAAAATATTTGGGAGTCTACCTGCCAAAACAAATCAAGGAACTATATGAACACAATTACAAGCACTTTTCACACAAATGAAGTCAGATCTAAATAATTGAAAAAACTTCAGTTGCCCATGCCGAGCTAATATAATAATTCTACCTAATAAATACAAAATTCTACCTAAATTAATTTACTTATTCAGTGCCATTCCAATCAAACTACCAAAAATTATTTTATAGAGCTAGTTAAAATAATAACAAAATTCATCTGGAAGAACAAATAGTCTAGAATATCAAGGGAATTAATAAAAAAAGATGTTAGGGAAGGTGGCCTAGCCATGCCAGATCTTAAACTGCATTATAAATCAGCAATCATCAAAACTACTTGGTACTGGCTAAGAAATAGATTGTGGATTACTGGAATAGGTTAGGTACACAAGACATAGTAGTCAATGACTATAGTAATCAGCTGTTTGATAAACCCAAAGATAAGAACTTAAAAACTGCTGGGAAAACTGGAAAATAGTATGGCAGAAACTGGGCATAGACCAATATCTTACACCATATACCAAAATAAAGTCCAAATAGGTACACAATTTAGATATAAAGACTGACACTACAATTATCTATGCATCTGGCTCATATACCCAGCTCTAGTCTCTCCTGAGTTTTAATCCTTATAAACCAGTTAGCTATTGGACATGTCAAACTGGGTGTCCTAAAGAAATCTGATACTTAACATATCCAAAGGAGAATTCATTAACTTTCATCTACCCAAACGACCTCCCTCCCAAACTTCTCTTTCTATCAAAAGAGGATTCTTTACCATTATTACAATCTCCCAGGTTTATAAACTTGGCATTACCCTTGACTCCTCATTCTCCTTCATCCCACATATCTAATCAGTTGCCACCATACCTCTCACATCTGACCTCTTCTCTACACAAATAGCTACCTTAGTTCTGGCTCTTATCATCTTTCACCTAGATTACTGCAACAACCTGCTAATTGTTATCCCTGTTTCAAGTCTCTCCCCATTCCAATTCATCTGATACGCTACTGCCAAAGTGATTTTCTTTAAACACAGATATGACCACATCATTACTCAGTAAAACTTCAGTGGCTCTAGCATAAAATATATACTTTTTTGTTTAGCTTTTAAAGCTAAACCTAGCTCCAGCCTATCTTTCCAGCCGCGTGGTACATGACTCTACCTCTACCATTCTGCAATCCAACCAAACTAGCCTTCTCTCTATTCTTCCCATGCAGCACTACATCTCTTATTTCTGTGTTTTAACAATGGCAGTCACCATGTTTGAAATACACTTCCTTTTTACCTGGTTCTCAGAGAATCCCCAGTCTTCCTTCAAGATACAATTCAAGCACTAACTATGTAAAAAAGCCTTTCCTGATACCTTCAATGGCTGATGCTCTCTGTCTCAAACTACTTTGTATTTATTCTTTTTATACTTATTCTGTAAATGCTTATATGTGTTATATGTGACTTGTTCTCTCCCCCATTAGAATGGAAGCTCCTTCCAAATAGTTATGTTTCATTCATGGTATTTGTATCCCCAGTGTTTGGGTTTGTATCCCCAGTGGATGGTGCTTGATGCATCCTTCAGTCATGTTTAAGTCTGTGACCCGATTGTGGAGTTTTCTTGGCAAAGATTCTGGATTGCCATTTCCTTCTTCAAGGTGACACATAGTAATTGCTTAACAAATATTTGTCAATCAAACGATTCATAAATGTTCCTGTCATATACTTGCCAGTTCCTCCCTGTATAGAATTTCACCTTATTATTTTCTCTACTTTTTGAAGGGTGAACTTTCATTAAAGCAAATCAATGCATTACTAGAGACTCTATTTTTGGATATAGTAAAAGTCTAGATAATTCAAGTCTCTTATATTACTATATAGTCTCTGGGCCAGGCTTCTCAGGTTTCCTAAACACCTCATTTGTTTCTTATTTCTTTCCCAGCGGTCAGTGATACACTTTGATGACAAAATGGCTTCTGTTTCTCCCTCCACTGATCTCTATCCAAATACTCTTCACCATATCTCTCCTTCTTATTTCTTAATTTCCTCACATTAGTATGCCTTCTTGGTATACAATGCTATATGACTTGTATACAATGCTACCTGACTCCCAATCCCATTCCCTTTAAACCCTTGTTTCTTATGAATAAGGTAAATCCATGTGAACCATATCCCAATAATCAGTTTCATCCCTCTGAGTCTCACTGATACCTTTGTGGTCAAACCTGTCTTCTTGAATTAAGATTTTAAATTTTGCTTATTTGTTCCCTCAACTTTGGGTATTTCTGCATAAACATTGGAAGCTATTGATTTTACTACTAGATTGTTTCTTGGAATGTTTCCTTTGAACTTCGAAGTGTCTCAACTTCATTCATCATTGCTATTTTTCAGAGTATCTACTTGGATGGATGCACAATTCCCCTTCTCTCATACTATTTAGGTTAAAGCTGTTTGATTAAGAGATCCTAGGATCAAAAAGCCAGCTAGTCCAAATAAGAAATATGAGGCCCAGGTAGGTAAAGTGACTTCAAGCTCATACGGGTAGATTATATTTACCAGAAATCTTGAAAAAACATTCTTAGCACCCTTTGTTAAATGAGAACTTCAGACCCTGCCTAGCAGTCCGTTATTCCTTTATTTTAAGCCATAATTTAGACATCTAAATTCCACTCTCAGATACCATCTCCTTAGCTAGCTAGTCACTTCTAGAATCAGTTTTTCTTTTCTGTATCTGTTGTCTTTACTGCTGCCCTCTGGACTCCTTACTTCCTCAAGTAGCCAGGATACCTTGACCTTATCATACTATATAGGACAATAAAGTTCCCCTATAAGTGGCATTATCAGTGGTGGCATAGGATAACATTCACACTACCCTCAGCATGACACTAATTTGTATTTCTTTATAACCCCTGTATCAGCGATAACCATGATACAGAGTCCAGGTGACCTTCCAAATGTATTGCTCTTCACTTGAGCTCTTCCTAAAGCTAGGAAGCATGCTCATACACAAGACTTTTTTGGACACCCTCATATAGATTGCTGCCAATTCCCACATTTGCAAGCATTCATCAGTGTGCCAAAAAAGAAACAAAGGCAATAAACAGGCAAAATTGCAATAGTTCAGAGTCCCACAATGTCCCACAGAATGATCCAGTTCAAGGGGTCAGCCATATGTAATGGATCCCTTTAAGTTTCCCACTCCCATATGACTGCAAGCTAGTGCCAAAGATCTCCCACATGGTCCATTGGAAGCAGGAAGATGATATCTGGGCATGCTTTTTGAAAGAGGTTAGGGGTAGCACTATACATACAGCCTTTAGCTATGAACCAGTGTGTCTGTGCCATTGAAAACTACCTCCTGCTATAACCAGAATCTATGCTAATAGATCTGCTTCAATTATGTCTATAACACATTATTTACTGTCTATTTACTATCTTTGGTACAATATATCTAGTCCTAAATCTCTCCACGGATTATTGCTTAGTCCACACCTACTTGAAGAACATAACTATAGACACTTAATGTCCATCTCCTGGCCCAATGAAATCTCTATTTCCGTGCCCACAGCTCTACATAGGAACTACTTAGCATTTATAGGAAGATTTAGCATATCTCTATAAAATTTCGACTTTTATTCTGTGACAAGAAAAGAGGATTTTCTTACTCTTAAGGGAAAGAGTATTGAATTTGGGGGTCAGAAGGCTTAGGTTCAACTGATAGGACTACATTTATGACCATGGACAAATCATTTAATGTCTCTATGTCTCAATTTCCTCATTTGTAAAATGAGGTGATTAGGCCACTAGATGATCTCTAAGGTTCATTCCAATTCAAAATATTATGATCCTTTGTCATACCTGACTGTAGATCCATTATCTCAGTATATATGGCTCATACCCAAAGCCCAAAAGCCTTAGGAACAATTTCACTGTGAGTTAGGCGCATAAATTTCAGATCTCAATGGTGAAGGGCCTTGAGTCTATGGTATAATAGTATTAATTAAAGGAACATGGAGCATTTAGCTTGTTGGACAGAAGACTCAAGGAGAAATGATAGATAGCTTCAAGGATTTAAAGGTCCATCATACAGAAAAGAGATAAGACTTGTTTTGTTAGGCCAAAGAGTAAAAAACTAAGAACAATGGGTAGAAGGTACAAAGAAGTGAATTTAAGTTTGACATTAGGAAAAATTTCTTAATGTTTAGATCTGTCCCAAAATGGAATGGACTGCCATGAGAGGTAGTGGGTTCCTCATCTTTCAAGAATTTGAAACAGGGCTAGATGGCCACTTGTCAGGTATGATATAGTTGGGAATCCTTTCACATATGGATTGAACTACATGGCCACTGAGATCCCTTCCAAATCTCAAAATCTTATCCTATAATTTACTTCTATAAGATACCTTATAAGTCATTTAGACCTACACTCTCTAAGCACACACACATATACACACACAGACACACCAATCACTAATAAGAATTTGAACGCAAGTTAAAACAACTCTGAGGTTCCATTTCATACCCATTATATTGGCAAAGATGGCAAAAAAAGAAAAATTAAAATTGTTAGAGGGACTATAGAAGGACAGGAACCCCAATATAATATTGATGAAGCTGAGAACTGGTCCACCAATCTGGAAACTATACTCAAAAAAGCACTAAACTTTGATCCAGTAATACCACTCCTAGGCATATGCCCTTAAGAGATCAAAGAAAGAAAGGACTCATATATACAGAAATATTTATAATAGCACTTTTGGTATAGCAAAGAACTGGAAATAAAAGTGGTGAAAATCAAAAGGAAAATGGTTGATCAATTTCTGATATATGAATGTAACGAAATATTTTTATATTACAAAACATAACACAAGAAATAGATTCAGAGAAATGTGGGAAGATTTGTATGAACTGATTTATAGCAAAGGAATAGAACCAGAAAAACAATTTATACAATGACTACAACATTGTACATAAAAATAACTGTGAAGCATTTAAGAATTCCAACCAAAGCAATGCCTAACCATGACTCCAGAGGACTGATACTGAATTATGCTTTCCACCTCCTGAGGTGGGAAGATGATGAATCTGAAGTACAGAATGAGACATTCTCTTCTGGACATAGCCAATATGTTGATTTATTTTGTTTGACCATACTTCTTTACAAGCCAGAGTTATGTTTTTTTTCCATTGGAAGAAGGATTTGGGGGATAAAATATAAAAGAACTTGTGAGAACGATTCCAAAAAAAAAAAAAGAATAAGGAAAAAAGCATTACTGACAACTTTTAATACACAGACGAGAACAGAAGGATGTTTCAAAGAAAATATAGAAAAGCAAGACATCTTTTAACTTATTTATTATAAGATTTAAAGAAAACAAGTCGTATGTAATAGGCATTTGAAATTTCATATACAACCCTCTATTTCTGTTCTTTGTATATGAAAATGTTTGTTGTTGTTGTCAAGACCAAAATAACATTAAAAAGTATTTTTAAATGTCCAGTTACTTTTGAAACTGCATTTCTGTCACTGTTACATGACAGCTGTTAGCAAAAAATACTGTTTTTAAATGGGAAAAAACATGACACAATGGAAAGAACACTAGATTTGGAGTCAGAGCATCTGGGTTCGAATTATGTCTTTGACGTGTGACATTGGGCAAGTCAGTTAACCTCTCTTAAGATTCAGTTTCCTCATATGTAAAATGAGCGTATGGCCTCTAAGACCCCTTCCAGCTGTAGATCTATGATTCTATGAAAATTTTGGCTACACTATCTGAAATTCTGAATTAAAATGCTAGGAAGCCCAGGAATTTTGTCAATTTAAAGGGAAAGAAATATTCCATTTTCTGGGGAAACATAGCAATAACTCCTTAAAAAAACCACTCCAGACCAAGGAGCTAACCTTGAACTTTGTTTTTTCATCTTCATAACTTCCTAGTTTTTTCTTTACTCTCTGGAGCATACTGGATATAGAATTCAAGAGGAATCTTCTACCTCGCTTTGGAGTTCTTTTGTGGGAATTCCATTCCAGTTCACTGTCTTTTGGGTGTGGCAAGTTCCTTGAATCTATAGATACTACCAGTCACTTCGATAATTTCTTTAGCCACATTCCTCTAGCACTGCATGTCATTTAATAGTAGAAGACCTAACTAAAATATTTGTTCATCATAGTTTTTAATATAAATGAAACTGCCCACACTTAAAATCCTATGAATATGTTTTGCCTAGTTAAAAGCCTTGAATTTTGCACCCTGTTGACTTTTTAATTGATTTTATCTCAGCTATAAAGTGTTCTTAAATATTTTTTAAAGATTTATTTGGTCATTTCAGATTTTGGTGTATTTTATATCTCGAATTCCTTATCCTTCTCAATTTGAAGCAGAAGCTAGAAGACTAGAAGGTCTCTACATGTTAAACAAACTGCCAGGTTTCAATTATTTTAACAACATATTATGCAAAGTGCATTCAAGAATCTCTATAGTTCATTTCATGGTCTCAGACTTACATAAACTTTCTAACAAAGGCTGATTACTATTATTATAGTATGGAGCTATATATGATATATAGAAACTATAACTCAGAATCACAGAATATTAGAGCTTAAAAGGGTCTTAGGGGCTCAGTTACCATCACTGGGGTATCTAGTCCAAATCCCCTCATTTTACAGGTGAGAAAACTGAAGTCCACACCATTCTATGGAGTCACAGGAAATCATAAAAATTTAGAGTTGGAAGGAATCTCAGTGACAAGCAAGTCCAACCTAGAACTGAAAAAGAATGCCCATCACAACTAATCTGACAAGTGGTCATCTAGCCTTTGTTTAAGGCCCTCCAATCAGGGAGAGTCGCGCTACTTTCCGAGGTAACCCATTCCCACTTTTATGTAGCTTTGTAAGGGAGCCTTTGCGGATAACAAGCCTAAATTTGCATCATTGTAACTTCTTCCTATTGTACCTGGTTATGCCACAGGAGTCCAAACAGAAAGAGACTAAGTAAACACGGTGAAGTCCTTTTTGAATCTAAAACTATGCTCCAATGACCCTAAATGTATTCCCTCTTCCACATGACAGTGCTTCAAATACTTAATGACTAATATCATGTACCCCTATTCATTTTCCGTTTTTGAAAATCATCACATTCATCCTTTTCCAGTCTTGAGTACCTCTCTTGTTTTCCATAATTGTTCAGATGTCACAGTCACTCGGCAATCATATTTGTCTTTTAGGATCTGAGTATTTACTTTATTTGGACCGGGTGATTTGAATTCATCAAAGGCAACTAGTTGCTTTCCTACTTTTTCTTTCCTCATCTTGGATATCAACTTCTATGCAACCATTGTTGTCCTGTCATTCACAGTGTAAAGGTCACTCTCCTTGAGCTTTACAAGGGGGTATAAAGAAGAATAATAGAGCAGTTTTGTTATTTCTGTTGATAGTTATCATCATCCTTCCTACCCCAAGAAATGGTCCCATACCTTTTTGGTCTTCCTCTTTCCTTTAATGTAACCAACAAACACAAAGCCCTTTTAGTTGTCCATAGCTGTCCTCTCCAAGTGCAACTCATTCTGAGTTTTAAAATTTCTAATACTATTTTATAGGACAAGGATGTGCTCTTAAAATTTCTCTTTTAGGTGCCCCAGCTTTCTCACTTCTGTATATTTTTTAAAATAATAAATAGGCTATTGAGTTCTTTGTGCATGCACATCAGCCTCTATTTTTTCTCATGAATTCATTAGATTTGTCCTTTTTTGGTTTTTATTTTCTTAAGCTAGTTATTTGTATTTGGAAAGATAATCACGCTGAAATAGCAACTTATCTTATTTGTCTTATTTCAAATACAATAACCTGGCCAAATTATTTTATTTGTTGTGGACTTTCAGGTCATATTTGCTTACTTTACAAACAAAAAGATAAATCAAAATGCATCACAAAATGGCCAAGATTAAAATAACAAATCTCTTTGTGAAATGGTTAGAATGATTTTTAAATGGCTATTTTACCCATATTCTATCTTATTTTATTATATTATTGCAACATGTCTGGTGATAGCTTCCAAATCTAAAGTCCATCTTTTAAAACTTGGTGGTTGGTAATCATGGAAAAGTTTGAAACAAGCATTTTTCATTTGTATATATGGATGGTGGTGAGACAAAAAATGGAAATGGTAACCTGAAGCTACATTTGTTATGCCAAAAAGCAAATCATGGGAATGTGCTGGTTCTCTAATTATTATCATGGATTTTCCATGGGTCTTTATGGTCTCAAGTGTGCTGATTAAATTGAATCTGTTTTGACCTTCCTGCTCAGCATGTTTTTATTTTTCCATCTTTCTGTCTTTCATAGTAAATTCCAAAGGAGTTGATGGATTTGGATAAAATTTGATATGCTACAAAAGATAACAAGATACAACATAAGTTTGATATGCGGTACAACTTGAAAAAAAATAGTGTGGTAAATGTTTACATTGGCCTTTTAAAGCTTTTAATTAAATCTGGCACATCAGGAAAAGCTACAGAACCATGCAGTTACAATGAGTAAAGTCAATGGTTTGCAACCACAAGTTATCCTTTTCTCATTGTTTACCTTTCCCAACCAGGTTATTGTATCTGAAAAAATAAATCTAGCCCAATGTATGAATTTGCTATGTATTCTTAGGTCATATTCACTGGCTTTACTAATAAAAATAAGTTTAGCTATTCATATACTGCATATGCATGGAAGAGTTAGATTGTATCCTATTGCATGTTCCATATTGTAAGCACAGTTGCCAATAAAGTTACAAATATAGATGAGATACTACAAAATTCCAGGAGAGAAAATAGACAATTTTGTTTTACAAAACTGAGTTTTGCACAAACAAAATCAATGCAGTTAAAACAAGAAGGAAAACAGTTAAGTGGGAAAAGTCTTTGAAAAGATATTCTCTAGTAAAGGTTTGATATCTAAGACATATAAGAAATTAAGTCAACTCTGTGGAAATAGGAGCAATTCTCCAATAGATAAATGATCAAAAGATGTTAACAAATAGTTCTCAAAAGAACTGAAACAACAATACGGAGAATATTCCAAAAAACAAGTAAGAAGAATTCAAAATAAAACAACTCAGATTCTATCCCATATCCATCAGATTAGAAAATATGGTAACAAAAGAAAATGATGATTATTGCATGTATTTTGAGAGAACAATAAGACTAATGAACTGTTATTGGAGCTATGAATTAGCACAATCATTCTGGAAAACAAATTGGAATTGTTTCCCAAAAAGGCACTAAAACTCTGTATCCTTTTGGCCCAATGATACCACTATGATGCATATTTGCCAAAGAGATCAAAGAAAGAGGAAAAGGACATATATGTATTTAAAAAAATATAATAACACTTCATGTCATACCAAAGAACTGGAAACAAAGAAGATCCTCATCAATAAGAAAACAGATATCTAGTCAAATTATGGCATATAGATGTAATTAAACATTATTGTTTCCTAAAAAATAACAAATATTCGGTGAACCCTGTGAAGATTTATACGAATTGATAAAGACTGAAGTAAGCAGAATCATGAAAATAATTTATACAGTGCTTACGTTGTAAAATAAAACAACTTTGAAAGACTCAAGAGCTCTGATCAACTTAATGAACAACCACAACTCCAGAAGACTGGTGATAGAGAAATTACATTTCTCACTTCTTGACAGAGAGATGGTGTACTAAAGGTATAGAATGAGATATTCATCCTTATACACACACAATGTATGAATCTGTTTTGCTTGATGATACTAAAGGGAGTAGATGGAGTACTGATAAGGAAGAGAAGAAAAGAACATGAATGAAACATTTATTAAATACACAAAAGAGAATAGAAGAGAGTACAAAAAGAGATATCATCAAGATAGTATTGGAACCATGGTTACATATTTATTATATACATACCAGGAAAAAATGCTGCACGTAACAGAGATTCATATAGGCAGAGAGGTGGCAGAGAGGTTGGAATACTGGGCCTGAAGTCAGCAAATCCTGAGTTCAAATCTGGGCTCAGACACATACTAGTTATATGACCTTAAGCAAGACACTTAACCTTTGTTTGCCTCAGTTTCCTCAACTGCAAAATGAAGATAATAATAGCACCTTACCCCCAGGATTATAGTGAGGATCAAATGAGATATTTGTAAAGCCATTAGCACAGTATCTAATGCCTAGTAGGTGGTATATAAATACTAGCTATTATTATTTCATACACAATTTTCTTTTCCTATTCTTTATGTATAGAAATGATATTGTTTCTTGATGTTTTTCAAGTTCACAATAATATTTTTAAAAGAGCAGATCATATACTAATCCTGTTTCCTTTTTTGAGAGGATTATTTGCAGATAAGGGGAATATTTTAGATATAGTTTACTTAAGCATCAGTATCACACTTAAAGTACCTCATGCCGGTTATACGGACAAGTTGGAACAATATGGGATAGATGACATTTCTGTTAGATGGATCTCTGATTGGATGATTCAGTCCAAAAAGTAGTTACATTAATGAGTTTATGGTGGCTTAGAAGGACCTATCAAAGGGAATGCCACTGGAATATGTCATTTTTCTCAATGGCATGGAAGAGTTCCACAAAAGGCATGTTTGTCAAATTTGCTAATGATACAAAGCTAGAAAGGGTATCTAATATGTTAAACAGCCATAGAGAGCCAAAAAGTTCTCAAGAGCTTAGGAAAATGGAGCAAGTCAAATAGTAAATTAGAGAAAATTTAAAATTCGAGTTTTAAAAAAATCAATTTCATATATAGAGAATATAAGAGGAGTGGTTAGCCAATAATTTCTGTAGAAAAAACTAGAAATTTTACCTGACTACAAGGTCAATATGAGTCCACAGTATGACATGACAGTCAAAAAAAAATTAATGTCATCATCTCCACTAAAAGAGGCATACCATATAGAAAAAGGGAAGTGATGTAGTATACTCTACCCTGATCAGACTAGATCTGGAGCGCAGTGGCCAAGTCTGGGAACAAAATTTTCTAAAGGACCTAAGTAGGAATGTGTCCTAATAAGGCAAGCAGGCTAGCTAGGACTAAAGACCATAGAATATAAACTAGGGATGTTTAGCCTGAAGAAAGGGAGATTTAAAAAGGTCGTAATAGCTGTCCACAAATATTTGAAGGTCAGTTGTGTGAAAAAGGAGTTAGACTTGTTTTCCTTGCCCTGAGGGGGAAACATTAGAAGCAATGAATATAGTTGCAAAGTGATGAGTTTAGGCTTGACATAAAGAAAAATTTGCTAAGAATTAGAGATCCAAAAGGAAAGGATAGGGACTTGAAGAGAACCCATGCTTCACATTGCTAAATGTCCGGTGTCTTGGAAGTTTGGTGGAAAAATGGGTGTTTCAGCACCAACCCAGTGAAGGTTGTCATCAGGGAGAGAACCTATAGATAAAACAGCAAGAATACTCTGAAAAGTGGGGAAACCACTACAGATTTTTTTTTGTAGGACAAGGATCTTTCTACGACATTATGGCCTCAACCTTGTGAGGGTCAATACTGACTTCCCATTTGGGATAGCATTAGTCTCAGGAACTCATATTATTACAGATTTCAAGCTATAGGAGACTAAAAAGATCACCTAGTCTGGTCTTACAATTTCATAGATGAGGAAATTGAGGCCCAGAGAGGTTAAGTGATTTGCCCAAGATCATATAAGTGTCAGAGCCAGGTTTCAAACACAGGCCCTTTGAGTTAAAATTTATTCTGCTGGACTCTTTCTCAAATTGGCGCTTTTCCAAATTACAAAATATCTTATATTAATATGGGAGCTGGAGAATGACTCAGATCCAGTGTAATGTGCTAGATGGAGTCCTAGACCAAGATGAAAATAAAATCAAGACAAACTCTCCTTCCCATGAACTATTCAAAAGGTCTTAAAATACTGACTGTTGAAAAATTGTGGGTCACTGTACAACTCAAACGGTATAATGTATTATTCATATAGGCAATAATAAGTCTAAAAAGCCATCTTCTATTCCTTGCTCTTTTGAATGTGAAGTAGAGTGTATGTTCCCCAGAGGTCTAAGTTCATAAACACGGCCAACTGGTCCATCAGTTTGGGTATCAACAGTAGTAGATAACCTATTATCTCCTAGACCTGGAGAGTAGTGGCTGCTCATGGCTTTGTAGTTATGGTAGAGTCTCAGCTCCCCATTCTTCTGGAATATGTTCCTGGGATAAAAAGAGGCAAGTCAGTATACCTTGAATAGGATAATTCTTACTAAATGGCTAAGATGAAACCTTCCAGAAACTGATCTGCTAGAATCCATGCCAAGTTCTGACTCAGGGTACAGAAGTAACTGGTATTGTGATCCTTTTTCCCCTTTGGGTACCTGCAGATTTCCCTAGTTAGCCAGATCAGTCTTTTGGCAGGGAGGGGGACACGGGGGCAATCACAGTATAGAGGTCTCCTCAGGAATCCTCTCTACACCAACCATTGGGGGAGCTATTACCCTTGAGTTAGGTAATGTCCAGTGGGCAGCCTGCCCTGCTAGGAATGCCTTAAAGGTCACCTTTAGCAAGCTATCAGGAATCTCTGGGAGATTCAGGAGCTACATAAACAGCTTCGGTAAGTTGGGTCAGAGACACTGTCCCTGCATAGCAAAAAACAAACAAATGAATAAATAAATATGGGGAACTTTATGTGCCATCAGTGGCCCAGGCCACTGCTTCAGTCTGGAATTTGCATCTTTCGGTCTCTCAAATTCTCCCCTTAGGGTTTTGTTTTGTTTGGGTGGAAAGTCTGGGTTAACAGCTGTTTACAGGTCCGTGGTCTCTGCAGCCCCCTGCTGGGAAAAAAGCAAAACAGCAGGCAATCCCACCATTGCTGCTGTAATCAGTCTCCAGGGTGGGAAGGAAGGGAAAAAGGAGAAGAAAGAAGGAATAGAAGGGGAGGAAGGGAAAAAGTGAGGGTGGGAGGAAAAGGAGGGAGAGAGGAAGGAAATGAGTATTTATTAAATACTATGTGCAATGCACTAGGCACTTGGGATACAAATATACACTTGCGATCCCGATTATACACTCCCATATAACACATCGATTGCATTTCCAGATCATATAAAAATTATTGATAGAAAGATAGGTTGTCTCACCAAGTGCAGACATGACTGGCTAGCTCCTGGGAGGTACTTCCAGGCTTTCAGCCCCAGGGGCCCAGGGCTATTACCAGTGGGGCCCTCACAGTAGCCAATGCCCCTTCTCCCTCCCTTCTCTCATCAGGTGGGAGAAGGTGAATTGCAGGTGGGGGTGGGAGAAGGGTGAAACTCTCTTTTCCTAATCTGATCTGAGATGAGAGGAGTTAATAGAAAAACTCCAAGGCTGTTTGCAGTTGTATTGAGATACCCTCTTGACTCAAGGGAAGGGAGTGACTGAGGTTTTCAGAAAGGGTTTCAAAACTTAAAGATCAATCAAAAATCTATTAAGCTGTTTTTTAGCCATTCTATCTTTTCACTTCTATGCCCATCCCTTAAAAATTTCAAGTGGGACATTGAACCTTTCAGACCGACATTCAAGAGACTAGTGCCCTTTCTTAGGATACCTGAAGCATGAACCAATGACTGTTTCTCTGAAAGCACCTATCTAAGGCTGATCTAAGTACACAACAGACCTAAGATTGAAACTGAGAAAATTCACAGTAGTTTTGAATATAATTGTTATCAATATAGTAGGCCTTTAAAATCACACAAAAAGATTTTGCAAAACAGTTCTTTGTAAAAAGTATTTCCCTTTCAAAAAAAAAGCTTACAATTTACCCTGATGTTAAAAGGAATAATCACTGAAACTTTCATAAAATAAATTAGCTGGTAACCTTAAAGACTGAGATTTATCAAAACCAAGTTGGTGTAAAGTGTCTTTTAAGCATCACAAATCCCCAAAGTACCATAAAACCAAAATTCTGAACAATCACAAATCTCTAAGTACCAAAAGGAAAAAAAGCCTCGGGGAGGAAGTTCAGGTTTTTTCCTAAATCAAGAACATACCCAATTAAACTAGCCTTATCACAATAACAAAGTTTACCAGGCCTTTAAAAACTTACTCAGTAGGAATTCCACTACACAGAAGACTTTACACAGGGTTGATAAGAATTTATGATTAGATGGTTCCAAAAATTCTTGTTTTAGTTAACAACCTCAATTTTTAAGTACAATTCTTAATCCAACACCATCTAGATTATAAGAGGAATTACTTTTCTAACAACATAGGTAAAATACAATGCTAGCCAAATTGCACAATACAAGAAAATTTAGAAATATAACCACACCACAAGCAATTATCATGTATTTAAAACTTGAAACAGGACCAATTAATTACCAATCAGGTGATTGTAACTTAGTTGGATGAGCAAATCAAATCTGGATGCATAATCACTAAGGGTAACATTTTAATTTCTAAGGCCCAATACTCTTAGCACTCTAAAAGATTATTATACATAAAATCACATTATTTGAAGACATGTGGTGACAATTCCAAGTTCCAAATAACCTTTTACTTCCTTGGGCTGGAGTTCCCTATCCCTTCACTTAGCAGATAAAGAACATTCAGCTCTCCATTCCCATCCTCCCAGGAATTCAGAGCTGCATGTACTAGAAAATGCATTACAGAGACATAAGAAACCAGGGTTCAGGAAACCCCAAGGAAAACCAGGCTCAGAGGCCCACCTCCCTTCTCTCCCCCAATGTCCCATGGGGGAAGGGAAGGAATAAAATAAGGTAAACCAGGGTGCAGGGGGAACAAGACAGGGTTAAAAAGTCTGCTCAAGCAGAGCAAGGTGCATTTTCTTTAAGTTTTGGGAACCAAATTTCTTACTAAGCTTGTTTTGTTTAGAAATCCCCTTCACAAATCACTTTTCCAGATTATATTGAGGTCAGGCTGTGTTACAATGGAACACTTAGGCACTTTTCTTTAAAGATTTCCTTCCCGAATTTCCCTCCTAGCAGTCTCTCACCATTTTTCCCAGCGTCCCGGGACACAGGAGAGAAAGAAAATGACCGACCCAGGGCAAAGGCCTCCCCTTATACCAATTATACCAGGGTCCACAGTCCGACTGACCACCCAGAAGTTAGTGGAGCTTCAGATGCCGCTGGCAGTGTCTGGGCACTCCAGAGGTCTCACTGCTAGGGAGACAGCAGGAGCAGAAAAGTCTGGGGAAGAGAACCAAGAAAAGGGTGCTTACCTGTTATCCCAGTGGCTAAGAGAAGATCATTGGAGTCCAATTAATATTTGGACTCCCGGTTTCAGTACCAAAATAATGATGAGGTCAGAGTCGGGAGAACTGGTTCATCAAATGTGAAAGAATTCACTTAGACCTCTCTGTAGCCATTGGGAGCTTTATTGATGCAAAAGCAGCAGGCCTGAGATTTAGCAAGGAGCTAAACAAAGGCACTGATGTAGGGAAGGGACCAGACTTGTATGCCTGTAGGACGATTTTAGGGTTTCTTATGAGGGTTGGAGATTTAGGGATAAGTCTTACAAGAGTCTTACACAGATAGAGGACAACAAATGACACAAGATA
The DNA here is from genome assembly GCA_028646595.1 of Phalanger gymnotis. Lineage (NCBI taxonomy): Eukaryota > Metazoa > Chordata > Mammalia > Diprotodontia > Phalangeridae > Phalanger > Phalanger gymnotis. Next base: position 614,313,187 of record CM053622.1, on the reverse strand, counting down.
AGGGAGAACAGAAATTTTAAGACCCAGGGTGGGGCAGGAGACAAGGAATTCCATGGTCCAGGATAAGGGGGAAGTTATGTGGTAACTCATGTTAAGGGGAAAGATTCTAGGATCCCCTCAAGCTCAGGGGGGGCCTCACAAGGTGCTGAAAAAGCAACCCTTAATATTATTTTTAATCCTTAAGGATCCACATCAGTAATACCTAAGCTGCTTCCCAAAAATTAAGGTCTTTTTAATCCAGAAGGATGGAAGACCTATCATGGCTGACACTGATATCCCTACACAGTCCAAAGTGAGTGCCAGAACCTCCTGAACAAAACCTTAGAGTGATGTTAGTTAATATCACTATTTAACTCATTATTAATTAATCTAAGCCCTCATCACATCATTCCTACATGTATTCAGTCATTCAACAGAAATAGATTATGTGCCTATTCTGAACAAAGTAGTGGGTTAGAAGCTGGGGATAACTGGCATTTATGATTTATGTAGTGCTTTAAAGCTCACAAAGCATTTTAAATCCATTAGTAGGTTTGAACCTCATAACAACCCTGTAAGGTACGTACTAAAAATAGTATTATCCTCATTTTATAGATAAAGAAAAACAGGCTGAGAGTTAAGCAACTCCCTCATCCATTATCATATACCTAGTAAGTGATCATAAGTGGTTTTCAGATCTAGGTCTTCCTAAATTCAAGCCCAGTATTCTAACCACTCTACCATACTGATATAGAGCTAGGGTATCATACCTACAGATTTGATTTTTTAAAAATATTCTGAAATTATTTAGAGCCAAATCTAGTGAATGAAGTGGGTCACTAAGCTAGATGGTATTATTCTCAGTTTTATAAAACTAGATGTGACTACAAGAAAAGTTGAGAATGATTTGTGTGGTACAATAAAAGTCATGATTCTCATTACTTTTTAGTTATACTTCAAGTATGGTATTCAATCAAAACTATTTTATAGCAGTACAGTCAGTGGCACCAGCCTCGATTCTGAGAGGCAACCAGCTGGGCTTCTTTTCATTTGATGGCTAGAAGTGAAAAGAGAGAGCAAGGCAGAAAAAAGTATCTTATTACCCTAAAGAAAAGGGAGATTAGGAGTGAAAATTATTTGTGAATACATTATTGAGTACATATGGCTAGACATTTGACCAAAGATTTCAGTGGATGGCAGAGGCCAGGGTACATTATATCAAGTCCCCACTTAGCAAGCTGAGTAACTGGTAATTAAGTAAGAGGTACTAATCTAGCATTTTCTCATTTGCAAGCATATGTTGTTGTTGTTTAGTCATTTCAGTCTAACTCTTTGTGACCCCATTTGGGTTTTTTGTTTTGTTTTGGCAAAGATATTAGAATGGTTTGCCATTTCCTTCTCTAGATCAATTTACAGATGAGGAAACTGAGTCAAACAGGGTTAAGTGACTTGCAAAGAGTCACACAGCTAATAAATGTCTGAGGCACATTTGAACTCGTCATCTTGAGTCCAGGCCCAGCACTCTACCCACTTCACCACCTAGCAGCCCTTTGTAAGCATACAGGACAGGACATATATATACTCCAAGGAGTTTTGTTTTTGTTTTTTAAGCAGATTTTGAACCTCTGTGGTATTTTCTTTTTTTTTCACATTAATACATATTTATGGAGTAAAACAAGCATTTCCATAATACAGAATAAAAGATGATGGTACATCAAACTGCAAATCTACCATTTAAACGTGCTATTCCTTTCAAATATACAACAAAATTATCATGTAAATTTTTTTCTCCTTTATTTTCTCCACTTCCCCCACCCTGCCCTAGATGTCTACCATTAGACACAAATAGTGTGTGTGTGTGTGTGTATATATATATACACACATATATGTATATATACACATATACAAGTATCCATATATGTATATATATTAGTCTATACATACTTTATTTTTCATTTTTCTCTGGATGCAGATAGCATCATTCTTCACATGTCCTTTATAGTTACTTTGGGCATTTATAATAGTCAAAACAACTTATTCACTCAAAGTTGCTGTATACAATGTTCTCTTGGTTCTGCTTGTTTCACTCTTCATTATTTCATATATGCCTTTCCATGTTTTTCTAAGATCACTGAGCTTATCCTTTCTTATAGTACTTCATCACCATCATATACCACAACTTGTTCAGCCATTCTCCAATTGATGGGCATCCCTGAAATTTCCAGTTGCCCTCACAAAGAGAGCAGCTATAAACATTTTAGAACATATGGGTTCTTTTCCTTTTCCCCTAATCATCTTTGGAAATAGACCCAGTAGTGGTATTGTTGGTTCAAAGGGTAGAACTCTTTGGGCATAATTCCAAATTGCTCTCCAAAATGGCTGAATCAGTTCACCACTCTACCAATGATGAATTAGTGTCTCAATTAGAGTTTTGTTAACAATTAGTTGAGGTTGAAGCTTGTAAATGAGCAGTTTTCAAAAGGCAGAAATCCATTCTGTCAACAACTACACATACAAAAAGTACCCCAACCATCAGCACAGGTAAAATGACAAAAATGATGATTGTTTGAAGGACTGCAGCAAAACAAGCACGCTGATTCACTGGAACTAAGAATTGGTCTAGCTATTCTAGAAATTGGAAACTATGCTCCGAGTCACTAAACTGTGCTTACTCTTTGATCCGGTGTGAAACCATTAGGCCTATACCCAAAGGTACTGAAGAGGAAAAGCACAAAATGTACAAAGAATATCTAAATAGCCCGTTGTGTAGTAGCAAAAAATTAGAAACTAAGTGGGACTATCTTCTGGGATTAACTATGGTACATAAATATAGTGGAATGCTGTCGCTGTACAAGAAGCATGGAAATGGATAGTTTCAGAGAAAACTGGGAAGACCTGTATGAACTGATTGAGAGTGCAATGAGCAAAACCAGAACAGTTACACAATTTGTACCTAATTAAAAAGACCACTTTGAAAGACTTGTGCACTGATCAATGCAATGACAAACCACGGCAGAGATGAATATGCAAAATGAAACATGCATTTTTGGAGGATATAGCCAATGAGGGGATTTACTTTGCATGGCTACGCATATTTTTTACAAAGGTTTTCTTTTTCATTGGAGGACGGAAGGAGAGAAAAAAATAAAAGCTTGCTAATTAAAAAAATTAAAATTTAGTTATAACTATAAATAATGTAGGAGATTTAGAAGCAGTGTGCTGTAATGGATAGAGCTGGTCTCAAGACCAGATAGGTAGGTTCAAGTCCCGGCTGACACCTAGTGGCTGTGTCATCTTGGGTAAATCACTTAACCTTCTAATGCTCTAGGCAACTCTTCAAGATTATAAATTACAGGAAAAGGTACCGAACCGCCCCTTTACCCATTTCCTAGTTTATTTGAGCCTACAAGCCGGTGAAATCTCTAGGCAAAGGACCCTTCAAGGGCAAAGGAGGACGAAAATCCGAGGACTGTTTGTATTTGTATCCCCAGCGCTTTGGACGATGCCGGGCACGAGGTAAGAGCTTAATAAATGCTTAATTCCAAATAACCATAAACTTAAAAGGTCTGCATTTTTTCAACAGAGAAAGGCAACGTACTATAAATAGAAGGCTGCGGGGGTGGGGATGAAAGAGAGGCAGAGACAAGCATTAATCCTAGCGTACAACCCGACACTTTTAAGAACCTGGAGCCGGGTTAGGTGGCTGCGCATGCGCAGACTCGGGGAAAAGTAGCGGCTGCGCGCGCGCGGAGACGCCGGAACCGCGAGGGATTCCGATGACTGGCCAGAGCGCACAAAATTGGTTACGCGTTCGAACTAGTAAGAAGGGAGGGGGAAGTGCGCCGAAGTTCTGAGGCGGTGCTTGCGAGCGG
>CM053622.1:614282747-614308836 GCA_028646595.1 Phalanger gymnotis | reverse complement strand
CCTTCCCCACTATTCCCTCACCGAACCTGACCGTGTGTGGAGGAGAAGCAGCAGCAGTCCACGGGAAGACTACTCCGCTGCCCGTGAGGGACTGCGGGTTATTTCTCTTCTCTCTCTCCTCCCCCCACCCGGTCCTTTTCAAACTATAGTTAACCCTTTTGGGTCCAGGTGCCTGGGGAGTTGTGGGCAAGAGCCGGGGTGACTGGTAGGGAGCACGAGGTGGCGATTTGAACTAAGCGTCACGATGTATGCCACGATTCTAGTTCCGGGTCATGGACTTGCCCTGAATGTGTCGTGCGTAGTGAAGGAGAATACAGTCCGCCATTGTTAGTAGAGAGGCCACCTCCTGGGGCCTGGGGACCGGAGTGAAGAGAAACTAAGGTGTTACTGTCAGGGTCACCTTACGCAGGTTCCTTAGGCCCTCAGTGACACCTTCCCCCCCTCTGAAATACAAGGGTCACATCGTTTCAAGCTAAAAAATTGTACGGAAAAGAATTCTGTGCCTTAGGAAATGTTTAAGGAAAAGAGCACTGCTTTTCTATCCAGACTTGGGATCTTAGTATTTATAGCTATAAAGTACCTCGAAGATCAACTTGTCCAGTACCCTTATTTTCTAGGGCGACTGGGTGGTTCAGCGGATAGAGTGCTGGACCTGGAGTTAGGAAGATCCGAGTTCAAATGCAGCCTGGGACACTTAATGGCTTAACAGTATGACCTTGGGCAAGTCACAATAGGGATAATAGTAACACCCACCTCCCAGGATTGTTGTGAGAATCAAACGAAATGCAGTTGTAAAGTGCTTTGCACAGTGCCTAACACATAGTAAGTGCTATATAGATGTTGTTATTAGATCTGATGAATTTGAAGCCCAGCCTATTAAAGTGATATGGCCATGATCACAGAATTGGAATTTAGACATCTGGCCCCTGACTCCAAATACCACTCTGACAGGTTCATCTAGGTCTGAATTTTGGATATGACAGCAGTTTCATAGGGGTATTGCTGGACTTAGATTGTGTGTTTGTCCTTCGTTTTGGAAGATGACCATGACATCAGGGAAATGATGACATGACTTGCAATTGACTTTGATTTGAGTGAGGGAGGGCTGGGCAAGGTCACCAGCCTCACTTTCTCCTCCAGAGCCATCTGGGTCCAGTGGCCTGATGATATTCACCAGGATGACTGGAGATGGCCCAAGATGCATTGGGAGACCCTGGCCCTTTCAGGCTAAGGTCTTTAGCCATTAATCAGTAAATACAAAATACTTACTATGTACCAGGCCCCATGTTAAACTCTGGGGATGCAAAAAGAGGCAAAAGATACTCCCTGTCATTAAGGAGCTTGCAATCAATGGACTTAGACAAAGAGCAGGATTTGAATTCCTGACTCAGAAATTCTTTGACCATGGGCAAATCACTTAATTTCTGAACTGAACATAATTCATCTGTAATAAAGAAGGAATAATGGTATCCATCCCATGAGGTTATTGGAAAGATCAAATTTAATACCATATACAAAGTGTTCACAGATCTTTTTAAAGTATTTTATCACGTTAGCTATCATTATCCTAGGCAATTTGATTCCCTGATGGTGGCTATTACCACACCCCAGTCTTCACTACTAATGAGAGTTTGCTGGCCAGCTTGTAGGGATTCACATACAGTCTTTAACTACATATCCACTATACCACCTCCACACTTCATTTAGGTGTTCAGCTCTCCCCATTCTCTCCAACATCAAGAGGAAAGGAATTAGAACCTTAAGTTACTACCCTTTTTATCTGTGTTTAAGAAAGTTTATATTAAAAACTAATTTTATATGTGCAAGTCTCTTCTGAACTACTCATTGTGGTGTGGGAGGTGATCCTGGGCTGTGCCAGCAGAATGCAAGCTCTGGTAATGCTGTCAAGCTAAAAGTTTTCCAGAATGGGTCCAGTGATCTCTAAGTCTGTCCTCATACCAAACTGGAGAAACATGTCTTTGGGTTGGCTGCAAGGTGATGAAATTTTCAGTCACAAGAACTTTCAAGGACCATCTAGTATTACATTCTCCACTGATGGAGAAAGGTGGTCCTCTGGTGGACATCACCACAAATCCATGAACTATTGAAACATACAATACCAATTTATACTATTATACCTTCTGATTCTTATAAGTTTACATTTACGTATGTATGCAGCACTCTGTTCTGCTTTTTTCATTCTCTATTTTTTTTCATATTTATGTACATCCTTTGTTTTATTTATTATCATTATTATTTATGGTGGTATAGTATGCTCTGCTGCTTTGATGTGCCAGTCTGTTTAGGCATATGTTTTTCTTTTGTGTAGTTTAGTGATAAGCATCATTTACAAATGCTTCTTTTTAATTATTTCCTTGGTATATATTTACAGTAGTAAATGACTGAGTCAAGGACCTTACTGAGTATTTTCAGCTTGTTTTCCAGAAAAGTTACGTGAGTTCTTAGCATACTACTTTTTAGATATTATCAACCTCTGTTACAGACATTTTCATGTGTTCCTAATGTTAAGAAGATGAAGTAAGCCACCTTGTCACGTAGAAAATCCTCTCAAAAGACAATTGAGAACATCTGTTTCAATCTTATTTTTAATAGATTAAAGAACAAAAAGTTGTCGTGGATGAGCTTTCCAACTTGAAGAAAAACAGAGTAAGTAATTACCAAATTACTTTTGCACAGTAGGGCATATGATAATAATTGACATAATACTTTTGACATTTGAAGACCAATCTTCTGCACTTCTTTTTAGCTTTACAACCTTGTGGAGTAGGTGCAGGTATTATTCCCATTTTACATATGAGGAAACTGAGACTCGAGTTAAATGAACGACCTGTTGTCACAACTGTTAAATCGCAAAGACAGAATTCAGACCCAAATTTTCCTGACTTCAAGTCTACTATGCCACAAAATTTCCTTATATGTTTATAATTGAAGAACTAAATAATTCAAAACCTAGATACTTTCTTTAAAGGTTTCCTAGAATTTTAATTACCTACTTCAGTAAATGATTTACCAGCACCATGGTCCTTTGTATATTTTTGCCACCTGTCCCCTTCTCACATGTATTGGGATTACAGGAAAGGAGAATGATTAGGACTTTTAGTGATGGGCTTCCACTCTAGAAATTATCCTAGAGGATGGTAACAAGTTGTTAGTCTTCTTAAATGATGATAAAGTAACAGGAAGTGAACTTAAACTAAGTGCAAAAGAGTTTTAGGTTAAGATAATTTGACCATGAGCTTTAAAGTGATGAAGTGTGCTACTAAACAAGATTGTGGAAATTCTTCACATGTAATAGAATCTAATCCATCCTCCTAGAAACAAACCTTAACCCCATCTCTTTGGGCATGATAGTATTTAATAAACCTGTCAGATAAGTGGTCTAGATAATCCAGATAGCAGATGTATCTAGCCCTCTGATTCACTGTGTAAAACCAGTAGCCATTTCCTTCCAAATGCCTCTTTTAGTGCTCCAGCCCCCGTGGGCCCAGTGCGGAAGTGTAAGATCTTAAAGACATTACTCTAGTCCCATAAGGCAAGCATTGCCATGATATTATAATAGAACCTGGCTTGGATCTGAAAAGTACAAGGTTTCTATTCTTTTTTAGTTCATATATTACCAAAACCACAGCTATATCTATGATATACAAAAGTCATTATTGCAGCCTTTTAATTATTTTTGTAGTTTTTAGTGCCTTTCCATTGATCAATTCTACTTCCTTATCTTTTATATTCTTAAGTAATAAGTTCCTGTTTTATATCGGAGTAATTTAGGATCATTGATTTATAGTTGAAAAGGACTCCAGAGACCATATAATCCACCCCCTTATTTTAAAGTTGAGGAAATTGAGACCTTGGAAGGAAAAATGACCAAGGTCATATAGTTATATGCATCAGAGGAAGAATTTGAAGCTAGATCCTCTGACTTAAGAGCCCATACCTTTTCTACTGCATCATATTGTCTTTAGTATCTTTCTTCAAAAGTACAGTATGCTTCATTTTAAATTAGATTGAGAACAGATAGAAATACTTATTTAAGTGAAATAGGTTTGGTTGGTGAGTAAAAAGAGGATAAATTGCATGACACAAAACAGTCCTTATAAATCTTTCACAAGCTTCATTTATCCATTTGGTGCAGTCAGTAAGCTTGTTAATAGTTTTGGCAGAATAATACATTTGAATATTTTAAAAACCATGCAAGTCAGTGTTGCATAGTGGATAGAGAGCTAGTCTCTTGAGTTAGAAAGGCCTACATTCAAATCCTGACCAACACATACTGGCTGTATTGCACTAAAGCAAGGCACTTATATGAATTTCCCAAGCAGCTTTCTAAGACTTAAATGGCTGAGCAGGAGCTTCCTACACCAATGAAATAATAGATTCAGACAAAACAATAACATTTTAAAGATTATTAATTGCTGGTAGTTGAGAACTGCCAATACAACCTTGTATGGTTAGTTTGTAAATAGATATTAGAAGTTCAGTCATTCAGTGATTGTAAATTTTTTCAAAGATTTGTTACTTAACTGATCAAAACTTTAATATAAACCTAAAATTTTTTTGCAGAAAGTTTATAAACAGCAACCAAACAGCAACATATTCTTCCTTGCAGACAGAACAGAAATGCTCTCTGAAAGTAAAAGTGAGTTTTTTTCTGTTATGTATTTATTATCCATATTTGTGTAGAGTTCCATGAAAAAAGAGGATAGTTGATTTTTTTTACTAACATGTTAAAAAAGTCATATTAGATATGGTGCTGACAAACTATGTATTAGTAAAGAATGAGTCATATATGTTTCAGTTAAATGAGGTTGTTTAATCTTTGAATTAAACCTTCAGAAATATGGAGGACCATAAAATTAATACTAGCCTGCCTTCTACCCAGGAAGTCTATCCTGTACTTTAAACATAATAAAACAAATAAAATGATTAGTATTCTTCTGTACTAACGGGTATATCTCATTCTGTAGAACTGGTTTGGATTACTTGTATTATAAATTAATAGGTCTCTAAAAGATTTACTTAATTTAATATTTCCTATTTCTTTCCACAGACACATTAGATGAATTGAAAAAAATCCACCAGGAAATAGAAAATACAGAAAAAAATAAAATCAAGAAATAAGTTTTCAGAATTGCACATAATGTGTGGCATTTGTTGTTCAGTCACTTTCTCCATTGGACATGGGGGGTTTGATTTTTTGCATAAGAATCTACTCCATAATCTTAAACGACGAGGACCCAACAGTAGTCAACAGGTGTTAAAGAATGATAATGATTATCATTGTTTGTTTTCTGGTCATGTCCTTCATTTAAGAGGCCTTTTGACTCCCCAGCCTATTGAAGATGAAAAAGGCAATGTATTCCTTTGGAACGGAGAAATCTTTAGTGGAATATATGTAGGAGCTGAAGAGAATGATACTCAAATTATGTTTAATCATCTTTCTTCATGTAATGATGAATCTGAAATCATGTCACTTTTTTCAAGCATCCATGGTCCATGGGCTTTTATTTATTACCAGGCCTCTAGTCATTGTGTGTGGTTTGGTAGGGATTATTTTGGTCGTCGTAGCTTACTTTGGCATTTTAGTAATACTGGGAAGGGTTTCTGCCTTGCTTCAGTGGGTACTGAAGCTGCTGGAATAGTAAACCAGTGGCAGGAAGTTCCAGCATGTGGAATTTTCAGAATTGATCTTAAATCTTCTGCCATTTCCAAACACATAATTTTAAAATTGTATCCTTGGAAATATATTTCTAAAGAGAATACAGTAGAGGAAGTTGACAAGAGTCTTAATCAGATTTTAGATGATTTGCCGAAACTTGTATCCATTGAGATAAATGAAGGCAGACTTTGTCTTAAGACACCTGTTGCTCCATTAAATACAGAGTTGCCACAAGGTTCATTTGAATCTGATCATAGTTCCCATATCCCAGCTACTATAGAAAATCTTCAAGTTTTTCTGAAACATGAGCACATGAAGAAAGCAGTTCATCAGTTAATTCATGTCTTAAGTGAAGCAGTAAAGAAACGAGTTTTATGTTTATCTAGGACTGAAAGTGTATTCCTAAATGATGACCTTTCTAAAGCCTCTGCTAAGGAGGCAAATATTGCAATACTTTTTTCTGGTGGCATTGATTCCATGGTTATTGCAAGCCTTGCTGATCGACATGTTCCTTTTGATGAACCAATTGATCTTCTTAATGTTGCTTTCATGACTAAAGAACGTACTGGGCATACTACTTTCACCAAAAAAAGCGGTAAACCGAAAAAAAGTCTTGAAACATCTTCTGAGGAAAGCACTAAAGGACTTGCTACCACAGCTGATAACATTCAGGACCAGAATTTTAACGTGCCAGACCGACTCACCGGCAGAGCAGGACTAAAGGAATTGAAAGCTATAAATCCTTTAAGAATTTGGAATTTTGTTGAAATTAATGTTTTCCTGGAAGAACTGCAGAGAATGAGACAACACCGGATAAGCCAATTAGTTCAACCGTTGAATACAGTTTTGGATGACAGCATTGGTTGTGCAGTCTGGTTTGCATCTAGAGGAGTTGGCTGTGCTATGAAAGAAGATGAAATGAAACCATACCAAAGTTCTGCAAAGGTATGGTATGGTTTTCTTAAATCGTAATAATTTCTTAATCTTACTACAGATAATAGGTTAGTAAATGGTAAGCAGATAATTATATTACGAAATTGTTAGAGAAATAACTTATATAAATCTTTGGCTGATATATTTGTTGCAAGTGAATGATAGCCAATTTGTGTAATGGAGAAGCTTTGATACTCAGCACCACAAAACACATATTTCCTCTAAAAGTTTTGTAAAGGGAGACCTTTATTTCTAAATCATTAATATTGTCAAGGCTAGAAATGTATGTATAGGACATATAAGAAATGCTTATCGAAGATTCAATTCACTTACTAGCTTATTTTGGAACAGCTTTTTCCCTAATATTTTAACAAGAAATAAAAACAATAGCATGCTTAAATTGTAGATCACCATAATGCATAAGTCTTTTTTAATATATCCAAGTTTTTTATGCCTTTGTGTTTTATGAATTGTTTTATTTAGAAATGTTTTCCTTTCTGCTGTAGTTTTATTATGGCTTTCCTTTATAGTCTTATTTTACTTATTTAAAAAAACTCATTAAATTTATTCAAACTTCTACAGGTAGTTCTTACTGGGATTGGTGCAGATGAACAGCTTGCAGGATATTCTCGTCATCGTGTTCGCTTCAAGACACACGGTCTAGAGGGATTAAATAAAGAACTGGAAATGGAACTGGGTCGAATTTCTTCTAGAAATCTTGGCCGTGATGACAGGATTATTGGCGATCATGGAAAAGAAGCAAGGTAATCCAAATGACATGGTTTTGGTAAGGAGAAGGTTAGAAAAGGAGTATCAATTATAAAACTGTGAAAGATAATATAATCTACTTTTCTCTTACAGATGAACAAAGCCTAGAGAAGTAATGGCTTAAGTTCACAGAGCAAGTTAGTGAGAGTATGTGGTTTACCAAGTTCCAGTCCAGAGCACTTTACATTAATCTAAGCTGGGCCTTTTGGGGGGCAGGGGGGTGGCGCAAGGCAATTGGGGTTAAGTGATTTGCCCAGAGTCACACAGCAAGTAACTGTCAAGTGTCTGAGGCCGGCTTTGAACTCAGGTCCTCCAGACTCCAGGGCCGGTGCTGTAGTCACTGTGCCACCTAGCTGCCCCCAAGGTTCCTTTTTTTTTTTTTTTTAAGTGTGATAACTTAAATAGAAACATCAGTGATACTATCTTGGACTTACAGTACAAATAACCTCCAAAGAGCACAAAATGTTTTTAAACGTATAGTCTTATACCTGCTCTAAGGTTCTTTTCTGTATTACTATTTCTGGAGGCATTATGTAAAGGTACAGACAATGAAGTAGTCTCTAAAATAGTTAAATGTGCATATTATATCACTCATCGTGGCCTTTTATTTTGACCAGTTATTTATTACATATATTTAAAATTTACAAAGTAAAATTTCAAAGCCTGTATATTAACAACTGTTTTCTTTTTCATTGAGAGTCTATGAATTTATATCCTAAACGTACCTGTTTAGGGAGAGGGAATTTATTTCCTTTAGTTAAAAAAAATTTTAAATACCTGAATTATTACGTATAAAAACATTATTTTACCTCAGAAAAAATACATTAAGAAAGTTCCTAGGAATTATACTATTTTTTCATTATACAGATCTTAATCCTGTTAATAAATACTATTACATGTTAATATAAGTTAAGAGGCTAGTTTACTATATGTCTTGGTAATTGAACCACAGTAAAAGTGTTTTACAGATATTTACAATTCTTCAAATAAAAAAATGCTGTTATATCTTTTTTTTGCCAGCTTTCGTTAATGAGGAATCACTCTATAATATATAACAGAAACATTATTTGGCATTTATCATTTGTGTTGTAGTAGTATTTGTTTTTGAGGGGTGATAAGGATTGGTCAGTAGTACTTTTATGTAGTACAGAGGCTAACAGTTATTGGTAAATAAAAGATTACCAGAGCCAGAAAAGGAAGAAGTGAAAACTGTGGAGTCAAGTCTTATGTCAGAGATTATTGTTAATGTTATTAATAACTTAATACTTGACCCTCAAAATAATATTTGACTTATCGTACTATCTCAGTGACTCTTAAAATTTGAATATAATTAAATATGGTGACTTCTCAAGTTAATCCTCTACTTTTAAACATAAAGGATTTGGCACCTTGATACTTTATTTTTCATGCCCCACAACTTTTATTTCTGTGATTTAGAAATGATGGAAAAGACAAAAATATTTGTAATGTTCATATTTCTTCAAGTAAATCCTAGAGGTGTTTATTTGACCATCTGGAGCTATCCTTTATTTGGCAAATATTGAGAAATACCTCTTTTTTGCCTTGATTAACTTCTGTTTTGTATTAATTCATTTATTCCATGACTAGAGGAGTTTTCATAATTACATTGCTAGAAGTAGTACCTTCAAAGTTCTATTTTCAACTAAAATTATGTGTGTTAAATAAACTGTATTAAAACAGTAACGAACATAGATGAGCTTTGTTTTTCAACCTCTTTTCATAAAAATTTTATTTTCAATTTAGGTTTCCTTTCCTTGATGAAAATGTCGTCTCCTTTCTAAATTCTCTCTCTATTTTGGAAAAAGCAGACTTGACTTTGCCCCGTGGAATTGGTGAGAAATTGATTCTGCGCCTTGCAGCATTAGAACTTGGTCTTACAGCTTCCACTGTTCTGCCAAAAAGAGCCATGCAGTTTGGATCTAAAATTGCAAAAATGGAAAATAATAATGAAAAGGCCTCTGATAAATGTAATCGACTGCAAGTGTTATCCTCAGAGTAACACCTTGTTGAATAGGCTTTTCAGTGTTAATGAGTGTACATGTTGCAACATTTATTGGATTATTACATAAAATAAAATATTTTTCTATTGTGTATTGTAGTTAATAAATTTAAAACTCATTATACTAATTTTTCCTTAACTTACAAACCAATTGCCTAATACTAACAGAAATTGCTACTTTTTTTAATGCATTTAAAACTACAACTTTAATATTTTAAACTGATAGCGATATTAACATTCTTTTGAACCCATATTTGCTGCATCCATTGAAACATAGGATGACATAATGTGCATCTTGAAACACTTAAGTGCATCCTAAAAACCTCACTCGTGAGGTATTTAAATTGATACCTTAGGCATTTGCTTAAAAATTATAGTTGTAACTAAGAATTTTGTGCCTGGATTGAGTTGCACAAAATACTGTCAGTGATTTGGGGAGGAATATGTCATCTGGTAGTTTCCTGTTTCTAACTAGGTGCCAAGCTAAGTTCAGGCTGTTGACTGACTGAAAGTGTTCACAGATTTTTAATGGCCCAGGAACAAAACCCCAGTTACTTTGAGGAAGTTATGTCTTTGATTAAGGTTAAATCTAGAATAAGAGACCTAGAGTCTCTTAAAAAGTGTAAGGAGCATTTCAGAAAACAGTATATAAACTGGGTTTAAATCCTTCCTTGCCACATAGTGGCTACTTGATCTCAGGTGAGACACCTAACTTCTCAGTGTTTAATGAAATCACAGGACCAGTCTGTAGGTAGTAGGAGCTTAATAAAGATTTGACTTGAGTAAATATTACCCTCTTACAGTACAAGGGCTACTCATAAACTGTTTGAGTAGAAGCAAAGGAGTGAGCTGGTGGAAGTTCTCACATTGCCTGGTTGCCTTTAATCCCTAAAATAATTAATCTTCAGCTGCCAGTGTTTAATTTGGTTTCAAGGGTCTAGGTTCTCTGGACAAGCTAAGTGGAGGTGTTAGTAACTTTACCAAATACAGTGAAAGAATCTCAATTGATTCCAAATTTGCAAAAAGTTTTCAGGCCCATGAGTTTCCATAAAGCAGGGCATGTACTTGTTCAGGCATTTCCGACTCTTTGTTACCCCATTTGGGATTTTCTTGGAAAAGATACCGAAGTGGTTTGTCATTTCCTTCTCCAGCTCCTTTTACAGATGAGGAAACTGAGGCAAACAGGGATAAGTGATTTGCCCAGGGTCACACAATTAGTAAGTGTCTGAGGTCAGGTTTGAACTCTGGTATTGCTGACACGAGGCCCTGAATTCTATCCACTGTGCTACCTAGTTGCCTTTCCCTAAAACAAGGCATTTACATGTAGTAGTAATTACTATACCTTACTACTTTGTTTGAATTGCCCTTCCACTGTGTATGTATGGAAGGTGAGGCAAAATCTTTTGAATGGCAACTCATAAAAACAAGGAATCCCTTCTAACATTTTTAATTTGGCAATTGGAATTTATCTTTTTTAGTTACTGAGTAAAAATGGAGGATGATGTGATTTAAGCTTAGGACATGTAATATTACCTCTCTTCCATTGTTCTCCACAGTTTTAAAACTAATTGGGTCTATAGGGGATAGGAGAGGAGTCACTGTTGCCTATGGCCATTATAGGTCACCCTTAAAAACAACTCAAGGTGTCTTGGCAATTAAAAAAGTTCAAGAGATGTAGTTTCTGGGTAATTATTAATAAGGCCAGTACGTTATTAATTGAAGGATGGTCGTTTGGCCATCTCTCTTAGACTAGAAGACTGTCATGGTGGTGGGCTCACAGTTTACATATGCTTCAAAGAGCAGAGTGACATCATGTTACCCTTGGGATACCCAGACCACTCCCAGCCTTGGGCAATCTATTCAAAGAATGAATACCCTATGCAAGCCTGAGCAGTACACAATGACTACTACATTTTGGTGGGGCCTGAAACTAGAAAATTAGTCCAATCTCATCAGCAATGCCCTTCAGGAGACTGAAGTTTTTAAAAACAGGATTTTATAAAAAGGGGAGAACTCTGGATATCCCCAAATCTGGTTAATAATTTCACTGTGCTTCTGAGAAAGATCACTGCTACAATTCTAAGATCTGAGGAACTTACCCACATTTTACAGTCAGCCTTAAACTGAGCCATCAAATACATTTACACATAAGTTCTAGGTAGCACAATGAATAGAGGGCCAGGCCTAAAGTCAGGAAGACATCTTCCTGAGTTCAAATCTAACCTCATGCATTAGTTGTGTGACCCTGGGCAAGTCACTTAACCCTGTTTGCCTCAGCTTATCATCTGTAAAATCTGTAAAAAGCTGGAGAAGAAAATGGCAAATCATTCCAGCATCTTTGCCAAGAAAATCCCAAATGGGGTCACGAATAGTCAGACATACCTGAATAAC
Organism: Phalanger gymnotis; assembly: GCA_028646595.1. Taxonomy (NCBI): domain Eukaryota; kingdom Metazoa; phylum Chordata; class Mammalia; order Diprotodontia; family Phalangeridae; genus Phalanger; species Phalanger gymnotis. The sequence goes on along the minus strand of CM053622.1, from coordinate 614,297,044 downwards.
AAAATTTGACAAATCATCGTATTTTACTTTGTAAACAAGGTCTTGACTTTTTTTTTTTAATTTCCACTTTCCTTTCTCATTCTCTACAATCATGTCTACATTTTTCTTTTGTTCTGCTTTTTTCCATTGCTTTCTTTCCTATTCTCATTATCTTAGTGAAGTCTGTAATACACATTTCCAAGAAAAACCAAAATCTATAGACCTCCCCCACAATCCTCCTTCCACACATCAATTTCAATTTTGTTCCTGTAGGGATTACCTCAGTCTACAGGCTAAATGGGAAACTTAGACATCTATATCTGTGTTGCAATGAAATAAGTTATGAAACACAGGCTGATCAGTATAGAGAGGCTATTTTATGATCTTGAGTAACTATAACATGGCAGATTGTTTTTAGGGAAAAGGTTTGTTTCTCTGATAAGTTATGATTCTAATATTAGCACAAGTTATTACGGCAAAATTCCTTTGGGATATATTGGAAGTACTAGATAACAAGAATGACATGGTATCTGATTCAACTCCTTTGAATGAATGTGTAGGAATTTGCATCATCTTTGTAATATATCTAAAGAAGTTTCTTCTAAATGCCACAAAGATGATGTTAGAACAAACTTTGATCTCTTCTATCCATGCCAAAGTACTGTCTTTGGAATGCAGCTGTCTACTTTATAGCCACTTTAATTTCTTTGAAAGTGTGGTGTTCCAAGATTGCCAACAACATTGGTGTTGAATAATTGATGTTGAAAAGATGGGCCTTTGTACCAGGAAGTACTTTGGGATACTTAAAAATGCTATGCAGTTTCTCAAAGGAAATCTACCTTGTTCTCTCTCTTGCCTATAATATGAAATATCTCCCACATGTGTGTACTAATGTACTAACAGTAGACTTAATCATCCAGCTATATCATAATCTGGACAATGGGCATTTTTCATCCATTTAATTTTTCCTTTGAATTTATTGGCAAATTACAAATCTCTTGAATAATCTTAATTTTCTGGAACTCCATGCTATCTGCAACATGTCTGCAAATGAGCATGTGTAGGAATAGTAGGAAATCTTCCATTTAGACCTTAAAAGACTTCTGCCATTAGAATGGCAAATACCTTTGGCTCCTGTTTTGTGCTTTGCTTCACAGATGACAGGATCAATGAACAGAGTTCTCTAAGTGCCTTTGTTAAGAAACCTTAGATGATTTTGACATTCAAAAGAGATTCCTTGTTGGAGGAGAGCCTTTAATCACACATGATAATGCATTTTTCAGTTTTATGACCAAGAAAAATCCTAATGTAGAGACTCATCTTTGAATCTCTTTGAAAACCTATCTCTCTTCTGTTTTCATTGGAGACACTCTCAATATACATGTAAATTATTCTCAAATGGTTTTTTTAAAGATTAGAAAGTAGTTTTGGGGAGTTTGTGGTCACTAATGTTCTCTCAGTAGCTATTTTTAGTTATTATCCATGATTTTTTCCCAGGTATCTTTCCCTTCCCAAAGACCACTTACAAAGTGGTTCCTCATTTCCCTTCAGCTATCTAGACAGAATGCTAAGAATATGAACTCTTAAATTTTCCTAAATTATGAAATATTTAAAATGAATTTTATTACTGTTATTTATTATTATAATTATATAATATATATAATATAATTATATTATTATAATTATTACTGTTTTATGAAATTGATGAAATTCAGGAATCTACCACCCATATCAGTAAGCTGTTTCAATTCTTCATAATGTTTCTTGTAGCTTTCTCTATTACTACAAGTAGCTACTTCACAAGATAATTGGGAGGAAAGCACATGGTTAAACTGTAAGGTATCTTATCTACTTGTGAACTATTACTAATGCCTTGCTCAGGCCCTATTCACTGTATATGGATGACTGCATTAGTTTCCTACCTAGGCTCATTGCCTTCAATTTCTTGATTGTAGTCCACGTTGACCACTACTCTTAATCTTTCCCCTCCCAAAATTCGTCACTACTCCCCTAACTCAACAATCATTGAATAGGTCTCCTGCCTAATGTTACTTGTGAGAATTTGTGATTTTATTGGTGTGGTTCCTTCTACTGAGAGAGAGTAATGCAGTCATTGTGTAATTCATGTCTGTATCTTGTTTTTTCAGTAACTTGAAGGTTTCCCATTGAAGCTCTTGGTAGGGAGTACTTCATTCTGTTGATCTATATTTTCATGCTTTTAATGCCACTTCTAATGCCCATCATTGGTCGTTTACTACAGCTTTCTTAAGCCCACTCTACATGTTTCTGTTTGCTCTTAATGATTTTTGCAGTTTTCCCATTCATGGCCAAAAAGAATCACCAGGAGAATTCTTGGTAAGTACTTGAGGTCACAAGTAGTTTGAGATTATTCAAAGCATTACACAAATTACAAAATGTTCTCCAGCCCACAGGAAAAAGTACCAAATATGATAATATATTTGTTAATTGCTTTTACCTTCTAACGCCTTAAGCATTCAAGACAATATAATTTAGCATATACCTACCTTCAATCTAATTCAACCATCATTGCTGCTATTAATGGTTGCTATCAAGTGTGCAATGCATTTTGCTTAGTGCTCAGAGTACAAAGAAAAAAATTAGGAGTCCTTGCCCTTGAAGACCTTTTATTTTATCCAGATAATATGACAGGCATGTAGATCAGTGTGATACATGGAAGGGACTTAAAAGAATAGAAGTAAAATAATAGAGCTCTGGGAATATTTGAGAAGTGAAAATGCATTGGCTTGAGTATTTTTCAAACTATCTCCCACTATTCCCCTATGAACTATGCTCCAGCCAAAGCAGTCTAACAACAGTCCCTGCAAAGTTCCTTGTATTCCCTCACTTTGGTCTTCTCTCTCCTATCCAATTCATACCCATCCTTCAAGGCCCAAATCAAGTCTCAATTAAGAACACCTGTGGTATATACAATCTATAGCATTCATGTGGGTTGGCAGTATACTGCTTTGCACTGTATTTGTTGCATGGCTACGTGTGTATGTGTACTATGTGTTTATATATATGCATATATATAGATCTTTAAGATTTGCAAATTTCTCACTACACAATTTTGTGTTTGTATATATTTACCTATATACATCTTTTCTCCTCATTTGTTCAACAGAACAAGGATCGTAGTCTACAATTCTATTTGTAATCCACACCTCCACTGAGCCTTGCACATAATATTCTTCGAATATTGGTCACTAATTTTGATCCATTTTTTTTCTAAACCAGACCTTTGATTTCAATAGTATAGGGAGTTCCAGTGAGGAAATTCCCTTCACCAACGAAGTTTCAAAACCATACCAAAACTGGGCCCTCTACCCTTTGGGACCACCCGGGGAACTCTGAGATGACCAGATCGTTGCCTCCCTCCGCCCCTCCCCCACAAGGGTCCCCCGAACGGCTTCGAACTGCCGGCCAGCCCCTCGTCCCGGCGAGCCTGGGCTGAGGCCCAGATCCACCAGGCCCGGGAACCTGGGAAGCGCAAGTCCTGCCTCCGCCCCCTTTCCCGGCCACAGACGTAGCTGAAGCCAACAAGAAAAAGCTGACGTGGGAAGGAGTGGGCTGGACCTGACCAGGTCTGTCTGCGGGTTCTCTTTAGAGTCGATCCGTCCCGCCCTTCGCACTTGGGGATCTCTTAGACTGGCTCCCCCTCACCTGCGCACCCGGGAATCCCTTACACTGACTCTCCCCGCCCACCGACGCAGCCAGGGATCTCCTACACTGCCTCCTCCCGCCCCCGCACCCGGGGATCCCTTACACTGCCCGCCCCCACGCACCCGGGGAATCCTTTACGCTGGCTCCTCCCCTACGTAGTGAAGTATTTATTTACCTTTATTAGGTGCTTAAACCGGCAGCCGCTCCAGTGGATCCTAGAGCCAGCATTCAGCCGAGAGGGCTGGAAGACCTGGATTCAAGCGCTGCTTTAATACACACTGGATCCCCGTGGGCAAGTGTCTTAAGTGTCGGCACTGGCGAAGAAGAAAAAGAATTTATATAGCCCTTCAAGGTTTGCAAAAGTACTTTACTGATATTATCTCATTTGATCCTCAGAACAACCCAGTGAAGTAGGTGCTAGTATTATCCTCCTTTTGTCAGAAAGGAAAATGAAGCTGACCCAGGTTAAGTCACTTGTCTAGGATCACACAGCTGCCTAGATTACAAAAGAGCTTCTGGATTTGTTTCTGTGAAGGGAATTTCATGGGAAGTTTCCTACACATGATACAGGTCAAGATCAAAAAAAAAAATTAGGTGACACAAACTTTAAATAGTTGTTCAGACGTTTCTCAGTGGCGTGCGACTCTTCGTGACCCCATTTGGAGTTTTCTGGCCAAAGATACTGAAGTGGTTTGTGCACATGAAGTACAGGGAAGTAGCCTGAAACCCGGCTGAAAAAGACAGTCTAAAACCAGACTGTTGATGTCAGGCTAAGTAGTTGCAATTCAGCAATTTAGTTAACTGAACAACAGGCATTTATTTGTTATTATTCAGTTGTGTCCAGACTCTTTGTGACCCCCTTGGACCATAGCAAGCCAGACCCTCCTCCACTATTGTCTGTCCTTGTTTCCATACTATCTATCCATCTCATCCTCTCCAGTCTCCTTTTCCTTTTAATCCCGACATCAGGGTGTTTTCCAACGAGTCCAATCTTCTCACTGTGTTCCAAAGTATTTAAGCTTCAGCTTCAGTATTTGACCTTCAAGTGAATAGGTCTGAATTAATTTCTTTTGATTTCCTTCCTGTCCAAGGGACTCTCAAGGCTTCTCCAGCACAATTAGAAAGCCTTCTGGTTAGAGAGGAGAAAGAGTCTGTGAAACAAAGCTAGAATGAATAGATAGAGGATAGAGACGGGGAAATAATCAATGAAATAAGGCCTCAAAGAAGTCCTTTATGAAGGCTTTGTGCTAGGTGCCTAAGAGGACACAAAGAAATATATGACTTAGGAGGAGTCAAGAAGCTTGTAATGCAGTTGGAAAGTTAAAATTTATTCCTTGGCCCAGAAATGCTATTATCAATTGATAAACATTTACTAAGACCCTACTTTGTGCCAGATGCTATACTAAACACTGGGGATACAAAAAGAAACAAAAGGAAGTCCCTGCCTTCAAAGAGCCTACAATCTAATGGAGGAGACAACTTGCAAAGAATATATACAAAGCAAATACAAATATATACAGGATAAATAGGAAGTGATAAACAGAAGGAAGGCACTAGAATTAAGAGGGGTCGCAGCAGGTATCCAGTAAGAGATGGAATTTTAGTTGGGACTGAAAGGAAGCCAGGGGAGGTCAGCAGCAGAGCAAGGAGGGAGAGTGTCCCTGGAAGCTGAGAGAGGGAAGGTCTGGTTCATAAAACATCCAGAAGACCAGTGTCATTGAATCAAAGAATTTGTGTCAGGGAGTAAAGTGTTGAGTACTGGAAAGGTGGGGGGGATGGGGGAAGGGGTGCTAAGTTATGAAGGGCCTTCCATCACAAACAGAGCATTTCGCATTTGTTACTGGGGACAACAGGAAGCCACTGGAGTTGGGGGTGGGAGGGGCGGGAATTGTGGTGGGGAGGTTTGACGTGATCAGACCTACACTTTAGGCATATCACTTTAGTTGCTAAATGTATTTTAGGAGGATGTATTAGAGTGGGGAGAGACTTGAGGCAGGCAGATCCACCAGCAGGCTTTTGCAGTAATCCAGGTATGAGATGATAAGGGTCTGCACTAGAGGGTAGCTAGTATCAGAGGAGAGAAAAGAACTTATTGGAGAGCTGTTGCAAAGGGAAATCGAGAAATCAACAGGCCTTGACAAGAGACTGAATAAGGTGGTTGGGGGGTGAGAGATGGTGAGGAATCCAGGATGACTCCTAGATTTTGAGCTTGAGGGATCCTAGTTATCTACGCGGACACTGCTATCAAAGACACATCTGTATTGCCTGACAGTCTGCAGTACAAACTTCTAAGGAGAATAAACATTCTAGAGTTAGCAAGTGGGCATTCAAATATTTCATTTAAACCACTAAAGTATTAAGGCATTTAGAAGTTATTGCTTTGAGTGGAAGAATCTAAGTGGGTCGCGTTTTGAAATGATGTGGTTTGTTGTTAGCCATCTACACTGAAGAATATCAGCATGGTAGCCTACAAATAAGTTCACTTCTGCTTAAAATAGTAGGGTTGTAAATCTTTATATACTTAAATTTTCCAAGTCATTGTTTTGAATTAGGGTGCCCTCTCCGTTCTGAGAAATTATTTTAATGATAGCTATCCTCTGATTTTGATTCACTTTTTTTTTCCTTCTTTGGGATCCTGTGATGTTGAATCCAGTCCCATAAAAACATAATGCTCTTTTCCTTCCAAGAGAAGAAAACCCAGATAAACTAATTGTTACTCATAACTAGATTCTAATTATCAAGGTCAGTTGTTTCTTCACACTTGGCATTCAAAAAGTCTGATGGGGAAGGGAAATGGAGAAAATAGAAGTGGACTGGTATCCCATATAGCAAACATACTTTTGGAGAAGGGAGGGAAAAGGGACTTAAAACCACCATCTCTCTCTCCCCATCAATCATCTCTGAAACTTACAGTCTTAGAGGGTTGCCTAGAGCCTCAGGAGGTTAATGTTGCTCGCCTAAGAAGGCACGTGTTGGAGACAGTACTTGAACCCAAGCTTTCCTGGTTTCAAGTCCTGAATCTTTTCTTGCTTTGCCAACTATTAACTACCATGTTTGATTAATCCCTTATTTTTGTTGCACTGAAATTTTGACATTTGATAATTCATTATTTAAAAGCAATTTTTAAAAAATTGAATGAGTACTTGCATGATAGATTTCATATTTGTTTCTTACGAAATCCAGATTTATAACGATGCTGAACTTTGTCACCTTTGTGGTGGTGGCTAGTTGTTTGTTTCTAATTCCAGGAACTTCAAAAAGAAACTTTTCAGAAAATGTTAAGGTATCCAAAAAAAGGATTAGTTAGATTTGACCAATCAGATGAAGCCACCTATCTGTCCAATTTGGTGGTGAAGAGAAATGCCAGTGCCTTTTTTGAAAAATATGACCGAAGTGAGGTTCAAGACTTACTTACTACTGCGACTGTCAGTTGGCTCTCTGGAAGAGAGGACATACGCAGCCACATAGACCTCCCTGATGGACTTATGAGTCAACTGAAAAATGTAGGCTTCTCCACTGCAATCCTGCTAGCACCAGTGGATCCAAATGCAAACCTGGATTATAGAGAAGTCCATCAGATCATAAGAGAGTTGTCTGTTGGAATTTATTGTTTGAATCAAATTCCCTCCATCAGTTTAGAAATTAATTATGACCAAAGCTCATCCTGCCAGCTGCCTCCTGCTTATTTTGACACTCGAATTGGACAAATTCTGATTAATGTTGACTACATGATAAAATCACTCTGGCATGGAATATATATGCCAAAAGAAAAAAGAGTGAGGTTCTCTGAAATGTGGCGTTCTCTTATGGATGTCGATGTTGAAGGGAAGCCTCAAACAGATAAAGATATCTTTGAAGAGTTTAGTGCAGCAGGTAAGCATATACTCTTTTCAAATCATATTTTTCACAGTTATATTTGAAATCATCTCTTCCCCCATACACAAAGAGTGCTTCCGAAAGTTAATAAGTAAATGCTTTGAGGTTTTAAGACTGATTCTATACATAGTCATTATAAAAATAATGATTAGTTTATATTCATAACTATTCATGAATTTGCAGCCCAGTTTTGTATTGTATCCTATACTGTAACATGCCTGTATTTTTTTTTTTATCATAGCTTTTTGCTCAAAGATTTTTACTGTGAGCCAGAACTTGTAACTAGGAGTTTATGCATGTGGGGGCAAATACTACGAAACACTTCCAGGGCAAGTGACACTAAAGACATCTTCAGTTGGAAGTGGGGAGGGAACAGCTAGGTGGTGCAGTGAGTAGAGCATTGGCCCTGGAATCAGGAGGACCTGAGTTCAAATGTGACCTCAGACACTTGACACATTTACTAGCTATGTGACCTTGGGGAAGTCACTTAACCCCAATTGCCCTGCCTTCCCCCCTCATAAAAAGGAAGTAGGGAGATAGCAGTGGGGTGGACACTACTTTGTGGAGAGACAGAGACAGAGACCACTCCAGGAATTCAGGCCATTTGGTAGTTTCCTATTTAAACTAATTGTTATTCATAACTAGTTTCTAATTATCAAGGTCAGTTGTTTCTTCACATTCGGCATTCAAAAAGTCTGATGGAGAAGAGGAATGGAAAAAATAGAAGTGGACTGGTATCCCATACAGCAAACATACTTTTGGAGAAAGGAGAGAAAGAAGACTTAAAACCATCATCTCCCCCTCCCCATCAAACTGTAACAAAACAAAACAATCCTTAAAATATCTTGTTAGAATTGAAAGGAAACTCAAGCATCACCTGTTAACTACTGTTCAGTTCCTTGATTTTTATAGAGAAGGTGTTAAAAGGAAAATTCTTCATTCGGGCTTTTCACACTGATTAACAAGGCAAAATTCAAGACAAAGAGAATTAAAATTACAAGTACATCAAGGTAGCAACATATAGACAAGCTGATCACTGAAGATCCATGATGGCTTCAAGGTGGGGCCAGTGTTTATAGGTAACTTAAGACAATTCAGAGATGTCCACTTCAGCAGAAGAGGTTGGGTCCTTGCATCTCACTTCTTCCCCAAGGTAGCAAGAATGTGACAATTTGCAGGTAAGGGTACAAAGGTCACAGGTAGGGAATAACTTGGCTAGGTGACCAATATCAGGGGACTAAGTGATCAATATCGGGTGACTGGTGACACCTCCCTCCAACACTGATTGACAAGCTGGACTGGAATCATGGGATACTGAGTCAACATAATTTTCACTAGAGGAAGGTGAGCTCCCTCCCCCACTCTCAAGCAGTGAAGTGACTTACCCATGTGGGGTCATAGAGAAAGGTTAGTCAAACTCTGAAAATGAGGCAGAACTGAGGTGGAATCAAATGTCCATATATTATAAATTATCTGACTGATAGATCTGGAAAGGATCTTAAGGACCATCTTGTCCAACTACCTTAATTACAGGAGAAGAAACAGACTAGGGACTAGAACACAGCTTTCTAATTTACAATCTAGTGAGTTCAGGCAGGTCATTGAAATTTGGCTTGTTTTAGAGAAACAACAGTGGACCATCCCTTCCAGAGGAGCGGTCCTTGCCTTGTAACATAGGACAAGTAGCTATGCAGTCCTTCTCTTCAGCCCTTGCATGCCATCTCGGTACCCTTTTCTTTCTCTGGGAAAGTTTAAGCAACCAAAGGAAACTTTCTTTTCTTTGAAAGAAATATCGAAAGATGGGGAGCCTTGAGGGGCTGGCTGTCTCCCAACTGAAATGCTCTCTCCATCCTGTCTGTTTCTCTGTCTGTCTCTGCCCTTTTGACATAGTATCTGTCTCTGAGTCTCTTTCTCTGTCCCTGCATAACTTCTCCCCGCACCCCACAGGGTTGTGAGAAACAGAGGAAGGAGTTCTGTTTCCACAGAAGTGACACGTACACACACTCCCAGCCTCAGGTTGTAAGTGAGAAGTAACTAGTTCAAACCAGAGCTGTGGCTTGGTAGAACTAGGCTTCTGATGAGGTAAAATGTCAGAAGATCGTAGGCATACTTAATGAGCTGTTTAATTTTAACCAACACAGCCCCCAGGGTGGAACAAGCTAATTTGAATGCGCTTTCAATGCATGATAAGGGAGGGGGAACACATCTAGGAGAAAAACATGGAATAGGCAGTTCAGGAAGTTGTTTCTAGCCCGAGGAGACCAGGGGAGGGACCTTGAGGTTGAGAATGGGAATTAAAAGTTGGCTTTGGCCAGCACTTGGGGCACCCTATGCATAGGATGCCTACTTTTGCAAGAGTGTAATAAACTGCTTCCCTGGCTTCATCACTTAATGCCTTATTCCTTTGGAAGCCCTTTTCTTACAGGGTCCAGGATCTCTGGAGAAACTTCCCTTTTTTTCTTCACATGGTGGCTAGCTCCACTTTCAGGTTGGCTCTGGTGATCAACCCTTGGCTATAGGCCTCCCAGTGATTAGCTTGGGTTCCACTAGCCTTCATAGGTCCTGAAGACTCCTGCAAGGATGTGGGTGGCACCACCTCACCCTCTCCAACCCCCAGGCAGAAGCTGCTAAGCCTCTACCCTCTCCATCCAGTCATAGGCCCTGCCGGGGGACAGCTCTACTACCTACTCACTTCAGGTTCTGCCCCATCCTTCCCTAGAAGCAGCCTGTTGTCTTTTAAATCTTCAGCCCCAAGGCAAATTACCCAAACTGTAGCATTAGGGACCACCCTTCAGGGCGTTTGAGGGGCGAGGGGCATGGGTAGACAGGATATGTGACTCAAACACCCCTTGTAGCTGCTTTTTACTTGGCTTCCTAAGTAACCATACAGATGTATTTAGGAATTAGGGTTCAAATCCTGCCTTTGGCACTTACTAGCTATGTGACCTTGGTCCAGTTACAACCTTTCTGAGCCTTAGTTTCCTCATTTGTAAAATAGGGATAATAATCCCTACAGCACGTACCTGAGAAGACCCAAATGAGAAAGCATTTTATAAACTTTAAGATACTACATAAATTCAGTTATCTTTATCTTTTGATAAGGAGCCATTTTAAAATGACTGTAATGGGTACCATTAATCCATTTACTATTCCTTTGTCTCTACTGACATTACTGAAAATTGAGGTTATTTATTACATTGTGAAGCCTAGTGAAAAGAAACAGTTGTCACTGGAATTATCTGTGTAATTGTGTGTATTGGGGACCCTTGAAGAGTTTGACTTTTGTTTCCTTTGATTAATTCAGAGTATTTCATTGAGTCTTACTAGGTGCTAAGCCCCAGGCCAAACCCCTATTAGGTGCTAAACCTATGTAGGTGTGAATTGGTAACTGAGGTGGGGCCCCAGGTGGGGCTAACTAAGGGAGGTCTGATTAGATCTTTGCTCCTAATTTTGCCCCAAACCCTTAATTACTAGGTGCTAAGCCTATGTGGGTGTGAAGCTCTCAGGGTACTAAAGGGAGGTGCTAACTCCAGAGCCAACCATAGGAGCCTAAGTTCTGGTCGCTCAGATGAGGTTGATAATGTCTGAAACTGTATAAAAAAGGGAAGACAGAGCCATTTGCTCAGGGCTCTCACTCTTGGTGGCTCACTGATGGCCTGATGGCGAGACTCCCGGGCAGCTGTAGCTAAGAGCCCTCCAGCTCATAAACCCGGATGCTGGGACTTTGTTAAACTCTGGTAACCATGTATTGGGATTTGAATCAGACAAGGTCTGTCTGTCGATCTTTGTACTTTGTATTTGCTCTGAAGTTCAGGGTGCTGGCTTCCCCCCACCCCCAACTAAGTGAATGATGTATGTATGCTGGATTAAAGTAAACTTGTCAACTCCTTAACGTTGCCTTCCTTAGTAAAGCAGATCAAAAGAGCCTATGCTGGCAGCATTCTTGGGCTTGTGTTGGTTTCTCACCCCCACAGCAGCTGCTAGCTGGATTGTTGAAACACAGTGGAAAATGGACTTTTAAAATTCATGTAATCTAGCATTTTCTTTTTTCCTTCATTTTTGGCCTCTAAAAATCAATAGAGATTGTTAGAAGATTTGGATTATAATATCAGCTTTATTATTGATTTGTTCTGTGACCTTGGGCCTCAGTTTTGTTATCTGTAACATGAATTGGTAGGAATAGATGATCTCTAAGGGTTTTTGCAACTGTAACATTGAGTGATCTCCTGTTCTGTGTTGGTTAGATATTACTTCATAGGCCAAGAATGAGCAGGCCTTCACAGGACAGCCCTTTTGTTACTACAAAACCACGGGAGTTAAAACACTCTGCCCAAGAAGTCCTTGTACCATACATGAACTCGAAGAGAACAAAATATTTCATAAGGACTCAAATCGGTAAAAACTCTTAATGTTGCACCAACACACATAAAACTCCTCCTTAGCTAGTAATCTTTTAAGCATGCAGGGGATATACCTTTTGTGTGAGGCTTTCTCTGTGCTATTTCAGTGAGTGCCCACTTGAACAACTACCGTATAGTATGACCAGAGAGGAATTATTGCTTCCTTCACTTTGTGGTTCTTGTGAATCTCTGAGAGGTATAGCTAAAAATCCATTGTCAGATGTCTCAAAATAAGATGCTTTAAATGTTTTATCACAGTGAAGTCACCATGAGAGAAATGCTCTTGAAGGTGAACAAGATGGCCACCCTACTCAATCATCCGTTTTCCTTCTCGTACCATACAGGCTTACTAAAGTCAGTTATAACAGCAGAAACCCACTGTGGCCCAGTTCTAGTTTCTAGCAAACACAGAGGAAGAAAAGGAAACACCTACTCTTGGCCTTCTTGCCCTTAACGAGCCTAGAGACAGATAGAATCTCTGCTTTAGGACTACAGACTAGTTCTCAGGATGAAGACGGGCTCTTCACAAGCTTTAGCAGTGCTTTGACTCTTGAACTAGGGACCATTCTACCATAGGATACTGTAGGAGAAATGGAAAAAGTGGTTACCCATACAGCCGAGTGATGCTGATTACGACAGGGTAGGGAATGTGTGCTGTGCCTTGTGCGTAACTGATACACATTATTATGTGTTAAATATAATTTATGCCTTTGACATATATTGCTGTGTTAAGTGTCATTGGTTTTGTGCTTTTTACAATGTATTGCATATACTACAGCAGCGGTGCAAAGTTGCATGTTTCTGCATGTGATGTATTTGGTCACCTAATGCAACTGTCATGTAATACTCTGTGTTTTGCACTGCTTTGAGACTTGTGTCCTTTGTTTAGTAAATGCTATTTTGTCATGTAAACTATTGATTATATAGTGTGTATTATGCTACTTACATGCATTAAAGTTAGCTGTGTAGGGTGATGTCATGCGTTAGATATCTATGTTTGCACTGTATTATGTAGTTGTAGATCTCTCAATTTATATTGCTTATGATGTTTACAGATTTTCATATGTACCCAGGTGATTTCCTAGGCCTGCAAATTCATTGCTAGGGGTGAGAGGGAGAATGTAGGGAAACTGAGGTTTTTATTGGGCAAAATGAAGCCCCCAAACAGCCAGGCTTTGCAGCTGACAGGTATGCATGATAAAGACAGGAATATGGACTAGGTGGATGCAGAGCCCTAACCTTGCCTCTTTAGGTTACTTTTGGATCTGACTCAAATTCATCTGAATTCTAAGTTAGAAAGGATCTTGGGAGGATAGCTAGATAAGAATCTATAAAGGAAGGTTTTGCTTTCTACCTAGATTTGGGAGACTGAAAAGAAATGCCTACTTTTAGCCTGGAGCTACTCTGCTAACAATAAATTTTGTTATTTAGGTATGGTGGCTAAAACCAAAGAAGTGTAAATTTGCCGCTACCTGGACACTTTACCCTGAATAACTGAAACTGAGATAGCTTTGGTGACCCCAAAGTACTGAGCTCTGAAGATTGAATCAAGAAGCAACCAGTAGCTACCGAGTCCACACTCACCTTAAATCTCTGGGACCATTAGGGCAATAACCCCATTGGGAGCATTCAGCTGAGACTAGGGGACCAACAGAATAAATACCCAACAAAAATGCCATAACGCTGGTAGAAGAATGTGCCGCAAATTCAGAATCAGCAGAGCAGTGGAGACTAGCGGTATAGCAGTCACCACAGACCATAATTGAGATAATTTATTGCCAAGTGAACAGTTCCTGGCCTTCTAACTGATTCTGAGGCAGCCTTTCTCTCGAGGAAGTTGTTTATTCCACTGAATTTGTACTACCCAACTTTCCATTAGCGAAGAGTGTGTTGGTATAAGCATCTACAGCCTGACAAGGCGTTAACGTCTTTGTCAATCTTCAGTAGTAGTGGAGTGTTTCCCTGATACTCTTGTCAAGACCCATCACTACGTGTAATGGATAGCGCATGTTAAAAGTTGTTCCTTTATCTTCTGATTTATAGAGGTGCAACTTCATTGTCAGGAATCTTGAATTTGATGACAACAGACGTCAAATTTGGGTTTATCGGAGTCTTTGAAGGGTTCTATTGGATTCTTAGTCACATTCAAGTGAGCAAGCTATATATTTCCCAACCTGTCTTCTGTCCAAGAAAATATGCCAGTGTGCCGGCCTATTAGGCCAGTAACCAAACTTACATATAACACTTTAGGAGAAATAGAAGTCGTTCACCATATTACTGGAAATATCCCAAAGATGGGGTTGGGCTTAATAGTCCCCAAAGAAAACCCTAACTGCCATTAAGTTTCTGGTCTCTTCT
>CM053622.1:614255974-614282247 GCA_028646595.1 Phalanger gymnotis | reverse complement strand
AGATCCAGAGGTATCCATGTTCTATCCATGTCTCCCTGACTAGGGCTCAAATAGGTCCTAGAGCCTGAACCTGAAGGTGGGTTTTAAGTAACCCCAGTTATATAGAACTAAAGGCATTTTAGGAAAAAGTGTCAGCCTGGCCCTTATAAGAGACTTTAATATTTTGCTTGAGCTATGGTCTCATTGCTGTGGGAATTCTCTCAAGTGGTATAGATCATAACCCATCCATATCTCATTCTTTGTGATTCATGCCCATGTCTTCAAATATATCCTCTTGGAGTTTTTCTTCAGGCCTTTCAGCATTCCAAGAGTTCCAGTGGTGCACTCTGTGATTGGCCCATGTCTTTTTCCAATTGTATGTCTCTTGGATGATATATTTTGTGCAAAGTCATTGATATTATGCTGTCAAGTCCACCATACATCTCCCCCTGACCTTTTGGGTCACCCACCATTTGATACTTCAGAGATCATAAAGTACTTTGATTCACAGCCACAGACCTAACAAGAAGAATATTGGTGTATGAAAGATGGGTGGTTGTTTCAGGGAACAGCATCATCGAAAGAGCTGTACAGTTCCCAACATCAATACAACCCACTCTCTTCCTTCAATTCAGTTATTTTCCCAATGCATTGTCTTTTCTTACCCTGTCTAAGATATATGTGCTGATGGGCTGGCTGAGTGGGCATTCCATTAAACTGCAAATCATAGTCCAGGGGTGGGGAACCTTTGGCCTCAAGGCCACATGTGGCCTTCTAGGTCCTTGAGTGTGGCCTTTTGAGTCCAAGTTTTACAGAACAAATCCTTTTATTAAGGGGATTTGTTCTGTGAAGTTTGGATTCAGTCAAAGGGCCACACTTAAGGACCTGTAGAGCCAGACACATGTGGCCTTGAAGCCACAGTTTCCCCACCAATATTAGTCTAGAGAAGTCTTTATCAGCTTGTTTTTTCCTGTATGAATTTTTAAGCCAAGTTCTGGTTGGTTGTGGACCTCTTTTAAGAGGCTTTGAAATATTCTATAATTTAATGCAATCAGCACAATGTCATTTGCAAACAAAAATATCTAGAGGACCTTACCATGCATAGCAAAGATTCTTAACTTGGGGTGCAAGAACTTTTTAAAAATATATTTTGATAACTATTTCAATATGATTGGTTTCCTTTATGATATCATTTGTTTTATTTTATGCGTTAAAAATATTATTTTGAGAAGGAATCCAAATACATCACCAGAGTGCCAGAGGTCTATAATTCACAAAAAAGGTTAAGAACTCCTGATCTATAAGGAATCTTTCTTCCATTTGAACTCTGCATTGGACATCCTCCATTACATTGGTAAAGAGCTTTGGTAAGCCAATGTCTCACTTTTTTCCCATCTTGCTTGAAACAGGTCATCAAATAAAATTGTCTATGTTGTTATCTCTATTAAAGACATCATATGATTTTTATCTATCAAAGACATGATATGAATTTAACATATACGTGGCAGACATGATGTTGGAGGGGAGGCTTTAAAGTTATAGTTGGCAGTTTTGAATCAAGTGCTTTTAAAAAAATCAAATAGGGGCAGCTAGGTGGCAGTGAGTAGAGCACTGGCCCTGGAATCAGGAGGATCTGAGTTCAAATCTGGCCTCAGACACTTGACATACTTACTAACTGTGTGACCTTGGGAAGGTCACTTAACCCCAATTGCCTTGCTTTCCCCCCTCAAAAAAAAGTTTAAAAAATCAAATAGAATCTTGTATTTTCCGTATTTTTTAATCAATTGAGTGACTCTAAAGATGACGTTGGTTATAGAATATATCATTCATGGAAACATGTCTGTGCTGTTCTCATATTTTCATCAAAGATTGCCTTAATATGTGTCTTAATGTGTGTATAGATCATTCTGATATTTTATAAAGATGAGAAAGTTAACATGTGAGTTCATAGTTACTTACAGTCTTTTGATTTCCTTTGGGGGGAATAATACCATCCATAACTGTCCCATTTATTTGGCATCTTCCCTTCTTTCATACATCTTTAGAGACAACTCTTTAATGTACTCATTATGTATCATCTCACCACAAATTTCTTAGGAGTTGGACTGGACCAGCTGCTCTTTCAGTTTCTAATTCCTCATAAAGCATATCAGGGACTGAGATAATAGAATCCAAATGTGGTGGGTCTGTATGCTAACTTAGCTGTGATTGGAATTATAACAAAAACAAAAAAGATAATCATACTAATTTAAGCACAAGCCTGCTTAATCTACATAGTTACTCTATTTGAAATTCTGAAAAAATATCTAATAGTGATTCATGATGAAACTTCTTAGGTTGAGTTGATGAACCCAATGTAAATAGAGTAGAGTTATGGTACATGTTAAAAAAAACTTCATTATGAGATATTGTTTTGTATGGCAGCAGTGAACTATTATTCGTTGGTAGCTTTCTTGATTTGTGCTATCGAGTCTGCTCTTTCTCTTTTGTTCTTATTATCAGTAAAGATCATTTTTGTTCTAGGGATACACTTCTTGTGGTTTGCCAAGTATTACATTAGAGTATATTCTTCCCAGACAATGCCTTTGCTTTTGTTTCCATCTATGTAAGAGAATTTTGGAGCCTAACCAGTCTTTTATCCAAAGAGTCCACTCAAATTAGTGTTGTACTTGCTTCCCTTTTCAGCTGTGATGCATTGTGCACAGTTCTTAACAAAGATCTTCTTACCTTTCTTAGTATCACTCATCGTGAATTTGGTTTTGTCTTGATAAACCCAGTGCTGTGTCCTTCTTCCTTTGTCCATACCTTCTACTTGTCCAATTCTGTGTTAGAGTCAATGATCTTGAGGGTTCTGTCTTTCCCCTCCCCTTGCCCCATCCTTTTAAGTAACAGATCAATTTTGAATCAAGCAGGTCTACCTTTGCTAGCAAAAGAGAGCCACTTCTTCAATCCAGGCACATGGTCCACTAATGAGATCATTTACTCAGGGTAACAGGATACACACTTTTCTGAGACCTGGCAGAAGCCATTATTTCGGCTTCCTTCCAAATAGGTGAAAGGTAAGAAAATGTCAAATTAAATATTAGGAGACACTAAATAGAGTGATTCGCTAATAAAAATTAAGATAGCTATGAATAACATGTATTTTAATGTAATGGAGATATCCTTTCCACTCTGTGTTCTTTATATAAATTTTATTACATTAGAGATTTTCAAAAAATTGAACTTCCTTCTTGTGTTATGAATTTGTAAGAAATTCATTCTATGGATATTAGGGATATTAGCCACTTTGGGATTCTTGCTGTTAACTTGTAGATAAAAATGCCTTAGGGCTAAATATTTTTTAATCGAATTGACAACTTTGTCAATTACAGTCATCATTATTCTTTTCGATGTATCTTTTTATCCTTTTATTTTTCCCCTACTACATAAAGGTTATCATCTATATTTGAGGTGAAATTATGTGTAACTTTGACAGAATTTTAGTCATTCAAAAATTTTTAAAAAATTGTTACCAAAAGAAGTCTTCAAAGATTTATTTCAATTGGTTTGAAGGTGAGTACTTAGTAACATAGCAACTCTCATCTTTTAGGAACTTTATGAAAAATTGCAAGACTGTGCTTCTGAGTCATTTTCAGATTTAGGATACAAAGAATTCTACCCCATACCAGTCATGGAATATAATGGAAAAAGGTAAGAAATATGCAGAATGTATTCCCTATGGCCACAGGTTACTCTCTTTCCACAAAAAGCAACAGAGTGAAGGGGGATTTAGAAAATGGTGCTGAGATAAAGGCATTACACAATGTCAAAAGGGCACCTCAGGAAAAATGTAGAAACTGTATGTAACAAGAGAGGTAGCATTCCAGGACAAAATGGGTTTCCCAAAGTTTAGTATACGTACATCATCTCCCAAGAGCTCAAAGTGATTTCCTTTTTCTGGTAGTTAGGTCTCAGGGTTAAAACAAACAGGAAGATTCCTGAACAAAAATGGTGTCAAAAGATAATGGCTTAACCAGACATATGTTGTTCAGGAGATCCAGTGTGGCTTTGACTATCCCAGGCCTATGTCAGTCCCAGGGGCACTGAACCGGTGGCGCATTTGTCCTGAACCTTATGTCACTTGACTTTTAAGCCACAGTCACAAGAGTCAGAAGCCTCCTGGATATGGCCCGCTATCCAGCTCCTTAGGCTTGAGCCGTAAGATCCTAAGTTCTTTATTTATTTATTTATTTACCTGTCTTCACACACCGCCTCTCTTTTCCTCCCCTGGCACCCCCACCCCCCACTTTTTGTTCTCTCATAAGTCAGAAGGGTTTTCACAAGAACTGAGGCCTGCTCTGTTGTAGGCTAGTAATAATCTTTCCTCAAAAAAATAGTCCTGTAGCATATAGCTTATGTTCCTTTTCCCATTGTCCATCTGTTCTACCACTAACCTTCAAAAGAATAAATATTTCGGGAATAAGCCAAATTGAACAGTCTCTTATGGAGTCATTCAATAATGCATCCCAGATATTTATAATATAAATTCTTGGCTATAGAACCTGTTGAAAAATCCATAGCTATTCAAATATTTTTTTAAATACAGTTTCTAACTATAATTTTTAATTAAAGTTTTTTTTTCCAATACTTTTGTCCCTAAAACTATGGTTGCTGATTTTAAATTACTTTTTAAATTATTTTAGGTGCTAAGGGTTGGTTAATGATGCATAACTAGTTAAAATGAATAACTGGACTAAATTCAAGTGTACTAATACATTACTGAACTTGGACTGATAACAGATTTGTGCTAGCTCACAAATGAAAATAGTGGAGTGGAAAAGAGCATAAGAGAGATTTCGTAATGTAATCAAGGGAAAGAGAACACATATATAAATTTGTTGAGGTATATGTTCTTTACTTTGAAAGGACAAAACATAATACATGAACAGATGTGTAAATTTTGATAAAAAAGAGCCATTGTGCTTAAGTTGTTTGTCTATATGTTACTGGAGTTTACTAGCTAAATTTAAAAAAATTGTAATAGAAGATCAGATATGTTTACACAAAAATATAAAATCAAGTGAAACAATCACCTGGAAGTTGGAAAATGTTTTTTTTTTCTTATTCTGCCCCCCTTTTTTTTTAACAGCTACTATGTAATCTATTTTGAACTTGAAACTTTCTATCAGCAGTTATATAAGACCCAGTGGTGGGGAGCCATAAATGAAATTATGGATAGCCTTAGACCCAAAAGACTTCCATTGTCGGATATTCAATTACATGAGCAATTCAAGAAAAAATTTGGCTTCAAAAAAGCTATGAAGTGCAAGGTATCTCATGGACTGTTACATTGCAAATTGAGTGCTAGTATCTATAAATAAGATTTTGTTTAAAGAGCTAAATGTTACATAAAATCATGTGTCTTAGAGAAAATATCTTCTTAGAGATTTGAATAACATTGTGTTTACCTTCGCTATTAGACTAAAATTCATTTTAGTAGGTAAAAACCCTTTAGCATTATAAATCCATGAAACAAAACAATTTACCCTTTACCGAACTGAACTTAGTTGAGAATTGATCTCAGCCTTGTATCTGGTATAAGATCTGCCAAATAGACATACTTACTTTTCCTTGGTCACACCTGTCTGTTTGTCTACCATGGGCATTTTAGTTCAATAAACCATTAAGCAATTATTGAGCACCTGCTACATGTTCAGAAAGGCTAAAGGCAGTTCCAGATCTCAAGGAGTTCACAATCTAATGAGGAAGACAACACGTGAACAAACAACTATGTGCAAACGAGATATATACAGGATAAATGGGAAATAATCAACAGAAGGAAGACACTAGACATAACAGGGATTGGGAATATAAATATAAAAGATGAGATGTTACTTGGGACTTAAGGCAAGTCAGGAGGCAGAGATGAAGAGGGAGAGCATTCTAGGCCTGGGGGACAACCAGAGAGAATGCCCAAGTGTCTCATTTGAGGAACAGCCAAGAAGCCACTGTCACCAGGTCAAGGAGTATGTGAGGAGGGTGTAACAAGACTGGAAAGGTATATATGGCGGGGAGGGCAATGAAGGGGAGTTAGGCTATGAAAGACTTTGAATGACAGAGCATTTTGTATTTCATCTTGGGAAGCCACTGGGAATTTTTGAGTAGGGGAGGATGTGGTCAAATCAGCACTTTAGGAAAATCACTTTGGTGGAGGAAGAACTGAAGTGAGGAGAGACTTGTGGCAGGCAGACCAACCACCAGCTACTGTAATAGTCCAGGCATAAGAGATGAGGGCCTGTACTAGGGTGGTGGCAGTATTAGAAGAGAGAAGGGAATGGATCAGTGAAATGTTGCAAAGGTGAATTCGACAAGTCTTGGTGACATGAGGATGAGTGACAGAGAGGAGTCGAGGATGACACCTAGTTGTAGGCCTGGGGGACTGGGAAAATGGTGGTGCCCTTGATATTTAATAAGTACTTACTACATTTGACACATTTTGCTAGCTGCTAGAGATACAGATAAAACAAGACATAGTCCCTGACTTCAAGGAGTTTAAGACAAATATACAAATAACTATATGCAAGTTACACTATGACTAATGCATAAGAGGGGTCCAATCCCAATGATGTGAAAGAACTGGGAAAAAAAGAGATCATTTATAGGTAGGGGCCTCAAGGAGAGCTTAGAGGATGAAGTTAGAGCTGAAGGAAGGGAAGAGAGAGCTCTCACAATCTCACCATTCTATTGCAACTTTTCTTTCTGGAGTCACTGACTTCCTTATTGATACATCCATTGGCTTTTTTCAGTCTTTACCTTCCTTCAGCTTTCAAACATATTTCACACTTTGATCACATCCTCTTTTTTTTGGTGCTCTATGGTCCTTTGGATTTCATTTCAAATGAAATCCAATCTTAAACAGAGAGAAAGAGATGTAGGTGTATACAAAGGTAAGAAAGAACAGATGGAAAGTGGGGAACAGATTTGGCTGAAATATTGCAATGTGTGTGACAAAGAAAAAAAAAAGACTGGAGTCTGATTTTTGAGGACCTTTAATGCCAAAGTAATAATTGTTAAGACTTTCTACAGGATGTAATAGGAACTATTGTTGAGTAGAGAAGTAATGGTATCAGACCTTTATATTAGTATTATGCAGCAGTATTATGAGAGAAGAGACAAGACACGTGGAAACTAGTCTAAAAGGCATTAAAATAGTATAGGTGAACTTCAATTAAAGTAGTAGCACTGAGAGTCGAAAGTCAGTGCCAGCTATGAGAGAGACCACAGAAGTAGAAGTAAATGATTATACATTAAAAGTGAGGGGGGGGGAAGAATCAAAGGTAATTGTGAAGTATCAAACCTGGTGCCTAAAAGAATAGCAGAAGGAGAGAATTTAAGGGGAGTTTTTGTGGGGTGGACCATGAGTTCAGTTTTGGTTGAGTCTGAATTGCCATTAAATCTGTCCATAAGATAACTGGAAATGTAGAATGAGAGACATAAATTTGGGTGTCATCTGCATAGAGGTGATAGTCAAAGTTATGAGAGTGGATAAAGCTAACAAGTGAGAGGGTATAACAAAAAAAGGGGGAGGGGGCAAAGGCAGAACCTCACATTTAAATATAGAGGAAGGAAGAGGTGCCAGGTAAGAAGGCAGAAAAGAAGGGCTGAGAAAGGTGGGGAGGAACCAAAAAAATAATGTAGGGGAATGAAAATCCAAAGGACCATGGAGCAGCAAAAAAAAAAAATGTGATCAAAGTATAAAATCTGTTTAAAAGGTGAAGGAAAGTGAAGACTGAAAAAAGCCAATGGGTGTATCAATAAGGAAGTCAGAGACTCTAGAAAGAAAAGTTGCAATAGAATGGTGAGACTGCAAGAGCTTGAATGAGTTCATCGTGAGTAGTGGTGTCCTTAAGTTTATTGACGTAAAGTGGTCATTTTTTGTTCACGGCCCAAACTTCTGACAACTCTTAACTGAAGAGCCAGTCTCCAAGACTTTAGAACTTGCTATAGGTTCAGCAAATAGGTTAGCATTGACTTAGGGATTTTTGTTCATATATTGGTATGTCTTGTGTCTATGAGATGAACTAGTAGTCAATCACTAGGGATGAGAATGGGCACTGAAAGAGCATGTATAAAGAAATGGAAGAAACATACATTGAGAGATTAAAAGTGGAAGGGAAGAGGAATTATTGAAAAATATAAGGAAGGGTTGGAAGAGACGAAGGGCACAGGTAGAGAGGTTAGCTTTGGAAAGGAGTAAGACCACCTTTCCTTTTGAGGCAGAAGAGAAGAGAAGAGATGAAATTTTTAAGGTCTGGAGGAGGGGAGTTGCCTCAATAACTCAGTTCCCTTGATTGTACAGTTCATGAAAGAACATGGATAGGAATCTCTCAAAACAAGATGTGGATGGGTTGTGATTTGCATCATTGGAAAGTGTACTAATCCAATGAAGCACTGACATATGCACGTAAACAAAAGTGTAAGTGAATTTTTATTTTAGTTCAAAAGTATTTCTAAGGACTTGGCAACTTATTGCTTGTGTCTAGACAAGTGAATAGAGGGAAAGAGACCTAATGTAGAAAATAGTCAAGTTGTGTTATATATTTATTATTTCAAGGTCAAACTTTTTTTATTGAGCATCTTCCTAAGTCACAAGCAAGGAATCTTAATGGTGGTCCATTGTCTGACTTTTGGATGGGAATGAATTTGAAATTTTTCAAAAAGATATTAACTGCCCAATTTTAAAATGTCCATGACTACTTCCACAGTTATTTTTTTTAAACAAAAAGACCCAAAAAATAATAATAACTAGCATTCATATAGTGCTTTAAGGTTTGCAAGATTCTCCACATACATTATCTCACTTGATCCTCAAAATAACCCTGTGAGGTAGGTGGTATTATCTCCATTTTATAGATGAGAAAACTGAGGCTGACAGACATTAAGTGACTCACCCTGGGTCACATCTTAGAGCTAAAATATAACTTTAGAGATTATTTAGTCCAATTCCTTTGTTTTACAAATGTGGAAATTGAGGCCCAAAGAGAGTATGATTTATCCACCCTCTCCCAGGATGTTAGTGGTAGAATCATAACTAGAACATAATTATCCTGACCCTTAGGCCAGTGGTCAAGAGCTGCCTCCCTTTTACCTTTCTATAAATAAAAAAATTTCCACAATGGTTTCCAAAAGGTTTCATATTTATATTAGTTGGACTAAACAACTTTTAGTTATTGCCTCAATAAGCCTAAATTCTGCTCAGTATAAGCACATTTATGGATCCTTCTTTAAAAGTGGTAGCTAAGTGGAAGAGCAGATAGAGCACTGGGCCTAGAGTCCCTGGAATTAGGAAATCTTGAGTTCAAATCTGGCCTCAGATACTTACTAGCTGTGTGACCTTGGGCAAGTCACTTAACCCTGTTTGCCTCAGTTTTCTCATATATAAAATGGAGATGATAGTAATAGTACCTATCTCTCTGGTTGTCGTAATAATTGTAAAGCTCTTAGCACAGTGAAATCATAGTAAGCATTACATGTGTTAAATATCATTATTATTATTAAATTTATGTTTGAATCCCCTGGATTCCAATAATGTTATAATACAAAAATATTATTTGTTCTTTTTGATAAGATGACAAAAACTAATTCTGACACATTTACATGATTTTAGAGTTTGCCGTATGGTATGAAGTGTGCTGTTGAAAGAGGATTATCTGCTGTCTTTCATACATTCTGTCGAAAAACCTCATCCTCCACTATCAGTGTTACAGATGAATTGGGTTATTCTTTTCTCCATTATGCTGCTCTATACAACAGAGTGTCAATTATATGCCAGTTGTGTACTGCTAATGTGAATGTTAACCAGAGAAAATTTGTGACGAGCAACCTAGGTACCAGTATGCTTTAAAAACTAAAATTACATTATGTCTGTCTCGTTAATTTCTTCTTTTACTTTGAGAACTCCTGGACTCCAAATAATATAATATCATCTCCTTGTTTTCATTGCTTCTTTGGATAGTCATTTAAATCTGATAGTGACATAAATGTTAATGACTTATATTCTTGACCAATGCTTGACCAACTGATTATTCAACAAGCATTATTAAACGCTTACTATGAAGCAGGCACCATGTTAGGCACTGAGGTTACAGAGACAAAAGTGAAACAGTGCTTACCCTTGAGGATCTTACATTTTACCCAGGAGAGGCAATATGCACATTTTTAGGTATAAACAAATATACTCAAAATAGATAAAAAGTGATTTGGGAGATGGTGAGCTACAAGCAACTGGGAG
Source organism: Phalanger gymnotis (assembly GCA_028646595.1). Classification (NCBI taxonomy): domain Eukaryota; kingdom Metazoa; phylum Chordata; class Mammalia; order Diprotodontia; family Phalangeridae; genus Phalanger; species Phalanger gymnotis. Next base: position 614,271,995 of record CM053622.1, on the reverse strand, counting down.
GATCAAGAAAGGCTTCATGTAGAAAGTAGTGCTTAAAGGTGAGTCCCGAAGGAAAGGAGGGATTTTAAGAGCTACGTGTGAAAGGAGAGATTGAGAGACTGAGGTGAGAGAGAAATGCATTCCAGCCACAAGGAACCACCAGTGCAAATGCACCAGATCAGGAGATGGAGTGCCATATGTAAAGAACAATAAAAAGGTGACTTTGGCTGCACCACAGTGTGAAAGGAAATTAACATGTAGTAAATAATTTCAAATAGAGGAATTTATGTTTGATCTCAGTTACCTCTAAGATAAAACTCAAACTCTGTTTGGCACAGTCTGGCTCCAGCCTGCTTTTCCATACTTACTGTGCACTTTCACCCTTCACACACTCTATGGTCCTGCCAAACTTGACTTTTTACTGCTCCTCACACATGACATTTCGTTTTCTCTTGCCATGATTCTGCACAAACTGCTTCCCATGTCTGTATATGATCCTCTCTTACCTCTACCAAGTCTTAGCTTCCTTCAAAGCTCAGCTTAAGAACAAATTCCTGCAAGAGTCCTTTCCTGATCCTTCTGCCCCTAGAATGGAATTTATTGAGTACCCTCAGTGCGTATCACGGGATTTAACGTATAGTATAAGCCTTTAGAATGTTTGTTGGATGACTAATTAATTTAGTTTCCTACCCAGGATTTCATAGTCCTAAGGGAACTTTTTTTAAGTTTCTTTTGGTCATTCACGCCAATGTGAATCACCAGAAGTGGGTAGTGATGGGGCGAGGTTCACTATCATGTACGGAATACACATTGCAGGAATATATGCAGGATTAGTCACCATACACTGCACAGTCTGCAGACCCTTCTATAGTCCTCAGCAGGAGTTGTCATCTGCCTCTACATTTCTCTTCCTCCTGGGTCCATCAGGCATTTTTTTTTGTTTTTGTTTCGTTTTTGTTTTTTTAATTCCTCTTGGTAATTGTGATTCCTCCTTCTTGTTTTATGGAACCTGAAATGTTGGTGTTTCCCTCTCTGGGAAGGGTCTCATAGGTGTTGCACAGCTTCAGTGACTCAATTTCTTTTTCCTTTTGTTTTATGTCACATTCTTATGTTCTCTATCCTCTTGACCTTAGCTTCAGTTTCTGTGTATTTCCACTTCATCTTTGCTTTGCTTTTTTTCATCTTAGACTACTTCTGCCGAGTCAGGGAACTGTTGATTTTAGCTAATACTCCAAACTAGGAAGGTTCAAATGAGATTTTAAATATAAAGCACTTTGCAAACCTTAAAGTACTACATAAGTGGTAGCATTTATTTTACTACTACTATCATCATCGTTTGATGAACTAGCCTCTAGTTTGTTTGAGAACTAGCCTCTAGTTATCAAGCCTCCAATCTGGTGATGATTTTATTCCCTAAACCTTCGACTACACTTCTGTTGAGCTGAGACAGTGTTTATAGAGCAATTAAGAGTTGTGCTGGTGAATGGTTAACAGCTAGGCTCTCTGGAAAAAAATGTACATACACATTTAAAGTTTAATCTGCATTATTAACACTTTCTTAAGTCTAGACAATCAACAAAAACAATAAATTGAGCCCTGATTTGTAGCTCCAATTTCTGAGGTGTAAATGCTTATGTGGAAAATTTAACAATCTCCTCTTAGAGCTGGTTCCAGCAAGTCAGGAAGATCTGGGTTCAGCTTTTGGTTCAGACACCAGGTGTGTGAGCCTGGGAAAATCACAATAACCTCTCAGCATCAGTTTTCTTATCTATGGAATGGGGAAAAGAAGAGCACCTACATACACCATAGGGTTGTTGGGAGGATTAAATGAGATACCATACTATGAGGCAGTTTGAAAACCTAAAAGAGTCATATAGGTGCAAACCATTATTATTTGATACAGAGATAGCTGGAGATTTTCTTCAACAAGAAGACAAATAACAGAATCCCTACGAAGAATATTACCTGTACTTTCAAAGCTTCTGGTATGAAATGGATTAGGGTTTCTATTCTTAGTTGTTTTCTCTGAAAACTTCCACTGTCAGCTCCCACTGCAGACTGCTTCCTTTCCGTGCTCATTTGATGCACTGCTGAGTTCTGAGGCTATTCTCACAGTTTTGTTTTTGCTCATGTAAGCATATCTTCAGACGACTTCCCTTAAGTATGAGTTTTACATTGCGAATAAATTAGTTAATTGTAAAGTGATGGTTAATCAAACTCTTTTGTTCATTCCTGTTTAGGAAAAGAGTCTGCCAAAGCAGAAATGAAAAGGGACAAGAATGGTAAGACATAAGTGAAATATTAATAAAGTTTCCTTTTTTAAAATTTGTCATAAATGCTAAAAAAAGGTTCATTCCTTTTATTACTGTGTAAATATTTTACCTACAAAAGGATCTATAAAGACTACAGGTCATAGTAATGATCCTTTGTTAAGGTTGTTCTATCTTCCCTTAAATTGTGACATTTGATGTTACTAATTTTCCAGCTTCAGTTCTCAAAGAGATTTTGTTTTCTCTCTTCAAAAGCTGACCCAGAATTTAAGTATTGCATATGATCTGAACAAACTAATATAAGATATTAGCATTACCATTTCCTTAATGGTCAAAAATATATCTCACAGCATTCTAGATTTAGAGCCGGAAGGGACCTTAGAGGTCAACTAGTCTAACTCAATTCTTATTTTACAGATGAGGAAACTGAGGCACAGAAAAGTTAAATGACTTGTCCAAAGTCTCATAGCTAATAAATGTCTGAGGTAGAACTGGAAATTTGGTCTTCCTGATTCCATGTCAGGTGTTCTATCCATTACACCATGGAGTTAAATCAAACCAATGTCCCTAGATCTAAAGATGAATGGCTTCAAAGTTCAATGCCTCAGACTTCTAAGCAACAATTAAGAATCTTTCCTTCTACTCTCAATTATTATTTTTCCATTACATATTACCTAATAATGAGTATTATGTGCATGGCTTTGTGTTAGGGACTGATGGAGATACTTAAGAAAGGTAAAGGACAATCTTTACCCTCTAGGAGATTACAATATGGTTGAGAAGATAAGATATACTCTCAAAAAACAGTAAGTAGAAATCCAGTTTAATTCAGCAAACATTTATTAAGCAACTGATGTGTCATGTAATGTGTTGGGTACTAGGAGTACAAAGATGAAACTAAACAGGAAGGAGCTTACAAATTCGTAGGGGAGATAAGACAAACATAAAAATGACTGCATCATCAGTTGTATTGTGATAAGTACAAGGTAGAAGTCCAAACAGAGGGATATGAGAGAGAGTCAGAGAGGCTAAAGGAAGGTTTTAATAGAGAAGGTGGCATCTAAGCCAGGCCTTGAAAGCAGAGAAGGATATCGGTAGGCAGACATGTAAAGAAAGACCATTTTATACATAAGAAGTAGCATGCATGAAAGTTACAGATACTGGAAAGGGAAGAAGAGGATTAGGGGGTGGTGAATAGTCCAGTTTGGCTGGAACATAGAATATAAGAAAGGAAAAATAGCATGTTATAAGGCTGGAAAGGTAGTTTGGATCCAGAGTTGGGGAGGCCTTTTATACCATGTTATGAAGTTTACATTTTATTTGGTACACAGTGAAGAGCCAATGAAAGTTTCTGAGTAGAGAAGGAAATGGACAAACCTGTGCATTAGGAAGATTATTCTGACAGTAGTAGAAAAGACTGGAAGTATAGAAAAAAATTATCCAAGCAAGAGGTAGTGAGTGCCTGCTAAAATAATTGCAATGGGACTGGAGAGAACATAAATGATATTTGCAATGCAGTCTATAATTAAATGTCAGAATGACTGAAAATGTTATAGACAGAGAAGAGGAAGATGACTGTGCACCAGAATTGTTAGGAAAGGCCCAATGGAGGATGTAGATAGGACTTGAGTGGCAGCCCAGGGGACGTACTGAGTTTGAACAGTCATACTCTTTAGTTTTTCCTAAAAATGTTTCTGCCATTCATACCCTCAGTAGAAAGTAAGGTACTTGAGATTAGAGACTTTCTTTCTTTGTGTCCCTAGTGCTTAGCATAGTATGTGTCTTCAGTAGCTACTTAATAAGTATATGATGAATAAGTGAGTGAATGAATAGATCTCTCTTTCCATTAAAGCTGCTCACTTTCTCAAGCTTCCACTACTACAACAGCTTCCTAGCCAATCTCTCTGGCAGTCTCTTTTCCTTCCAACCCACCTTCCAAAAAGTCTCTGGACTTATTTTCCTAAAACACTGCTGTTAACACATCACTCTTTGACTCAAAAACACCACTGGATCCCCTTTGACTACAAAATGAAGTCTAAACTCTTTTGCTTGACATTTAGGATTCTCCATGATTTGGAGCCAGTGTATCTATTCCATGTTATCTTCCTAGTTTTTAGGTGAAAAGTTCAGTTTTAGACCTGTTGAGTTAAGAGATGACAGCAGGAAATCCAATTGAAAATGGGCATATATGGCCCATGCTCTACCTCTGCCCCTGGGCTTACTGGGCACAGGGCAGCACCAAGTTGGCAGTGGCCAGGTTTGCTTCTGGCGCAGGGATGCCGAAAAAGGTCATTGGGCCCAGGCAGGACTGTGTTGTGACCCTCAATGTGTGTCTTGGGGGGAAGCCAGGTATAAGGAAATTTATGTGGATTTGTGGAGGCCCAGAGGCACCCTTAAGGGAAAAGGCCAGAATAAGGAGCCAGTGAAACCACTTTCTGTGACAGTTGATCAGAGTGGTTCCATCCCAATAGCCATTCATTCCAAACCTGGCTCCAAACAAAATGCCATAACAGATGTGACAACTGAGAATGTAAGTGTAGCTATTGCTGCACCTCCCTCAGAAGGAGAGGTTAATGCAGAACTATGTGGGTATCTTTCCAAGGTCCTGGAACTTAGGAAGAGTGATGTTATCTTAGATAAGATGATGGTAAATCTCATGAAAAAGTGGTAAAGATTTTGGCATCCACAACTCCAGAAGAGATTTTGGAGAAATTGAAAAGGCAAGCAGAAGCTCCCTAAAACAAACCAAAAAAGCCAGAAATGAACATTATCTTTTGTGGAACTTTTTTTTTAAATACTAAAATAAATTCATTCAAAAAAAAATAAATTCATAAGGGGAAGCTAGATGATACTTGAAAGATAGTGCTTTGAAGAAAAACAGGTCTCTGAAAATACTCTCCATAGAATGTTGGAAATGTCAAAATATCACATAACTAATAAGGCAAAGTATACTGCAGCCAAACTTCAGTTATACTGCTGGAAGTACTCAAACCAAATCATTACGGTCCAATTCTTAAAATTTAGAACTGGTTTGTTAATACTGCATACTTGCCCTAAAGCTTATTTTATGGACTGTTACTTAAATTTTATGGAACCATATACTTAAAAGAGTTGAGAGAGACCTTAGAGATTACCTACTTCACCCATCTCATTTTTACAGATGATCAAGTGTCAGAGAGGCTGAGAGGCTTGTCTGAGGTCACACAAGTAATAAGCATCATTGAGACTAGAGCTCACCTCCCTTCACTCCAGTGACAGTGTCCTGTATGTACCACACTATTGCCTTGACTGTTACATATTAAGAGACATAAATGTATAGAAGCAGCTTGGCTGTGAGTAGAGCCCTAGACTTGAAGTCAAGAACTGTCACTTCTCAGAGCTTTAAGAAAGTCTCTAAGGCTCTAGATTAGAGATGGGTTGAAATGTGGGCTGGTAGACAAAATCAAAGGTCCTTGACTTATTTCTGTAAAGAAAATATGTTGGATTTGTTGTATTGTAATTGGGTAATAATATTTTAAAATGTACTTAAAAAGAAAAAAAAATGGGCACAGACCGTTGAAAATATGGAACTAGAACTCAGGTCAGACCTGGAGATATAAGGGAGATTCTTTAAAAAAGAGGTGATAGTTGAACCTGTAAGACAGGATCAGAATAAAATAGAGAGAAAACCAGGAAGATAAGAAAAGAACATAGTAGAACTACTGTAGTCCAAGAGTAGATGAGGCTTGAGTGAGCCTCATTTTACAGAAGAGAAAATAGAGCCCCAGAGAGGTTAAGTAATTTATTCAAGGTCATACAGGTAGGAAGAGCCTGAGTCAGAATTCAAACCCAGGTTCTCAGACTCCAAAGTCAGTTCTCTTTCTGTTCTACCACAAGAAGTCAGCAAAGGAGACAAATGGAAAGATCAGAGAGAAGGGAAAAGAATACAGAAAGTTCAGAGGTACAAGAGATACCTAATCCTTATCCTAATCATAATCATATTACAGTCTTTGAGTAGAATGTTCATGTTCAGTACTTTACTAGATACGTGAGCCTTTGATGTTTCATCAACCCTGATGGTAGTAGCCACTAGCTTTGGTGCCCTGTTGTCTCTAGTCCTTTATTGAGGTTGCTCAGAACTCCGGTTAATTTGCGCGGCTTGGTTCTAGCCACAAAGGGCGGGAGGTCTTAATAGGTGTTAATGATGGGAATCGGGGAATTCAAATGGAAAGGAAAGCAAGTAGTTGTTCTCAGCTGTAAAAACTCTCAATAGAAGATTTCAACTGTGTGTTGTGGAGTGCTCTGCCTGCACTCTAGGGTAGGGAAGAGCTGAGTAGAAGTCAGTCACCCTAACTCATCTAGGAATGAGGGAATAAAATTGAGACGGCTCCACAAAGTGAGCTTCACAGCCATTTAAGGCATCTTTTTGTGTGCCAGCTAGGCAGGGCTTAGAGGCCTAACAAAAGAGCCAAAAAAGTGTTAACTATTTTAGAGATATTTGGGGCCTGAGTTTCACACTAGGAGTGTTATAATACTTCTTGAATTAGATAGAAAGGGGTAAATGGATGGGAGCTACATAGGCAGCAAAGGCAGCGATAGTGTAGCAAGACAGTGGAGTTTCAAAGTCTCAACAGAAATGAGAGACCAGGGCATTAATGAGCCACGCAGAGCTGGCAGCATCTGGGGGACAGAGTACTAAAAGGAGAAAAAGAGGTTGCTTTGGCAAAGAACCTTGGACCACAGGACTTGCTGGAACCAAAGGGCAAAGGTGTAAAGAACAATGATGAGGAAAAGGAACAAACCCAGACCTTGCCCTTTGCTGGTACTATGAGTCACGTGAACTGGGAAGGAATTCTGATGTTCTGGAGGGGACCTTGGGTGGAAACAAAATGAGCCACGTAAAGTAGTCATTATGGAGAAGCCTTTAAGATTGAACCCAGTCTTTGTGAGCACAGTGCTGATTCATCCTGTATAATGCAACTCAGAGCTATACCCATTTATCACCAACCTTTAGGCTTATAAAGTGTGAAAGACTTTTCTATGATTTCCCTAATTTTTCCTCACTTTCTTCATTCAGTTGTTTCTTTGTACTCTTGATTTCCAGTTTCTCCCTCTCTTTTTCTTATTAGTAGAAGAACTGCCAAGAAGGAAAAAAAAAAAGCTACAGTTTTTCATGGATCTCTTTTCCTTGTTTTCTTTTACTTCTCCCTCTTGCCATAAGAAAAGCTGAAAGAGTGAAACTGGTAAAAAAAAATCCTCAGAAATGCCCAAGTGGGTCTCCTGCTACTTAAGTAGATAAATAAAATAGCTTTCTTTTTTTTCTTCTCCAATTAGCAGTGGTTTTATATACACAAGTAAAGTTTACTGATTAAACTTTCATCAGTAACAGAGGAATGGGTTTTGTTTTGAGTCACTTAAAAAAAAAACCACTAGGTTCCTTACTTCAGAACATCATATTTGAGCAAAATTAGAAAGATATTTAAATAAGATTCATCACTTTAGTATATCTATGCATCCTAACCTTAAAATAATCAAATTCTGTTTTTAAATGTGATTTCTTCTGCTTTGTCATTATTTATCTTTCATTCTCATACTTCCAAAGTAAAACAAATAACATATATAGAATTTTCTAAATCCAATACAAGAGACTCTTTATATATTGTTGGAGTTGGGGAGAACAGGAGGTACAATATAAACTATCATATATATATATAAGTATATTTATTATTTAGTATATTATATATTAAATATATATATTTATATATTATATATTTATATATACACATAGAGAAAGAGAGTTCTGTTTAGGGGGATATAGTGATCCATAGTATTTCTAAATACAAGTAATGACAAGCTAGGCCCTAATACAGTTCTACTACATTAAATTATTTAGCGGTTTATTTTTCAGAAAATTTTTAACATTGCATATTGAAAATGGCCTGAACCACTTAAGTAGTTGAACAGATCTCAAGTCACCCTGCTTGTTTATTCACTAATTAATACTCATAATAACACTAATACTCATAAGATTAAAATTAATAAATCCCACTTGTTAAAAATGTGTTGCATGAAGAGCTGAACTTAAGAGCATTGTTTAATGTGCAAAACAAAGCATAATACCCTTTTTTTGAAATTTTAGGTCCTGGTGTAGTTTAGTGGAATGAGTGACCTGGAGTCAGGAGAAACCTCAGTTCATATTCTACCTCTAGCACTTACTAGTTGTGCTGCCTTGAAGAAGTCATTTAACTGCTCTGAGCCTCAGTTTCCTTATCTGTAAAATGGGCTTAGCAATAGCTATGGATTTTTCTCATAAAGCTGTTAGACTCATCAAATGAATTAATGTATGTTTTAAAACATTTTATAAGCATTGAAGCGTTGTATAATTAATTATATGTTAGCAATATATTATTATATTCTGACCCTGTTTAAATTGTTTGTTTATTTTAGGTCCAACATCCCTACACCTTGCAGCTCAGGCTGGCTCATTAGAAGCAACTATCTGTCTACTAAGTCACAAAGCAGATTATACCCTATATGAAAAAAGAGGATGGCTGCCTATACATGTTGCTGCTTTCTATGACAACATTTGCATCATCATTGTTCTCTGTAGGAAGGATCCTAGTTTGCTCGAAGCTGAGACAGCTGCTGAGTAAGTCACTAAGGCAGGTTTGTCCAAGAATCATAGAATCTTAAGTGGGAAGACAACTTAGAGAAACATACATAAAGGCCAATCACTAGCCAGTTTAGTATAATATTATGGTAATTTGACTTCTTGAAATTTTTCACTTAATTTTGCTTTGAATTATAAATTATAATTTTTATGTTAAAGACTGTATTATCATAGAATTTTAGAATTGGAAGGGATCTCAGAGATCATCTTGTCTTCGCTCCCAAATGAGGAAGAAATTCCTTATGTAATGTTCCTGAAGATGATCATCCCACCTCTCCTTGAACACAATGATATAGCTTATTCCATGTTTAGACAGTTTGATTACCAAGTTCTTTTTTATTTTGGGCCAAAATCTTAATGTGTCCCAGCATTTCCCCCTAGTTGTATCTCTGGAGCTACAGAGAGTAAGTCTAATACTTCTTCTAGATAATAGTCCTTTTAAATACAATGTAATGGACGAGGATGCCCCTGTTTTCAGAGGACATTGTAATGATTGCATTGAGACTCAGGACACCACACATAGGGCGACTTCAATGAGATCTGTGGAAACTCAAGAGCAAGCAGCCTAGCAATCCACATACGAAAAACCAAGTGGATGAAGAATGCATATTGCCCCAATTGTGACAACATGCAGTTGGAAAGAACGCATTGAGTTTGTATCAATGCATAGATCTTGGAGAAGTACTACAAATGGACAGAAAGCTGGACTCAGAATTTAGATTTCATATTTGTAAAATTATTTAGTGCTATCAGTGATACCAAGCTTCTCCTTGGTGCCAAAGATGATCTCTCTTTTTTAAATATAGATTTTGCTTTGACTTCTGTAGGCAACTACAAATAAGCAATCAACAAATACAAAATAAGAGATTGTAAACGAGTATGCATTTGTCTGTAACTTTATTTACCATTATGACTCTTCTCTAAAAGATCTGTATACTGATTTGAATATAGCAGTGCCCATATTGCCTGCTTTTTTCTTTTACTTTCTTTACTATGTGTATAATATGAAATTAGTTGTTATTGTTTTGAATTTATTCTTTTTTTAAATTTATTTTTAATATGTTTGGTTTTCAGCATTTATTTTCACAGGCGTTTGAATTACAAATTTTCTCCCCATTTCCTCCCCCCCACACACACACTCCAAGATGGCGTACACTCTGGTTGCCCTGTTCCCCAGTCTGTCCTCCCCTCCGTCACCCCATTCTCCTCCCATCCCCCTTTCCCTTCCTTTCTTGTAGGGCAAGATAAATCTCTATGCTCCATTGCCTGTGCATCTTATTTTCTAGTTGCATGAAAAAAAAAAAACCTTTTTTACTTTTGAACATCTATTTTTTTAAAACCTTGAGTTCCAAATTCTCTCCCCTCTTCCCTTCCCATCCACCCTCCCTAAGAAGTCAAGCAATTCAACATGGGCCACATGCGTATCATTGTTTTGAATTTATTAAGTGTAGTTTATGGGTGTATTATTCTTTTGGTCCTGTTTTCTTCATCTTACATAACATAATTTTTCCCATATTTCTTTGGATTTTTCATTTTCATCATTTCTTCTGGTTCAAGAACATCCTATTATATCTGTATGCTATAATTTTCTGTATATATCTTGATAGGTTAATTCTCAGATATTTGGTACACATTGTCATTATTTTAAATAGCACTTTTTCTTCATTTTTATTGATGAAATATAGAAATACTGGTGGTTTTTGTGAGTTTATCTTTCTTGTCTATTATTTTAATTAACATTTTTATTCCTTCTCTAAATTTTTCTGAATAAAACTGTAAAACAAATATATTTGTGTATATATGTATATACACACGTACATATATATCACCTGCAAATACAGATACTTCTATTTACCAGTGCTTTTTACTTTTCCTTCCTTCCTTCCTTCTTTTCTTCTTTCCTTTCTCTCTCCCTCTTCTCCCTCCTTCCTTCCTTCTTTCTCTTTCTTTTTTTCTTTATTTCTTCCTTTCTTTCTCACTCTGTCTTTCTCTCTTTCTTTCTTTTTCCTTATTGCTTGGAGCTAGCATTCATAGAACTGTTAAAAATATCTGTATAATCATATTTTTTTCTTATTTTAATTGCTAATATGGCAGCATGACAATGCATAATGTGCTGGTGGTAGTGTCAGGAAGAATTTCAAATCTTGCTTCTAATACCTATTAGTTTTATGATCCTAAGCAAATCACCATGTGCCTCAGGCAACTCCCCAGGACAAATATAATAAATCATAGAGAGGTTTTAATCTGTTTTTTGGGAGGAAGTACCCATTCCAGGTGTTCTTTATGCTGACCATAGCACCATACCTTTGCATATGATTTATTATGCTAATCGTATCCCTAGTATTGAGCCATGTTTAAAATATAAATCCCACTTGATCATAATGAATTTTTTTAAATGGATGAGTTTATATAAGATTGGCATTATTTGTTTCTTTGATTGTAGTTTGAATTGACTTGTGGATCCATCTGGCCTGATTTTTTTTTTAATGCAGCAGCTTATTAATGGCATGTTCAATTTATTTTTCTAAAATTGGTTTCTTCAGATCATTTTTTTTTGGTCAGTGTAGCTTTTTCATATTTTAAAAGGTACTAATCCATTTTGTTTATATTCTGAGTTTTATTGGCAAGTAATTTCATGTTATATTCTTTTTGGAAATTTTTTTTTGAGGGGGGAGGGCAGGGCAATTGGGGTTAAGTGACTTGCCCAATCGCACAGCTATTAAGTGTGTCAAGTGTCTGAGGCTGGATTTGTTCTGACTCCAGGGCCAGTGCGCCACCCTCTGTGCCACCTAGCTGCCCCTATATTCTCTAATAATTTTATTTCTTTGGCATTTATTGTGATTTTCCTTTTCTAATTTTTTTATTTTGGCATTAAGCTTTCCATTCTTTTTGTTTTGCTTAATTTAGCAAATGATTAACTCAGTTTATCTACCTTTTGAAAAACTATGTGTTGAATTTAATAATAGCTAGCATTTACATAGCATTTCAATGTTTGCAAAGTACTTTACATAAATTATTTATGAATTCAGTTATTCACTTTAAATTCTGCCAATTTCTTATTTGATCTTAATGAATTCTATTATTATGCTTTTTTGGATATATTTGCTGATTTTCTAATTTTTTTGTAATCATAAACGACTCTTTTTTATTTAACAATAATGATAATAGTAATAATTAGCATCTATATGCCTGCCATGTTCTAGGAACTGTACTATGCACTTTACAAATATCTGACTTGATCCTCACAAATCATTATTATTATCCCCATTTTATAATTGAGGAAAAGAGGCAAATAGAGGTTAAGTAACTTGTCCAGAGTCACAAAGGTGGATTCAAATGCTGGTCTTCCTTATTCTAAGCCCAGTGCTACATTACCTAAATGTATTCGGTGATGTAAATCTGGATTTAAGAACTGTTTTAACAACATCTACCCTATAATTTTCCTATATTGTATTGTTACTGTCATTATCTTTGATATAATTTCTTGTTATTTCTATAATTTGGTCTTTGACTCAATTATTCATAACAAATTTTTTTGGTCTTTAGGCAGGCATCTTTGATCATATTTTCCTTACTGATTACTGTTCTAATTGAATGATGGTCTGTAATAATAGTATTTAAAATAATCGCTTTTATGATTTATGTTATTTATGGCTGAGAATATGATCAGTTTTTCATATGCACATTTGAATAAAAATAAAATTGTCTAATGAATCTATTCAATTTTATTAATGTCATTTAAATATATTTTCATCATTTATTCAATTTTGTAACTTGTTTCTTTTTATCTCTCAGTTTAACTTATCATACACTAAAAATGGGATGTTGATATCTCCTGCTATTAATGTTTTTTATCTCAATTCTTTTGTAATTCAGCTTAATTTTCCCTTAAAATGTAATTGCAATACTACCACATGCATATATTATCTAATACTGGTATCCTCTTGCTGTCAATTTTTCCTTTAATCATGATATAGTTACTTTGTTTATCATACTTAATGCTTTCTAATTTAGAATTAATTTTATTGGAATCATGATTGCTAATCCTGATATTTTGGAGTCAACTGACTCCAAATTTCCAAATTCTAATTTTAACCTTATAAGTGTCTTTCTGCCTCAAATATTTTTTTTCTTTAGGGAACATGTTGTGACTTGTCTTTTTTTAATACTATATTTTATAGGTGAATTCAATCCATTAACATTCAAAATTATAATTGTTATTTTTTCCCTCTGTGTTGCTCAGCTATAATTTTTTTCTTGGAAGATCTAAATTATGTTCCCTCAACTAGTCCAGTATTAGACATTTACTTTGATTACTACATAGATATAATTCATGTCCCACTCCTTACAAAAATGACCATTTAATTGATAACCATATTCCCAATCCCAGTTTCTAGATCAGTATCTTTTTTTCCTTTTAAATTATAACCCTTTTTCATCCCTTTTGTCTTTCCTAAATAGGACGGCTTATTTTAAAATCTCCCAGTCTCATTTGATCTCCACTTTGATTGTTCAATATTTGCAGGCCCCACAAACAAATGATTCCTTTTCTTGAACTTTCTTTTTCTTTTAAAAACTAGCTACACAAATGTTATATGTTTGGTAATATATTGGTCTCTTTTCTACTCCCTTCTACTCCCATTTTTGAACTTCAGTTATTGATCAAAATGACCTTCCATTTTGTTATTTTTAAAATGAGTTAAAAATTGTTGTTGCTTTGATGTTCTCCTTTGATATATATTTGAATGTTAAGCACAGTAGTAGCAGAATATGGTGCTATGTGAGAAGCACTAAGCACATTGCAAACCCTTTCAATTTATGTACCTAATTTATTCACCTCACATTTATAAAAGATATTAAACATTAAACACAATTAAGAATATTATAAAACATCACATTAAAAATCTACAACAATGTAGAATTTTGAATAAACCAGTTCCTTCCATCACTAGATATTGTTTCAGATTATAACAACTCCGCTGGGTTTTTGTTGCTTCTGATTAAATTCATACTATTCTCCCACCCACTGCTTTTCCATTCTTCCTTGGGGCATTTTCAGGTTTTATAGCACTCTTGGCTATTATTTTACTTGCTATGTATAACTTTTATGTAGATTTAGTTTCTCTTGATTTAATGATTCAAAGTTTTACCTGATATTTACCCTTATTTTTGTTTTAAATTTCCTGGAGTAGAATGTTCTCTACGAGAATTACCTGGAGGTTTGTTCTGGGTCTGATTACATACTTAATGCCTTGGTCATGTTTTCTTGTAAAAATTCTAAGATAAGCTGTGGGGAATTTAAAATGTACTTATTTTTAAACTTCACATGTCATTGTGTCCTTATCAGACTCTTAATGACTCCATTTGGGGTTTTCTTGGCAAAGATATGAGTGGTTTGCCATTTCCTTCTCCAGCTTATTTTACAGATGAGGAAACTGAGGTAAACAGAATTAAGTGACTTGCCCAGGGTCACACAGTTGATAAGTGAACTTAGAAATTAGGAAGATGAGTCTTCCTGACTCCAGACCAGTCACTCTATCTACTGTGCCACCTAGCTGGCCCTCATATATTATTACTAAGTCAGATGGATAGATGATTCTAGGGTGAAATACAATTTTTCTCAACTTTCTCTAAATCACATTCTAGCTTTTTCTTTGTTTTGTTCTGAAGGGTGAATTATCCTTACAATTTGAACTTGGTACCTTGATAGGTGATTGCTTTTCTTTTCAGTACTTCTTTTTGTGTGTGTGTGTGTGTCTTCTCAATTTCTTTTTTTTTTTGAGATTTTTTATTTTTAGTTTACAACAATTGGTTCTACATAATTTTGAGTTCCAGATTTTCTTTCTGTGCCCCTCTGCAAGATGGCATGGAATCTGATATATCTTCTACATATAACTTCTCATTGAACTTATTTACACAATAGTCAAGTTGTATGACCAATGGAATGAATCATGAGAAAGAAGAAACAGAACCAAGAAAAAAAACCCCAAAACAAAAACAAAAGAGAAAAAAAAGGGAAAAAAAAAGGTGAGCATAAAGTGTGCCTCAATCTACATTCAGACTCCATAGTTCTTTCTCTGGATGTAGATAGCATTCTCCATCGTGAGTCCTTTGGAGTTGTCTTTGCACCTTGTACTGCTGAGAAGAGCAGTCTATCAGGATTAGTCATCACAGAATCCATATATCTGTGGTCGTGTATAATGTTCTCTTGGTTCTGCTCTGCTCACTCAGCATTATATCGTGTAGGTTTTTCCAGGTTATTATGAAGTCCGTATCATCTCCATTTCTTATAGCAAAATAGTATTCCATTACCTTCATATACTACAACTTGTTCAGCCATTCCCCAATGTGTTGGTAAGCAAAATGGGCTCCTTAGCACTTAGTTCGACAAATGCCCTTGAAAAGTTTGGCTTTTGTTTGTTTTGAGTAATTCAGTGTATTTCATTGAGTCTTACTAAGTGCTGAGCCCCAGGCTCAAACCCCTATTAGGTGTAAATCCTATGTGGTTGTGGATTGGCAACTAAGGTGGGGCCCAAGGTGGGGCTAACTCCAGGGAGGGCCTAGTTTACATGTCTGAGACAGCAGAGGCTTTTAGACCACATAAGTTTAAGTCCACCTCTTTGTGACGATTCTAGGTCACATGGGTGAGTTGCATGTGTGACTCACCCCTGACGCTGAAAAAGATATAAAACTAGGGCTTGGCCTCCTCTTCCTTGGAGCTCTTTGCCGCAGCAGTGGTAGTGTGCGTGTGACTCTGGGCCAGCCCTTGTTCTGAGCTCCCGGGCTGAACCTAGATGTTGGTAACTATGAATTGTATTGGGTCTGTCTGTTGATATCTGTAATTTGTTTGTATTTTGCTCTGAAGTTCAGTGTGCTGGCTTTTTCCTCTGAACTAAGTGAATGATATTTGTGTGCTGAATTAAAGTAAGCTTGCCAACCCCTTCACCTTGCTTTCCTTAGTTAAGCAGATCAAAAGAACCTGTGATGTCGGCAGCTTTCTGGGTGCTGGCTGTGGGTGGATCTTTCACCCCCACAGAAGCTGCTAGCCAGATTGTTGAAACAAATTGATGGGCATCCCTTTGATTTCCAATTCTTACCTACCACAAAAAGAGCTGCTATAAAT
>CM053622.1:614218323-614255474 GCA_028646595.1 Phalanger gymnotis | reverse complement strand
GTACATATGGGTCCTTTCCCCACTTGTGTGATCTCTTTGGGATACAACCCTAGAAGTGGTATTGCTGGATCAAAGGGCATGAACGTTTTTATAGCCCTTTGAGCATAGTTCCAAATTGCTCTCCAGAATGGCTGGATCAGTTCACAGCTCCACCAGTAATGCAACAATGTTCCAATTTTCCCACATCCTTTCCAGCATTTATCATTTTCCTGTTTTGTCATTTTAGCCAATCTGACAGGAGAGATGTGGTACCTAAGAGTTGTTTTGATTTGCATTCCTCTATTCAGTGTTGATTTCGAGCATTTTTTCATATGCCTATAGATATCTTTAATTTCTTCCTCGGAAAACTGCCTGTTCATATCTTTTGACCATTTCTCAATTGGGGAATGACATGTATTCCTATAAATTTGGCTCAGTTCCCTGTATGTTTTAGAGATGAGGCCTTTATCAGAGACCCTGGTTGTAAAGATTTTCTTCCAATTTTCTGCTTCCCTTCTAATCTTTGTTGCACTGGCTTTTTTTTTTAATACAAAAACATTTCAATTTAACATAATCAAAATTATCTGTTTTGCATTTTGTAATGCTCTTTGTCTCTTGTTGTATCATGAATTCTTTTCTTTTCCATAAATCTGACGGGTAAACAATTCCTTGCTCTTCCAAATTGCTTATAGTATCAGACTTTGTTCCTAAATCATGAACCCATTTTGACTTTATTTTGGTATATGGTGTAAGATATTGGTCTATGCCCAGTTTCTGCCCTACCATTTTCCAATTTTCCCAGCAGTGTTTGTGAAATAATGAATTCTTAGCCCAGAAGCTGGATTCTTGGGGTTTATCAAAGAATAGATTGCTCTTTTCAGTATTTCTAAGATCCTTTCTTTCTCAATGAAGATTTGTAATATGATGACAATGTGTTTGATGAATTGAAACTGATTTTTTTCCTCTCAAAGCATTGCACATATTCTATTAATCTGTAATCTGTCATAAATTGTGGAAAATTATCTTAAGCAATTTCCTGAAAATAGTGATGATATTTTTCTTTGTGTTTTACATAACAGGGTTAAAGCTGGGATACCAAAGGAGAGACTGTCCAGTAGCCTAGATAATAAAAGATGAACAGATCATGGATTGCAAAATTGTTTACATTTTATCTTGTAGACCATAGGGAAGCTATTTTTTTTAGTATGTTTAAAGTGATATCCCTTGGAACAGTTAGTTGGTACAATGGTTAGAGCAGTGAACCTGAGTTTCAAATACAGTCTCAGACACTTGACACTTACTAGCTGTATGACCCTGGGTAAATCACTTAGCCCCAATTGCCTTGCCAAAATAAATAATTAAGTAAAGTAATATCTCAGTAAGATTATGTAAGCAGCAGAATATAAGATGTAACTTCAATTTCTTCTTTGTTTTTGTTTTCTAGATTAGTCATGTCTGATTTTCCGTGACTCCGGATGGGGTTTTCTTGGCAAAGTGGTTTGCCATTTCCTTCTCTAGCTCATTTTATAGATGAGGAAACTTAGCCAACCAGAGTTAAGTGCCTTGGCCAGGGTCACACAGCTAGAAAGTATCTGAAGTCGAATTTGAATTCAGGTCCTCCTGACTCCAGGACCTGAACTCTATCCACTGTGCCACCTAGCTGCCCTCAATCTCAAATCATGGCATACTATATAACAACTTTCTAATTTTCAATATGAGAAATACTTCTCTAATAGAATAAGCAATTCTTAGTAAACCTATTTATTTATATAGCACTTTAAGATTTGCAAAGTGCTTTCTTCAAAATCTTGAGAGGTAGGTGTTATGATCTCTATTTTACAGAAGAGGAAAATGCCACTTTGAGAGATTAATGACTTGATGACACAGCTGGTAAGTGTCTAGGATGGGATTCATGCCCAGGCTTCCTGACTCCAAGTCCACTCTTCTAGCTACCATTATATACTGTATTGAAAACAAATGGAGCTTGGTAACCATATACTTCACTTTAGAAAGATTCATTATGTACACTGTGTACACCAAAATATCCACATAGAATAGTAAATCAAAGTTTCTGAGAACTGTACATGCTGGAAAGAGTCATAAAGGAAGTGGAAAATTTACTCATTGCTCCCAAAAATTGGTGTACACAAGTTTCCATTTTAGAAAGATTTGTTAGGCCACTGATTGAAAGACTAGTCAATCATTCAAGTAACTAATATTGTTGAGTACCTCGTAATGAAGCACCATGCCATGAAGTGAGGGAAATACAGAAGAAACTACACAGGACCAGTTTCTTGCTCTCCAGAAAGCTCGTTAGGGAACATGAATGAGTTAAGTAGCAAAGAAAAGGTTCATGCTACATAATATAATCACAACCTATTTCATTCTGCAAAAACTTAATTGATTACAAATTCCATTGTGATACTGCTAAAAACTCATGCAATAATATTCAGATTTATGTGAGATGCAGATTAAATGGTCACAAATAGGATCATACCTCTGGATTTTGAAGGACCCCCAAAGGTATTTAGTCCAACCCCCCTCATAAAGAAACTAAGACCAAAGGAAGTGAAGTGATTTGCTTAAAGGTCACACATATTATGAGTATTAGAGGCAGGATTTGAATCTACATTGCAAAGTCAGAACTCTTAGTCTCCTTACAGTTCCATTTATAACGTTTCCCCTACGGGATTAACCACAGAATCATTTTATTTTATACCATGTTTTCATAGAATCCATTCATGGAGAAGGTTGGGTATGCATACATAAAACTGATTTCCCAAAGTCTAGACATAGACAATAAATGTGATAGTGATTCAGAAAGGGAGAGATCTGTGTAAGTTGGGGTTGTAAGGAAATGCATCTTGGAGGAAGTGAGTTCTGAGTTGGGCTTTTCATATGCACAGGATTCAGCTAAGCAGAGGAAAGATAAAGCCGAAAAGGTTGAATGTTAAGATTGCTCCTGCCTGTGGGCAATCAGGAGCCACTGGGGGCTTCCAAACAGGGGAGTGAAATTATAAGAGATGCTTTAAGATTACTCTGGCAACGTGCAGGATAGATTGGAGTAAGAAGAAAGTGGGGACAGGGATATGAGTTAGCAGACTACTCCAGTAGTTCAGCCATGAGGTAATAAGAGAGATAGGGGAAGACATTACAAAGAAATCAGACTTATGACTAATGATAAGAAAAAAAGGGAAAAGGAAGAGTCAGATAACTAAATATTTCTTTTTTTTCATCCTGAAGTTAATAACTATCAATAAAAACTAATATTCAAATGTTCAAAAATTTAAAATTATAATAAAACTATAAATTCTCTTATTTGCAATTTGTATGTGACAGTAAGAAAAACACTCCAAAATATCCTGTTTGCTTCCACATCCTTTTCTAATCTTTTCCTTTTGTGTATTGTTCCATTTATTATTACTATCTTTTTATGCATTCGTGGGCAGTATGTACATTGTCCTGACTCTTTTTTCTTTACTTTGCATCACTTCATGTCTTCCCATATTTCTTTGTATTGTTCATATTTTGTCATTTATTATGACTTAAATTGAAACATGTTTACATACGAGAATTTCTTCAGTATTTCTCCAGTAACTGCTTCCTACATTGTTTCCTGTAGTTTGCTATTTTAAACAAAGGTGGCATGAATCTTCTTCTACGATTAAATTTTTTTTCGCTTTCGATAGTATTTTAAAATTATAGTTCTTATGTACTGGGATCATTGTATCAAAAAGTATGAACAATTATATGTCTTTTAGTATATTTTATCATATTGCTTTCCAAAAAGATTGTATCAATTCACATTTCCATTATTAATCGTATAATTATATGCCTATTTTTCATATTTTTATAGACACTGAATTTTATAATTTTTAACTATCTTTACTAATTTGGTTGATGTAAGATCGCATTTCAGGGTTGTTTACATTTACATTTCTCTGATTAACTAAAGAGTATAAATAAACTTCCAGGTGATTATAAATAACTTGTGATTCTTCTTTCAAGATGTGCCTGTTCAGTTTTCAGAGGAAGAAATTAAAGCTATCTATAGTCATATGAAAAAATGCTCTAAATCACTATTGATTAGAGAAATGCAAATCAAAACAATTCTGAGGTTCTACACCTATCAGATTGGAGAAGATGTGGGAAAATTGGAACACTAATTCATTGTTGGTGGAGTTGTGAACTGATCCAACCATTCTGGAGAATAAGTTGGAACTACGCCCAAAGGGCTATAAAAATGTGCATACCCTTTGACCTAGCAATACCACTTCTAGGACTGTATCCCAAAGAGATCATAAAAATAGGAAAAGGACTCACATGTACAAAAAATATTTATAGTGGCCCTTTTTGTGGTGACCAAGAACTGGAAATTGAGGGGATCTCCATTAATCAATGGGGAATGGCTGAACAAGTTGTGGTATATGAATGTAATAGAATGCTATTGTGCTATAAGAAATGATGAACAAGTGGACTTTAGAAAAACCTGGAAAGACTTATAAGAACTGATACTGAATGAAGTGAACAGAACCAGAACATTGTACGCAGTAACAGCCACAGTGTGTGATGACTGACTTTGGTAGACCTAGCCCTTCTCAGTAATGCAAGGACCTAAAACAATTCCAAAACACTCGTGATGGAAAATGTCATCTATATCCAGAGAAAGAATTATGGAGTCTGAATGCAGAGTGAAGCAGACTATTTTCTTTTTTTGTCTTCTTTTGTTTTCTTTCTCATGGTTTCTCCCATTTGTTATAATTCTTCTATACAACATGACTGATGTGAAAATATGCTCAATAGGGATGTATGTGTAGAGCCCATATCAGATTGCATGACTTCTTGGGGAGGGAGGAGGGAAAGAAGGGGGGGAAATTTAAAACTTACGGAAGTGAATGTTGAAAACTAAAAATAAATAAATTAACTTATTTAAAAAAGTGCCTGTTCAACACTGGGAAATAAATCCTATTCATCACTTGTGTCATTTTGTTAGAAATGTTATCATTTCTTTTTAAAAAATCAGAAATATGTGTAGCAAATAGTTTAACTTTCTTTTTATCCTGACTACTTCATTTTAATATAATTAAATCCATTTAGTTTGGCTCCTATGTGTTCTATTTATTGAATAAATAATAAATTTCTTCCTTTCTACAATGGTGATATCATACAATATTCTTCTAAATTTTTCTAATTAGAAAAATAGATCACTGGCTCACTTGGAATTTCAGTATACAGAGTGAGATGAACATTTAATACTACTTTTAATCATAATGCTGCTTTAAAAAAGTTTTATTGAATACTGTTTTGTGGTTTGGGATTTATCCAACTCAAGCCTATTGCATGTATTTGGGTCTCCTGAATTAATCATTTGGTTCAATTGATCTATTTTCTATTTTTCAGCCAGTACAAGATAATTTTAATAATTACCTCTTTAAAATACAATTTGAGATCTGGTAGTACAGGTTCATCTTTTTCCTTTTGAAATTAAAAAAAAAATCCCATAGCTATTATTTTCTGTTTGTTATTTAAATCTGGTCAACTCTTTATTGCCTTCTATGAGCATCCCATTAGTGTTTTGACTGTTTCTACACTGAATCTATAAATTTATTTGGGTAGTATTACCATTTTTATATACTTGTTCAGACTGGCCATGATCAAGGGACATGACTCAAAATTTTTCTTACTGGGTGACTGGGAGAATTAGCAAGAAAGTCAAGAAGAGATAATTTTGGTGGAAAGGTGATACTTTTTGTTTTAGAGTTTTTAAGTATGAGATGATAGCAAGATATCCCAAAGGAAAAGATCAACAGGTACCAAAAAATGCAGAAATAAAAGTTGGGTGAGAGGTCAGGGCTAACAATACAGACTTAAGTCTTAACATTTGTAAACGTTTGTTAGTTGAAGCTATGTGAATGAATAAAATCTCCAAGAAAGAGAATGTAATGATTAAAGGGTAGAAGGCAAATTACTGATCCTTAGGGAATTCCTACATTTAAAGGACATGAGCAGGAGGAAGAGCCAGCGAGGGAACCATTGTAGTGGTGATAAAGGTAACTGGAATAACCATTCTAGTATGATGGAAGCAGAGAATTTCTAGAAGTAGGGCATACCTAACAGTATCCAGTGCTGCAAAGAGATCAATCAGAAGGAAAAATGAAAGAAAGTAATCATTGGAGATCATTATGAAATGTGCTGGGAATTGAAGTTAGCTAGCAGTACAGCCAGCAGGTGTAAACCAATCACTGGAGGAATTTGGCAATGAAAAGGAGAAAATCATATTATAGCTCATTAGAGTGGCAGGACCAGGGGGAAGTTTTGGGGTTTTTTGTTAGTAGCTTCTTGAGAGTTTGAGGGTGTAAAGAAAAAGCTAATTCGGGTGGAAAAATTAAAGATCAGCCTTTTTTGTACATTCTTCAAACTTTCCCACCCCATGCCTTGGTTCATGTCATTCCCTCCACCTTCATTCCAAATGTAGGAAATTCCTGCATGGAACAAAGACACTGAGGTAAGAAATGGTGGGATGAATTCCAATGGCAGAAGCATATAGTACGTCAGTTCAGAATCTGACCCATATTTCAAGATCCAATTCAAATGTCTCCTCAGATTTAAACGTTTGTTAGTTTGTTAGTGACCACTAACCAGAAGTTATCTCTTCTGCTTTTAAACTGTTGTTTCCTGCAAGAGACAGGTATGGATTAACAGCAGAATAGAAGGAGAAAGAGAAGGGCAAGTTTGGCTCAGGATTGAGGGACATAATAGTGGCAGAATGAAGAAGAGTTATGGGTAGACAAGATCTACTTATTTGAAGAAGTTAGAATAGATTAGGCAGAAGAAAAAAATATTCATGTAGGGTGCCGTAATTTAAACAATAGGCAGAACTAATCAAAATAACATCATTTGTGTGTGCATTTCATCTCCTTTAAAAGACTGTAAGGGTATTCAAGACAGTACCACGTCTAAACTATACACACACACACACACACACCCTACCTCACAGCATTTAGTACAGCACCATTTAAATAATAAAAGGTAATTTGTTTGATGAATAAAATGGAGAAGATTTTGAATAGCTGTTAGGGGTATCCTGTTAAATAGCCAACAAGAAATGGATCTAAGATTACAGAGCAATCATGAGAGCCCAGTTCATATTAGATACCATGACTTTATAATGGAACAAGTTGGCATATCTCCTTGACTTTATGTACCAACACAGCTATGTTCCTAGAAATAGATATGAAAAAAATGAACAGTAGGAGAAATACAGGGTTTGGCATTGGAATATTGCAGAAATTTAAGGGTGCAGGGGTTAAGAGAGCCTAGTGTATTGAAATTAGTGTTGAAATTGCTGACTGTAACATATAGTTACTTGTGGTTATGAGAACTAGATATAACTGAGAGACTAAATAGGAAAGTTTAAGTAATTGGAGGTCAAAGGTGATGATAAAAAGCTAGTTTAATGTATTTCAACTAGTTGGTGAGATGTTGGTGTTGTGGTAGAAAAGATGAATTATCAAATTTGGGATATGAGGGATAGAACACTGAGGTCAAGGGCATTTTCCTTGCTGGCATGTTTTTGATGTGGGGAATTGCAGATGGAACCAAGGAGATCAAGAAACAGCAAGGGTGTCAAATCATTAATGTGAATATGGTAATTTTCCAAGCATGATATTGAGTTGGAATGGAACAATATAAATAAACACCTTAAGTCAGGTCCCAAAGTCACCGAAGAATGTAGAAGAGGGTTGTAGAAGGCAGTACATGATGACAGTAGTAGAGGACTTGGAGAAAGTGGTAT
Source organism: Phalanger gymnotis (assembly GCA_028646595.1). Classification (NCBI taxonomy): domain Eukaryota; kingdom Metazoa; phylum Chordata; class Mammalia; order Diprotodontia; family Phalangeridae; genus Phalanger; species Phalanger gymnotis. Next base: position 614,247,700 of record CM053622.1, on the reverse strand, counting down.
AACTGATTGATAGGGGCTTCGAATGAGGAAAGGAAGGATAATAGAGATAGAATGATCAGTGGCATAAAAAGAACTTGATGATACAAAGAGAACAATCTGTCTTCCTTTAGCACTGAATTATGGGGCAAAGGAAAAGGTTAGGTGTCCACAGAAGTCAGTTAGTGACATATTGTTAGAGGAGGTAGACGTAGGAGATGAGATGGACTCAAATGCATTTCCCAGAACAGAATAGAATTTCTATATGGCACAGGAGGTGATTGAGAGGCAAATTCAAGGAGAATAGAAGTGGGTAGGAGTGAAGTGGAAGTGCACTGAAGTGAGAGGTCAGGGTAAATAGGAAGAGTAGAGGCAAGAGAGTTATAAATAAAGAGAAAGAAGGAAAGAACATATTTGTAGACAGAAGCACATATTCATAGAAGACTGAGGGAGATTTCTATGCTGGCAGGACACAATTGCTTAAGGAAGTCGGAAGGAGAAGAATAGGGCTTAGGCGTTGTGAAGAACACACAATACTATACTACAGACAATATCTAAAACTATTTGAACTAATGTTTTGATCACTTTCATTTTATATAAATACCACTTTGAATCAGATTACTTAAGTGAAAAAGCAAATATGATTAACATTCTGTACCCTAATTATTGTGCCATGTTCTTGCAGTATGTTCCTGTGTTTTTCAGGAATCGGTATACCCCACTACTACTTGCTGCCACGTCTGGAGCGTTGGACACTGTCCATTATTTGTTTTCTCATGGGGCTAATTGGAAAAAAACAGACAGCAAAGGAAATAATATAATTCATTTGTCAGTGCTAAACTTTCACACAGAAGTTTTGAAGCATATTATAGAATTAAATGTCCCTGAACTCCCAGTATGGAAAACGTTGGTAGGTAAGTACAAACATTTTCTTTTCAAATAAATTTTGAAATTGTTACTCACTTTAATGATTAGCACTCACTCTGAAGTAGGGCCCACAAATAAACTGTATGTTATTTAACATTTTAAAAAATTAATATATGTTTTTATATAAGTCATTTCTCTCTACATACAAGTATATATTTGCACATATATATTTATGTATTTTTTAAACCGTTTACGTCCTTGGGGCATGTGCCTAGAAGTGGTATATCTGGGTCAAAGCCTGTGGACATTTTAGTTACTTTCTTAGAATGATTGCAAATTGCTTTCCAGTATGAATGGACAAATCCATAGCTCCAACATTTGTGTACCTGTTTCCTTCAGCCTCTCTATTATTGACAATTCCCATCTTAGGCATTCTTTGCTAGTTTGTCAGATGTAAGAGGAAATCTCAGAGTTGTCTTGACTTGCAATCCTTTTATTATTAGTGATTTAGAACAATGTTTTGTGTGGTTGTTAATAGTTTAGGATTCTTTTGAGAACTATTTGTTTGTATCCTTTGTTCACGTAAACATTGGGGAAAGGCTTTTGGTACATATTTACGATACATCCCTGTATCTCCTGGATAACAGGTCCTTATCAGAGACAGTAGATGCAAAGTGAATGTGTTATTTTTTAAATAGCCTTTTAGCAAAATAAAACTTTCACAAATAAGGCAAAATGCAACATAATTGTGTTTAATTCAACTCCACATTTATTAAGCACCTGCTCTTGGTATGGTATCATGACAGCCACTAGGAAACACTGACAAACAGTCTCTGGCCTTAAGGACATTGTATCATACTTAGTGGAGATAACATAGGATCTATACATAGATAGATAAGTATAAATGAAGTGTATATAAAATAAAACAATGTTATTTCAAAAAATGTAGAGCCTTAATAACTGGGGTATTCAGGATAGACCTTACCTAGGAGGTGACATGTGAATTGTGGCTTGATTCTGAGTCAGAGGAGAGGAGAAAGTGCATTCTAGACCTGAAGGACGATCTGCGCAAAGGTAAAGAGGGAGGAAATTAATTATAGTATATAGGAAATAGTCATCAAGTCAGTATGACTAGAATGGAAAATTCAAGAAAAAGAATATTATAAAATAAGACTTGGAAGGTACATGAAAGTCAGATTGTAGAGGGCTTTACATATCAGGATAAGGACTTTACATTTTAGCCTGGAAATGAGGGAATTACTTATTTCTGAATAGAAGAATGAAATATTTATATCTGTATCGTAGTAATAGCAGTTTGGAAGCTATGTGGAAATGGACTAGAGAGAAGAGAGATTGGAATATGGGAGACCAATTAGAAGGTAATTACAATAGTCCAGGTGAGATGTGATGAGGAACTGAGTTAAGGTGATAGCCATAAGAGTGGAGAGAAGGGTCCCAAATATGAGAGCCATGGAGATATGATTGACAAGACTTGGCAACTACTTAGATATGGAGAGTAAAGGAGAGAGAAATATCATGGTTGTTTGAAGTTGCAAACTTGTGTATCTGGGAGTATGGTGGTTTCTTAATAGAAACAGGGATATTCATAAGAGGGATGATTTGGGGAAGAAATATAATGAGTTGCATTTGAGACATATTGAGCTTGAGATGCCTACCAATGTCCACCACCATAGGATCATAGAAATGGGTCTGAAAGGGACCTTAGAGGTAATCTAGTCTTGTAAGAAAGAGGAACAGAGAATGGACAAAAAGTGACAATCCAGGTTTCACAATTGCCTAACGCCTGCTACTACTGGAACAGCCCTAAAGGCTTTCTACTCCTTGTGAGTGAACACTCACAGCCAACAGTGATGGAGTTAGGGATGGCTTCCAGGAGAAGCTGGGTTTTAATGGAATCAGATGGTTTTGGAGGAGTCAGACATGGATTCATTAAAGAAGTGTGAGGGTGAAGATTGGTGGGGATGTAGGAAGAAAAGGGAAATCATGCTGCTACATCGTTGCTCTCACTTTACGAACTGATTAGAAATATATCTTTTTGTACGTTATTTTCATTTTTGGATCATGAGTTTCTTAAGGGCAGAAAAAGTATCTTATCAACAACAGACAACAAATCCCAAGCACAGTGAACAAACATTCATTGACAATAATATAGTTTGGGGGTGGGGCAGCTAGGTGGTGCAGTAAATAGAGCACCAGCCCTGGAGTCAGGAGGACCTGAGTTCAAATCTTACCTCAGATACTTGACATGCACTAGCTAGTGTGATCTTGGGCAAGTCACTTAACCCCAACTGCCTGGCCCTCCCCCATCTGGAAAAAAAATATAGTTTGGGCTGTTCATTGAACTTTACTGAGCAAGTAAATTGGAGAGGTGAATGGTGTTCTTATGAATTTGAGCCACTTGGAAAATCAATCTAGATGACAGACCAAAGAAAATGATAATTTCCTGAATAGCAAGGCCACTTTCCCCCTTCTTTTTGAATTATTAAATAACTTAGACCTTAGAGATCAGAAACCATGTCAGTCTATTCATCACCTTGTACAGGGCCATGCACAGGTAAGAGCTTCATTGATTTTTGGAGCTGGTGAGCGTGACCCCAATTTTCTGCTTCATTTTGTCCGTGTAGAGAAAGCCTTAATCACACAGTTGCATCTTACAGAATCATATTTTATAATTTTTCTGTTGAACTCCCATCAGAAATGTTGCAGTGTGAAAGTTATAAACGGAAGATGATGGCGGTCACGTCCTTGGAAGTAATTTGCTTGGCAAGTGAAAACTACTGGAGGTGTATTTTAAATGCAGGTAATATGAAAAGAAACCGACTGGTAATTCATTTTTACTTATTCTGCTATTTACTGATTTACATAGTGGAACTTTATAGCTAAGTTGACTTCATTAAAATAGCTTCATTGTTGCCTAATTATTTGGTTACAGAAGAAGAGAATACTTAAAGTAAATTTTATCTTCTTTTCACCTTGGAAGAAGTGTAACCTTTTGGAATAATATGATTCAATTTCTGTGGAATTCCACATTTTTTCAACACATAAAATTGGCTCATTACTTCACATATGCAACAAATTAATTTCAACAAATATTTCTTTAACAATGTCCCAACGTGTTTCTGTTCTATTTCTAGGCTCATTTATTAGCATAAAATCTTACTTTGGGAAGGGAATTGGAATTTTCCATGTGTCTCAACTGTAATAATGTTGGTACATTGTACATAATAATTTGTCTAGTATTTCTACAGCACTCGCTATGTGCCAGGCACTGTGCTACGTACTCTACGATTACTATTTCATTCAATCTTCACTATGCCAGGAGGGTTAATTGCTATTATTATTATTTTTACCATTCTATTGATGAGGAAGCAGACAGAGGTTAAGTGACTTGCCCAGGGTCACACAGCTAACAAGTGTCTGAGGTTGGATTTTAATTCAGGTCTTCTTGATTCCAAGACTGGTGCTCTATCCACTGCACCACCTAGCTGCCCAACTCTCTGTCCAATTTAGGAACTACTTCTGTCAATACAAAATAAATGAGTGTCCAGCCTCTGAACATTTCCAGTTATTGCACCATTGACAAGTGGTATACGAGATAAAATGATGCAGACTAGCAACAGTACAATTAAATGGATTTGGAACTCATTAAATTGCCAGACCCAAAGAACTGTCATTAACTGGTAGATGTCAGTTTGTTGGGAGGTCTCTAGAGATATGCCTCAAGGATTCGTCCTTGGCCATGGGCTGTTCAACATTTTAAACAATAGCGTGGCAGATTTGTAGATTTGAAACTGGGAGGGATAGCTAAGACACAGGATGAGACAGGATCCAAAAATATCTAGAGAGGCTAAAATGATGGACTGAAGATAAATTTTATATAGATAAGTGTAAAGCCATGCACTTGGAATCAAGGAACCAGTTTCACAAGGATAGGATGGGGATAAACTGTATGAAAATGATTTGGGGTTTTAGTGGATTGTGAACTGAGGACTTAGGGCTACATTAAGAAAGGTATACTGTCCAAAACAAGGGGTTGATAGTCTCACTGTATTTTGTGCTAGACAGATCATATTGGGAATGTTGCATTCAATTCTGAATGTCACAATTAATAGAGTATTGATAAACTGAAGGGCACACAGATAGAGGTGGGTGACCAGGATGATGAATGAATATCATGACATAAAATGATTGATTCAAGGAAGTTAAATAGGCTTAGCCTGGAGAAGAAAAAGCTTATGAGGAAAATGAGAGTAGTCTTCAAACATCTGGATAAATATCTTGAAAAAGAAGGGTTTAACTTCATCTATTTGGCCCTAAAAGGCAGAACTAGGAGTAAGGGGAGGAAGCTACAGAAAGATAGTTTAGATTTGACTTGAGAATAATGGGCAGAGGTCGGGGTATGGGAAGAGGCTGAGGAGCCTGCTTGTGGAAAGACATTATATTGTGTAATAGAAGTATCCTGCTCCCCAGTTTGGAGCATATGCAGATAGATATTCTGTAACTAGCTCCAGTCTACTAACTGCACGATCAAGAGATGGGCTATTGATTAGCTGCATAGCTGGAAGAGAATACATTCAAAAGGCATTTGATAACCAAGGCAAAAATTCTTGGTTCTAGCTTTTCCAAGTCTGGCTGGCCCTAGAGGAGGAGGATGAACTGCTGTGGTCCTCTGAATAAATGAAGGGCCTTGAGCCATCTCTCACCTGGCACTGGCATGAAACCAAGAATGCATAACTCGGCTCTGTTTTCTATTTCTGTTGTTTATTGTTTTCATGTTTTTAGGTGAAGGGCATTAGAGATGGCTATGATCTTGAGAGCTTTGAAAGGTCAGAGAGGTGAGTCACCAAAATTCCAAGAGCTGGAATACATGCTGGTATTTGTCAGAAACCTGACAGTGAGGAGCAAAATCCTGACAGACTAGCTTAATTCAATCCAGCAGTAGCAGAGGTTCAGACTTACCATTCATCAGCCATTCCACATTGGGAAATGAACTTCAAGGGATGAACGATATTTGGAACTGCATTAATTTTAAGCCCACTCTTGTCAAAGTCTGAGGTGGCAGAAGAGAGAGTTTTCTCCCAGGTTTTAGGAGGAAATGGTTACAAACTTCTGTTGTTATACCTTCACAATACATATCTCTTTTTAAAAGCTAACTGATTAATTTAAAAGTTGTGATTAAATAAAAGTGGGGCATTAATTAGTGGTGGCTAACAGTGGAGGTCATGTCAGAACGGGAGTTTGGGCTGATAGCATTAGAGAAGAATCACTCCCAAATTCTAAGGGGTAACCTTTAAAACTATGAGGACGTAGCTAGGCTTGTTCTGGAAGACGGGAGTCAGAACATTGCTACATGAGGAAGAATTTCTTAATGATTAGAACTGCCTGAAAGTGGAATAGGCTACCTTGGGAGGAGGTAGTACGATCCCTCCTCACTGGAGGTCATCAAGAAAAGTCTGGATGACCACTTATTGAAGAAGCTACAGAGAATTCCTGTTGGGCCTGAAATTGAAAAGAAGAGTAAGTTGGTGGCTCTGGAAGTCCAAAAGTCCTTTCCTGTTTGTCTTGGAAAACTTACCTAGTGGTACAGGAACCCTTTGGTTTGATTTGTTCTAAAATTCCCTGGTCCCACTTCCAAAGTGGACCAAAATTCTCAAGATGGCTCTAGATAGGCCAACCTTCATCTTCCAAACTTTACTGCATTACTGAAGCAGGTCCAGATTTAACCTTGTGTGGCTATCTTCCTGCCTTTTTAGTAGTCAGAAAAATATAATACTGCAAAATGCCCACATTACTTGAAGTTTTTAGGCAATGTAAAAAAATTATATAAGAAGTTACAAAAAAGCAGAAAGTATGTGGATTAGGTAAAAATAAAAGGTTTCATTTATGACTATTACTGACAAATAAGAGATTTAAAATAAGATTACATTGGAAAAGCATCATTTTGAGAATAATATAATGCTAGCCCTACAAAATAAACATTTTTGCTTGAAAATCTCATCTCATAACCAATACATTTTGAATACTTTAGTACAGAAATACTCCACTTATCCAGAGGTCACACCTCTGTCAAGATCAACCATTCAGAACACAGGAAGCTAGAAGTAATTGAGGTAGAGGGGGAGGAAAGTAAGAGGCAATGAGACTTAGATTTCTGGATACAGGCTTAAAATATGGGAAAGATGGTTTCTTGGTCATGATGGCATACGCCTAACAAGGGCGAGTGAAATATATACATATGTATATATAATACATATAATATATATATAATCTGAATTCTTTCTAACCTAATTCATATGGTCTAAAAGTCAAAATGGAAGATAAAAGAAAACTGCTTACAAATATCCATAGAATGTAACATCATATCGAGTAGCAGGTACAACATAAAGGGGGAAATTGCAGAAGAGAAGACAAATAATCCACAAGGATAATATATAAGAAAGGGAATAGTATTTACATCTAAATACAAATGAGAAGGATAGAAAAGAAATAGATGGAGAAATTTTGAGCAAATAGATATCATCAAGACATGTTGGATGGGATTCATGATTGGACAATGACTTTGGAGAGGTATATGCTATTCAAAAGTATATGTATACAAAAAAAAGGAGGATGTGGAGGTGGTGGTGACAGTAGAGTAGAACTATATATGAAGAAAAGACATGCATGTGAACAAACCCAGGAACTGAAATGGGAAAGCACAGTGGAAAGCATTTTATTGAAGGAAAAAATAGAAAATATTTTCATGGGAGTATACTTCAGACCTTTTGACATAAGGACCAGGATATACAACCTGGGAACCAAACTTGACGTAGATTCATAATACAGTATTAATGGGGACTTCGAGTATCTAGACACCTGTTGAAACTGCCTCTTTGGTGAAAGCCATTCTGGAACTGATTCTAACTAACAAGGAGAAACTGGTTGCCCAAATAGAAATTATGGTAACTTTGGGGGACAAGTGAACACTCCATCTTAGAATTTCTGGTAGAAGACAAGAAAGTGAGATTTTTCTGATATGAATCTTCAGTTTTGGAAAAGTATATTTCCAAGAGTTCAGAGAAAGCACAGAAAAGAATACATGGAATAAAATTCCGTGGGTACATAAGCTCAAGAAGAAAATGAAGTACGCAAGAATGAAGTTTTGAAGACACAGAGAAAAATTCTAACAAAGAAAATGGGGAGCTATCTACAGGAAATAATGTGGCATTCACAGAAAATTCACTGAACAGTTGAGACTTAAAAGACACATAGAAAGTGAAAGCAAGAACAGATACTAGAGGATGGATATAAAAGAACAGCCCTTTCAGGGAAGGATAATCTTAGTAGCATGAAAACACAGAATGAGTTGAGATTTGCCTTTTAATTTATGTTGGGCATAAGGAAGGGCAGAAGGCAGATGAAACAAGGGATAAGGCTTTTGAGTGAGATGGATGGGATGACCAAACATGGATAAGAGAGAATTGTAGGCTAAGCTGAGTGAGAGGAAGGGAAGAAAGAACCTAGAGGCACTCAAAAAGTTCAAATCAACAGATCCCAAAGAAGTACACATTAGGGTATGAAAAACAGGAAGTGGAAATGCTTATTGAGCCACTTTTGATGATCTTTGAAAGGTCATGAAAAATGGGAGACATACTGTAGAACTGAAGAAGAGAAAATGTTAAAAAAAATTTTTAAAGGAAGAGGGTGGAGTCTATAAACTATAGGCCAATGAATTTAACGTCGATTTCTAGCAAAATTCTAGAATTGATCATAAAAAAAATTGTTTTGTGCACAATGAGAAAGGGAAGTAATGATCACTAAGAATCAGCATGGCTACATGAAAACAGGTCATGTCAGACTAACTTCCTATCCTCTTTTGACAGTTTTACTAAACTGGTAGATTAGGGGGAAAACTACAGACATAGCATACTTAGATTTCAAGAACTCATTTGACAAAATGCTCTCATACTATCCTTGTGTACAAGGAGAATAGATACAAGTAAGCTAAAAGTATATTCAGATTCAGAAATGATTCAATGACTAATCTCAAAGAATAGTCATTAATGTCATTTGTTGGGAGATGTCTAGTACTATGTTTCAGGAATCTGTCCTTGTTCCTATACTGTACACATTTTAATAAATGAATTTATTGAAGGAATAGATGGCATGCTAGATAGATTCAGATATGACATGAAACTGGTAAATCAGATGACAGTGGATGACTTAGGATCCTAAAAAGATCTTGCTAGGTTAGAAGGATAGGTTAAATCTACTTAAGATGAACTTTAATGGAGATAAATATAAAGTTCCACATGGGTTTAAAAAATCAATTTCAGAAGTACAGAGTGGAGTGTCTTGATTGGAAAATTAGTTGAGTAATAAAAGTAAGATCTGTGGGTTTTGTAAGACTGAAAACATCAAAACAAATGATCAGAACTGTAAAGCAACCAAAACACCTGATAATATCCTTGGCCACACTAAGCCCCAATTGACCAGAAAAAAGGAGATGACAGTCCCAGTATATTCTGCTCTGATCAGACCACATGGACAGTATTATATTTAGTTCTGGGTGCCACATTTCAAGAAGGGTAACATACCCCATCTAAAGAAGGGTGACCAGAATAGTGAGGGAAATGGCAACCATGCCATACAAAGATCCATTGAGAAAACTAAGGATGTTTAGCCCAGTGAAGTGAAGATTGGGAGAGTATCATAGAAATGTCTTCAGGTAATTAATGGAAGAGGGACTGAGTTTGTTTTGTTTTCACCCAGAGGTCAGAACAAGAAGCAAAAGGTAGAAATTACAGAAAGGTTAATTCTGGCTCAATATAAGGAAAATTTTTCTGACAATTAAGACTTTTGAAAGCAGAAAACTGGGAAAAAAAATTTTTACAGCAAGTATCTCTGATAAAGACCTTATTTCTCAAATATATAGAGAACTGAGTCAAATTTATAAGGATATAAGTCATTCCCCAAATGATAAATAGTAAAAAGATATGAACAAGCAGTTCAGATATGAAGAGACAAAGAAATCAAAGCTATCTATGATCATATGAAAAAATGCTCTAAATCACTATTAATTAGAGAATGCAAATTAAAGCAACTCTGAGGTATCACCTCATACCTATGAGAGTGGTTAATATGACAGAAAAGGAAAGTGATAAATGTTTGCAGAGAATGTGGGAAAATTGGGACACTAATGTACTGATGGTAGAATTGTGGACTGAACTATTCTGGAGAGCAATTTGGAACTATGCTCAAAGGGCTATAAAACCATGCATGCCCTTTGACCCAGCAATACCAAGACTAGGTCTGTATCCCAAAGAAGCTAAAAAAAAGAAAAAGTACAAAAATATCTATATCAGCTCTTTATGTGTTGGCAAAGAATTAGAAACTGAAGGAATTACCATCAATTGGGGAATGGCTGAACAAGTTGTGGTATATGATTGTAATGGAATATTATTGTGCTATAAGAAGTGACAAGCAAGAAGATTTCAGAAAAACCTGGAAAGACTTAAATGAACTGATGCAAAGTGAAGTGAGCAGAATCAAGGGAACATTGGACACAGTAACAATAATATTTTATGATGAACAACTGTGAATGGCTTAGCTATTCTCAGTATTACAATGATCCAAGACAATCCCAAAGGACTCATGATGAATATGCTTTTTGCCTCCAGAGAAAGAACTGATGATGTCTGAATACAGACTGAAACATAGTATTTTTTGTCTTTATCGTTTGAGTTTTCTTGCACAAAATAACTAATATGGAAATGTTTCACATGATCACCCACGTTTAACCTATATCAGATTACTTATTGTCTCAGGGAGGGGCTAGGGGAGGAAAGGACAGAATTTGGAACTCAAAACTTACAAAACAGAACAACAAATGTTAAAAATTGTTTTTACATGTAATTGAGGGAAAAGTAAAATATTATTAACACACAATTACAACTTTCCAAATGTAGAATGGACTACGTTATAAGAGTGGCCTCTTACAAATTAGAAATCGTCAGGCATAGGCTGGATAATCATTTGTCACAAATATTATCAGAGGTATTGGTTGGGCTAGGAGCCCTTTGTGGTATTTTGTTTGACTATGTGCTCTACAAGGTTTCTTTTAACTCTAAAATTCTGTGAGTCTGGAAAAAAGTTTCTGAGCCATCAAAGTATTTGTCACAAAGACCATGAATTCATTCTCATTCTATAGTCAGTTTATCTTTCCCAGCTTCATCTCGTCTCTGTAAGAGAAGTCCTCAAACTCTAACACATAATCCTTTCACTTAAATCAGTATCCAATGTCATATGCAATTCTAGCAAATCTTGGGCAAAACATTTCACTACTCTGGGACTAATTTTCCTAAATTCCTGTATACAATGAAGGAGTTGGACTTAGATGACTCTTGAAAGTCCCTTCCAACTCAAAAGATTCTGTTTGTTTTGTGCGTGTGTGCATGTGCATGTGCATGTGCATGTGCATGTGTGCGTGTGCATGTGTGTGTAGGTTTCCATTTTTTTCCTTTAGAAAATAAGAGGCTCGGATGAGATGATCTCTAAGATCCTTTCTAGCATCAACCTTCTGAGATAACATGGTTTTCTAGCTACAGCTGATCAGGAGTAGGAATGCAGATAAACACAGCGGCAGGCATCATAAAAGCAGTAGGAAACGATAGTTTATAAGCTTGACAATGAGAGAAGGAGGCAAATGAATTATCAAAAGCGGATACAAGAATTGTTCAAGCATGTCAGCACTGAATCCCGGAATGTGAGGGTTGGAAGGGACCCCAGGGGGATCATTTAGTCCAACTTCTAGTCAAGTGGTGGGTTATCATGAATAGCTGCAGGACTTAGCAAATGAAGTCAAGACCAGGTACCAGATAAGGTCACTAAGGGGGAGCATGTAGTATAGAGCAAAAGAAATATCATGGGGTCATTGATTTAGAGCCAGAAGGGAACATGTAACTGAAGCCAAACTGAAGAGAAAGGGCAAAAAGTGAGTGCTATTCTAGAGGAGAGTTCTTGTCTAGAGATTCAGACCTTACAGGAAGACAGAAGTAGGAACATTGTCCAAGTAAGAGGAGTCAGGAAACGGGAAGAAATAAAAGTCTAGATATTAGGGGATCCAGTATAGACAGAAAAGTTCACACCATTGCATAATTGGAAAATGCCTGTTGATCCTTGGAAAAAGTCTATTTACTCTCTATCTTCATTTTAAGCAAACTCCTTGGTATGGACATACAGAAACTTCCACACATGGACATTATGCTCCAAGGGAAGACAGAGCATTTGTGTGATGGTGACAATGACATGGGCTAAAATGTAGTTCCTCTGAGAAGCCTGGGCCCATTTTGTAGATGGGTAATTAGTCAGCCCTGTATTCTTCAACAACTTCTGAGGGCATAACAATATTACATATGCAACAATGAAATAGTTATGCTTACGACAATGATAGCACGTCCTCAAGGAAAGATTAAATTATAATCAGTATATTTAGTTTTAAAAGGCAGAAGTATGTAATCTGTCTTAAGAAAGACTTCTATCAAAAATAGTTAAAATGTTTAAAAGTTCTGGCGTATAAGGAGGTAAGCTTCAGTTATCTGAAAAACTCCTTTATGTGGAACTGCAAATTCCCTCTCAGTGATGGCTGAATGAGATTTTACCGTGCTATGATTATAAATCAGCTTTATGTCATCTCTAATAGCTTGTATTTATTTTCTTTATTTTGCAGTGCTCGCATTCATGGTTTATAATATTACAATGCCAGGAAAATGGACTTAGAATTCCTAGGAATAATCTGAATTTCATCTTGATTTCTTCATAACAATAAGTCACATTTACATAGTCCTTCAAGGTTTGCAAAATGCTTTACGTGTAATCATCTCATTTTTGACTCCTCCCAGGAACCATTTCTGCCTTAATCCAGTTGCTAAAAAGTAACAAAATACAACTGAAATGTAAAACCATGGGGCTGCTGAGCAACATCTCTACCCACAAGCCTATTTGCCACGAGTTGGTAGAGGCAGGAGGCATTCCAGTGCTCATCAACCTGCTGCTTTCGGATGAGCCTGAGCTTCAATCACGCTGTGCTGTTATTCTCTATGATGTTGCTCAGCTTGATAACAACAAGGATATAATTGCCAAACATGTAAGTTTATTTCCTGATGCCAAATTTAAGCTGACAGTATTTCTGAGAGATGAATTCCAGAAGGCTGCGTCAGGGGGTTTGCTTTGTTGTAGTCAAGAGGGTAAAGACTCAGTTTAGGTGATAAGGGGTTCTTAAGGGATAGGGACTGGACCTGGGATTTCAATGGGTAAGGCCACTCATGGATGCAAAACCTTTCTCAAATGCAGGTCAGCACCTTAACCTGTAGTTTATAATCTTGGAGAGATGCTTCCCTTAAAAATTTATAATTTTTCTTTGTTCATTCATGTTTTGTCATTGGTCTAATCAGGTCAGTCCATTCATTGAAAAAAATGGATTGAATTCATGATGTTTTGTGTTGCAGACACTATAGTTGCAGTTACTGTAAATGAGCCAGTGTCTCCACTGGCAGGTGTTTGTAAATGCAGTACTTCATTCTGTTGGTCTTTCGTAATAACATTAGCTATAGTGCTTGAAGGTTTACTTTTCATACTTTCCCTCACTTGAACCTGACAATAACTCTACCATAGATACTATCATCTCCATTTTATAGATTGGAAATCGAGGCTCAGAGGAATTAAGTGACTTACCTACAGTCACATAGCCAGTAAGTAGGATTTGAACTCAGGTCTCTTCTGACCATATTCATGCACATTCTTTCCTTTTTGCCATGATGCCTTCTACATTTTTGCTTCCCTTTTTGAAGATCCATTAAGCCAAAGTGTGAAACTTTTCTTAACTGAATAAAGATTAGCCTGAAATGAAACATTCTCCATAATATAGGCATGCTTATATATAAGAAATAATAAATTTCATTCCCTGGTTAGTAGGTCCATACACATAATTAGTTAATAAACAGCATGAGAAAATATAAATCTAATCCCAAATGACAAATTTACAATTCAAATATAATTAGTAACTATGGGCCTTTTGTTTTGTTTTAGAATGGAATGGCTGCTCTGATAAATCTCTTGAATTCAGACAATGAGAAGCTCCTGGTGAATGTAATGAACTGTATGCGAGTGTTATGTATAGGACATGTGGAAAATCAGAGAGCTGTGAAAGAACACAAAGGCATTGCACATCTTGTTTCCTTTCTGAGTTCAGAATCAGGTAAGTTTTCATTTCTGTGTAATAAAGGGATCAGATATTGTCCTCTAGATAGTATAATTCTGACTTGGGACTACTTGTCCTCTCTAGGCAGGTGTTTTGCATTTGCCTTATAATAGAATGTCTGGTTACCTTAAAATACATATCTGGATCTCTACATCTGCTGAATTTCTAGGATAACTTTGGTGACAACATGTTCAACCATCCCAGGAAGGAGGAGGCCTCATGTCACTAGGTTCTTTGAAGGCCTTTGAAGGTTTCCAAAGCCCTGCTTGTATATCTGGGAACTGGTCATATAATATATGCCTATACCTTTATTATAGTACTTTTCATAGTGATGATACCTTGTTGTTGCATTTGAAGATTAAGGTAATCTGAGAGACAAGGTTCCAAGTATGGCCACTTTGTTAGTGAGACTAGCGGTAAGCAATAATTGGGTCAATGGCCTCTCTCAATGACCAAAGACCCCAAGGCAGGGCTTATTAACCTTCATATAGTTTTGGGAAGCACAAGAGAACAAAGAACGAAGTTGGGTAGGTGGGGAAGACATGTGATTGGTTACAGGGTAGACATCACCATGGGGGTGGGGACAACATGATTGGTTATATCAAAGAAAGTGGGCTAGACCTACATGGGGATAGTAACCACCCCTCCCTGACAATTAAGGAATCTTAATTATTTTATGGGACCCATTTACATCTTGTAATCTTTACCAGGAGATCAAAACTACCAGACTTGCTATCTCCTTGAAAAAGATAAAAACTCCCCTGATTGCACAAGGACAAGCAAGGACAGATGATGTATCTTTTGGGGATGGTAGCAAATTAACTTGTGGGCCTTAAAGATAACAAACATGGTACAGAATCAATTACAATATGAAATATATACAGTATACAATCAATTACAAAGTAGAATTAATTTGAATGTCTGCCTTATTGATCTCATCATCTCCCATGGGTTCAATTATCATCTCTTTGCAGATGACACTGACATCTACATAATCCAGCCCTATCACTCTCCTAAGCTACAGGCCCACGTCACCAATTTTTCTTGAACATTTCTACCCGGATGTGTTTCAAACTCAATATGTCCAAAATGGAATT
This sequence comes from Phalanger gymnotis, assembly GCA_028646595.1. Taxonomy (NCBI): domain Eukaryota; kingdom Metazoa; phylum Chordata; class Mammalia; order Diprotodontia; family Phalangeridae; genus Phalanger; species Phalanger gymnotis. The sequence continues at coordinate 614,232,502 of CM053622.1, read as the reverse complement.
TGTAATCTTCGCTTCTAAACTTTCCCCTTGATCAAAAGTCCCTACTGACAGTGACTTAACCATCTTTCCAATTATCTCGTTTGACAACCCTTCCCTCTCCTTCATCCCCATGTCCAAGTCTTGTTACAACGCTGCTCCACAGAAAGGATTTCTAGAAACATTATTCACTAGATATCTCCTGAAGGGAAGAATTTTATTACTTTTCAATTCATTAAAAAATAATTCAATTTATAATTTTAACAGCACACAATGTAAAATGAGTTTATAGAATAATATTCTACAAATTGTACATTCTACTGAAAGCAGATGCCTATCAATTGGGTAACTAGTTGTGTTACACAAATATAATTGAATATTACTGTGCTGTACGAAATGATGAAAATAAGGAATACGGAGAACATGTAAAGACCTATATGAATAGATCCCTGGTACAATGTTATGTACCAGTCAATTTCCATAATATCTCCTGTATCTATTCCCTTCTCTCCTCTCACTGGACCACTATCCTAGTTTAGGTTTTCAGTACCTCTCATGTACACTATTACAATAACCTACTGATTTCCAGGCCACGAGCCTTTTCTCTCTAATCCATCCTCTACACAAGCTGCCAGCATACATTTCCTAAAGTGCCACATCATTTTCATGTTTAACTACTTATTACAGGATAATAAATTCAGACCTGGAAGGGAACTTAGAGGCTGTGTAGTTCAACTCTTTTCTTTTGCCAATTTAAAAAACAAAGCTTAAAGGGATTGACCGACTAGTCTAAGGTCACACAAGAAGTAGCAGGGCAAGAATTTGAACCCATTTCTTCTGCCTCTAGATCCATTGCTATTTCCACTGCCCTGAGCCACATCTCCCTATTGCCTGGAGGATGAAATACAGATTCCCTGGCTTGGCAATAGAAAGCCTTGAATAAACTGGCTAGAGCCTACTTTCCCATATTACTTCACATTATTTCTTTTCTATGATCCAGCCAAACTAGTCTCTTTGCTCTTCTCCAAGTTCAGCGTTCCATCTTGTGCTCCCATGCCTTTGACCCGACTTTCCTTTCACCTTTGAGAGTTAACTGCCTTCAAGGCTCAGCTCTGGTGACACTTCCTATGGGAAGACTTTCCAGATCCTCCTAGTCCTTAGTGCTTTCTCCCTTTTCTAATTTTCTTACACTTACATATCAGTTTACATGCAAACAATCAAATGTAACCCTAGCAGAATGTAAGTTCCTTGAGGGCAAGTGTTGCTTTTCATTTTTGTCATGTTATCTCTATCATCTGGCATAATGCTTTCCTTGCAGTATGTGATTAACATATTCAGATTTAATTGAACTGAATAGATGTGTGTGTGTGTGTGTGTGTGTGTGTGTAGGCAAACATCTACTTATATGATGAATTCAACTCATGTTAAAGTATATCTAAAGAGGAAATATATTTAAAGAGGAAGTAATATATTTTGATATCTTAATTTTAAAAAATATAAATATATTTTGGTGAGCTCCTTTGTTCCTTTAAAGATGTGCTGCAGGCTGTATCTTCAGCTGCAATTGCTGAAATTGCTCGTGGAAACACAGATGTGCAGGATGCTATGGCCAAGGAAGGTGCAATAGTTCCTCTTGTAAAACTTTTTAAAGGAAAACAAATCAGTGTTCAAGTGAAAGGAGCTATGGCTGTAGAATCACTGGCAAGTCATAATTCTGCAATACAAAAAGGATTTCTAGAAAGATCATTAACCAGATACCTCTTAAAACTCTTGAAGGTAAAGAATTTTATTATTTTTAAATTTATCCAGAAAATAATTCCATTCTTTTAATTTTCATAATTTAGCGTGGAATTTGAGCTTATAGAGTAAACATTTTTATAAATTATACATTCTACCAGACACAAAGTAGATGCTTATCATTTGGGGAATGGCTCAACAATTTTGTGTAACATGAATATAATGGAATATTATTGTGCCATAAGAAACAAGAAAATAATGAATATAGATAAGCATGTGAAGATTTATATGAATAGATACCCGGTACAATGGTATGTACAACATAGGCTACTCAATATGTTCTTGTTCAATGAATAAATAAAAATACTCTCCTCCTGCTTTCCCCCTGCCCTCCCCACCCATTTTCAGGCATTTCAACTAAATGTTAAGGAACAAGGGGCTTCGGCATTATGGGCCTTGGCAGGGCAAACTCTGAAACAACAGAAATTTATGGCAGAACAGATTGGGTACAATTTTATAATCAACATGCTTTTGTCACCATCAGCTAAAATGCAGTATGTTGGTAAGTAAGTTTTTTTTTGGGGGGGGGGAGTACATTTCAATACTTACAGATCTATGATTTCATTGGGTAGGTACTCCCTCTATCAATTCAGATCATAATCCTTCCATTAGTTAGTGAATGGGTTAAATTGCTGAGGCTAAAAGAATATTCCTGTCTCTCTGAAATTAGCTAAACTAAAACATACATTTTGTTGTGAGGGCCCAACATGAACCTTTTTCAACTTGATGTAGTCAGTCAAAGCTTGTTCTAGACTAGATGATCTCATAAATTCCTGTGGAATCAATTATAATCTCTCTGATAATTACCAAATCTATAAATTCAGATCTAAAGCTCTCCTGAGCTCTGTCCTCTCACGACCAATTGAGTTTTGGCCATCTTGAACTAGATGTCCCATAGGCATCTAAAACTCAATGTGTCCCAAATCTGAACTCATTTTTCCCCTGTGCCCCACCCCAAATCCTTCCCTCTTCCTAACTTCTCTATTAATGTGAGAGGCACCTCCACCTCCCAGTCACCCAATGTCACCCTCAACTACACTTGCACATTTGCTTCACATAACCAATCCGTTGCCAAGTCTGGTTGGTTCTACCTCTACAACATCTCTCCTAAATGTCCACTGTTCTCCACTCACATAGAAGCCATCTGGTATAGGCTCCCATCCCCTCAGGCATGGGTTACTGTAATAGCTTTCCAATTGGTCTACCTGTCATATTTCAACACTCCAATCCATCCTCCACTCATCTGCTAAAGTGATTTTCCTAAAGCATAAGTCTGACCATGTTGCCCCCTCTACTCAGTAAGCTTTACTAGTTCCATATTACCACCTGGATCAAATATAAAATCCTCTGTTTTGCTTTTAAAACTCTTAACAATTTGACACAATTTGGCTTCTTTTAAACAATCCAGTTTTTTTATGCTTTATTCCCCTCCATGGTCTGTGATCCAGTGACTTTGGCCTTCTTGCTATTCCTGCACATGACACTCTATCTCCAGACTTTACGCCTTTTCAATGGCTGTCTCTCCATGCCTGGAATGCTCTATCTCTTTGCCTCTACCTCCTGGCTTCTTTTAAGATTCAACTTAAATGCTACTTTCTCAGATCCCCCTCCTAACTTCTAGTGCCTTCTTTTAAACATTATCTTCAATTTGCACATTATATATCTTGTATATACAGTAATTTGAATGTTGTCTTTTTCATTAGAATCTGAGCTCAACAGTGGAAAGTGTGTTCCTGATTTTCTTAACATCCCTAGTATGTAGCACAATGCTTCACACATAGGAAACAATAAATGTTTGGTGACTGACTCTGCTCTGCTGGCAAAAACTTTTGAGAATCTGTGGTTAACTACATGCTACAATGATGTATCACTTTTTAAAAATATATATAAATTTGCAAAATATTCACCAGTACTTAAGAGATAATCCTTTTTCCTTTGTTCTACAAGGAGGTGAAGCAGTTATAGCTCTGAGTAAGGACAGTAAATTGCACCAAAACCAAATATGTGAAGGAAATGGTATTGCACCTTTGGTTCGACTACTAAGAATTAGCAGGATAGCTGTGGGTACACTTTTGAGTGTTATCAGAGCCGTGGGAACCATATGTATAGGTTTGTACAATCTTGTATTTCTTAAAGATATGTAATTTTTAATAGAAATAGAAAGTAATCTTTTGTCCTCTAGTCTCACTTAGCCATCTTAGGTCTTAAGTAGACTAATAATCTCCTGCTTCTCCAAAGATCTTGTTAAACCATGACTTTCATATATCTCCAGTTACTGGAGTACTAATGGGCACCTAAGCCTGACTGCTTAGTGTTCCATTTTCTCAATATTTCCCACATAAAAATGAGAGTACACAGAATTGCTATTTTGAATTTAATTTGTGGACTTCCTTTCGTGGCCCATTTATATCAAGGTATAACTGTAACTGCATTTTCTCTTACAAATAGTTTTGTAAAGGTATAATCTCATTTCCCATGCTTTGTAGTTTCTTTTTAGAGAATTCGATGAACACTACTTAATGATCTTGAAACAAATTGGGATAAAATTAAAATGGATTGAAAAAACAGATAATTTATTGCTAATCCTTTATTCTTTTACCTTTATCTTTTACCAGGTTTTGGTGGATGTTATCAAACATGTCATTTGTTGAAGGTCATAGGTGTAAGTCAGCAGCATATTGTTATTAATAATGCTGGGTCAGGAAGGAACACCAAGGAGAGGACTTGTTATTTAAGTGGGACATGAAGGCAGGGATAGGAGTATGTGATGCAAGGCAATAAACTACAGGGTAAATCATAATGTGACAGTCTTGGAGGCCTATCAGAATGAGGTTAAGGCCTTCTTGATCTTTTTTTGGCTTCTTCTTACGTTTAAAGCATGAGACATACTTGATATCCTAGATACATGGCCAGTATGTTATTACAGTAAATATGCCAGTGTTAACATTTGTAGTGGATAAATAACAATTAATTCAATTTTGTGCTCCACTAGTGGAGAGCAAAACTTTCAGAACCTGCAAAAAAAAGCACTTCATGAGTTTACAAGAGATGGAAAATTTATATCTCATATTCCCATGTTGCCAAATCAACTGAGATCTGTTTGGGAACTTTAGTTTGGATTACAACCATACTGGGTTTGGGAAGGGTGAAGTTACAATGATTATACCAATAAACTAAATGGCTTCCCATCTCCTTTACCCACTCCACTGTGTCCCTTTTCTATGTGTCAACTTTTGAGTTTATGGAAAAATCTTTTGTGATTTTCCCACTGTGAACTGGGAGAGTTTCTATGTTGTCAGCCAGGCAATTCTCTAGAGAACTGGGCACACTCAATGATTTTCTTCCCCCTTGGAAATGAGGGAGTAGATTCACATAAATAGGCAAGGAGACTGAAAACTCAGAGCCATACAAATATTCCTAATTGTTATTAGAGCCCTCTAAGACATGAAAGGAGGATGCTATATTGGAAACAAAGATTGTAATATATATTATTATTTACTGTTGTCATATGCATCTCTTTGTTTTATGCCTGGCTTGAAGTTAATAATCTGAGGTCACTGAATAGAGCTCTGATTGTATTTATCAAGGAATTTCATTTGATATTAACATATGCACAAAAGACCATGCTTGCCAACAATATTCGTCACTGTCATGGAGATTATTTTACACAGGATCTAAATGGAAGACAGATATTTTATACATACATTGCGAGGTCCTCTAAAGTTAGTATGCAGATGATAGCATGCTACCTGCTACTGTGACAAGATCCATAATTATTTAAAAGAGATGGGCTTATCAGAAGATTCATATGAACTGATGCAGAATAAAGGAAGTAGAACCGGGAAAACAATACATGCAGTCTACAACAACGTAAATCAGTCAGTCAGTCAATTAGTGTTTATTAAATGATTACTACTGCCAGAGACCGTACTAAGCACAAGGAATACAAAGAAAAGCAAAAGATAGCCCCGCCTTCAAGAAACTCACAATCTAATAGGGGAGACAGCATGCAAACAAATGTGTACAAACAAGCTATATACAGGATAAATAGGAAATAATTAGCAGAGGGAAGGCACTAGGATTAAGAGGGATTGGGAAGGTTTTCCTGAGGAAGGTGAGATTTTTCTTGGGACTCAAAGGAAGCCAGGTAAGCCAGGAGGCAGAGATGAAGAGGGACAGCCATTCCAGGCATGGAAATCAGCCACAGAAAATGCCCAGAACTGAGAGATATAGTGTCTCGTTCATGGAGTTCAGTGTCACTGGATTGAGGAGGGGTGTGTGTGTATGTGTGTTTAGGTGTAAGAAGACTGAAAAGTAGGGAGAGACAATATGAAGCGCTTTGAACACCAAATGCAGGATTTTTTATTTGATTATGCAGGAGATTAATAGGAGTTAATTGGAGTTAATTGAGTTAGGGGGCGACAATAACAAGACCTAAATGCAAGAATAACAAAAAGAAACTGAATGTTATATAATTATAATAACCAAGCTCAGGTCTAGAGAAGAGTGGAAAAAATGTGCCTCCTTCCATTCTTTACAGAAGTGAGGACTATGGATATGGAACATTGCATATATCATCAGAGATGGTTGATTTATTGCCTAGTTGTATGGAATGGCTCCCCCCAACCCCAGCCCCTTTGTTTTATTCTTTGTTACAAGGGATAGCTTGCTGGATAAAGGAGGGAGAAATATATTCAGAAATAAAGATGATATAAACCTAAAGGTATTATTAAAGCTTTAAAGCCTAAAAATCCACAAAAACTAGAGACAAATGAAAAATGCTTATTGTCCAAACTATGACAGTTGGATAGCTAATACATTCAACTGTTGATATCAAAATTGTAACAAGGAAGGAAGGGGCTGTATTGCATTTGAGAAATAGTAAAGTGCTTTTAAGAATCCCAAGCAACAAAACTTAGCGGGAAGAGATATAGAGAGAAATTCCACTCAAAATAAATTTAGAATGTGTAAAATATTTAGGAATCCACTTGCACAGGAGCTATATGAATACAACTACTAAATACTCTTTACAGAAATAAAGTTAGAACTAAAAAGTAGAGAGATATTCATTGCTAAGCCATGGCACTATAATAAAAATGACAATGCTGCCTAAATTAACTTGCTTATTCACTGCTAGATCAACCAAATTACTAAAAGATTACTTCTGAGAGCTAGAAAAAAATAATAAAACTCATCTGGAGAAACAAAAGGTCAAAGGTCCAAGGGAAAAAATATTAAAAAATGAGAAGGTTGAGAGCCTAGCACTGTCATACCTCAAACTATATTACCAAACAGTAATCAGGAAACAATTTACATCTGGCTAAAAATAACAAAAGTTGATCAATGAAACAGATTATGTACTCGACAGGCAAAAAGTACAAAAGCTAATGAACACAGTAGCATTGTGTTTAGTAAATCAAAGTACTACAATTGCAGTGGTAAAGACACATTGTTAGAAAATGAGCAAACAACAAAAACTGCTAGGAAAACTAGAAAATAATCTGGAATATAACAATACAACTTTTAAATAGATATATGGGTGAGCTAGGTGGTGTAATGGATAGAGTAACTGGCCCTGAAGTCAAGAGGACCTGAGACACTTTTTAGCTGTATGACCCTGGGCAAGTCACTTACCTCTGCTTGTCTCCAAAAAACAAAACAAAATAAAAAACAAAAAGATACATGACCTAGATATAAAAAGCCATATCATAAACAATTTAGAGGAGCAAAGAAGAAAATACTTTTTACAACTATGGATAGGAAAAGAGCTCATAAGCAGAAAAATCATAAAGAGAATCATTTATACAAGGTAAAATGGTCAGTTTTGAGTATGTAAAATTTTTAAAATTTTGCACAAACAAATCAATGCAGGTAAAATTAGAAGGGAATCAGTTAACTAAGGAAAACTCTGTAGCAAGTTTATCTGATAAGGGTCTCATTTCCAAGATCTACAAAGAGCTGATAAAAACATATTATAAGAATTACAGCCATTCTCTAACAGGTCAGCAAATATGGACAACAATTTTCTAAGTAAGAAAACCAAGCTATCATCAGCCATATGGAAAAAAAATCACTATTAATAAGAGAAAGGTAAATTAATACAACTCCAAGGTTCTATTTCATAGTTATCATGCTGGCACAGATCATACTGGCACAACAATAACAAAGAGAAATGATAATTGCTGGAATAGCTGCAGAATGATAAACTGGTGCATTGTCAGTGGAGCTATTAATTGGTTGAACCATTTCGAAAAGCATTTTAGAACCATGTTCCAAATGTCACCAAACTGTGCATACCCTGTGACCTACCATCAACAAATTTATAGCCCAAAGAGATCATAGAAAGCAGAAAGTTACACGTATGTGCAAAAATATTTATAGTAGCTATTTTTCTTTTAGCAAAATGCTGGAAACATCAATTAGGGAATGATTGAAAAAAATCATGGTATATGAATATAAAGGAATATTATTTCATTGTAAGAAATGACAAAAGAGATGGTTTTAGAGAAGTGTGGGAAAATTTGAGTAAAAGGATACAGGCTGAAGGGAGTGGAACTAGGAGAACAATTGATATAGCAACAATATTCTATTTTTTAAAAAAAACTTGGAAAGATTAAGAACTTTGATCAATGCAATGACCAACAAGAACCAATGATAAAGGCTGCTCCTAACAGAAGGGTGATAGACCAAGATGCAAAATGGTACATACAGTTTTGAATATTTGCAAATGTGTAGGACTTGTTTTGACTATGTTTATTTCCATTATTCTGTTTTTCCCCTTTTATTTGTGGTAGGAGTAAATCAACTAGTGACAGCATTGCAAAAAAAAATATAAAGAAATAAAAGAGGATTGTTGAATCATCTTAAAAAGTACACAGAAAAGATGGAAGTTCAAAGGGAAATACAGACAAGCAGGACTTTGAAAATAACCTATTAAATTTATTATATGCTTTAAAAAAGCAAGCTGTACATAATAGAGATTTAGTTTTAAATATCAAAAAAGAGATGCTCAGAGAGAAAAGAGTCATTCTAGAGAAAAATAAAAAGAATTTCAAGCTCTTCCTTGACGCAAAGACCCATCTTTTCAACAGTTCTCTCAGATATGTTGTATGTACAGGTGTGCTGATGTCAGCTCCAACCTCCTTAGCTGACTGTTAAATTTTCAGTGCAACACTGAAATTTCAGTGAAATTGACAATTCCTAAACATCAAGATTTGATTCATTGTTTTGCAGATCGTTTAGACTTAAAGAAAATGTTAATAATACAAATCAAACTTAAAAGTTTGTGTGCATACTACCCCCCCCCCCACAGCCCTGTTGATAAACATTTACTAGTATAAATATTGCTTAAGCTCAGCAGGATAAGAGACAATTCATGGAATGAGGTCATCATCAGACCGGAGGCCTTGTGACTGTGGGCTAACAAAAATAATAGCAGTAATGATGATGATGATTGGCATTTATATAGTGCTTTAAATTTTGTAAAGTGCTTTATATCCGTTATCTCATTTTAGCCTTACACCATCCCCTTGAAAATCCATTTAAGGAATCACAACTGTCAATAAAGAGGGCAATGCATAGTGGGCATAGGCAGACAGAAACATTTTAAAGATGAAGCATATTAGAGAAGTGGCCTAGGGAATAGGAACATCCTCAAGGAAATGTATGTTCAGAAAAGGAGGGAGACCAGTTATGTGCTGAGAGAAAGGGGTAAGAAATGGATAGGCTGAATGCTCCACTGGTACTCACAAAATATAAAAAGACCTAGAGGAAAGTACATTGGGCTGATCATATGAGAAAGAATCACACAGGGCATGTAGTGTGTACCAATAGAAGGAATATCCAAATGGATAAGATCAGAGACTCACTAAAGCACTAATGTATAAACTGACAAATATTCTTCAGAAAAAAAATCACCAAGGGAAAAACAGTATCAATGTATATTGTGACTATTACCATCAGAGTGTTTCTCAGTTGAATTTTGGTGGCTTCTTTTAAATGAGTTGTTAGGATTTAATTCTAGGGAGATGTAGAACTCTTATGACAAATCTACCATTTCTACATTCACCTCTTAAAAATGTATGTGATAGAAAAGACTAAGAAGAAATATGTGTGCAAAGTAGTCACTATTCTGTGAAAACAATGCTTCATTTAACCGTATTTAAGCTTGTGGCTTTTGCCAGTGACTAGCATACTGTTTTGCACCTACATTATAGTAGATACAGTAACCAATATTGTTGATTTGACTTTGTCAGCTTTTGTAATTATGAAAAAAATTTTCCTGATAATTTTTCAATATTTAAAAAATTTTCAAGCCCATAATGTAGCAAAGAGAGTTGCTTCCATTAGGCTTTCTGTCATATAGAGTGCCCCTATTCTGGGATGAATGGTTAGTATTTCATTACCTTGGTGAAGGCATATCCAAAGAGTGAGCCAATCTTTCATAAAAATAAGGTTTCCTAAAGAGTTTGCATTCTTTGAAGAGAAAAGGACCATGAAATAGGTAACTAAACGATGAAGGGAGAGTGACTAGTACATAAAATGGAGGATGGAGGCAACAATGTTGAAGGAAAAAAAATCAAGAGAGTTAAGAGCAGGGCATAAGGATGGAAAGAAACGCAAGTTCCTCATCCTTGGGGGTCTTCAAAACCTGGATTACCACTTTTCAGATATATTAGAGTGGGGATTCCTTTTGCATATAGTTTGAAACTAGTGACACTGGAGGTTTCTCTCAATTCCCAAATTCTGTGATTCTTCAACATAATCAAAATTTGGTAAACATTATGAACCACAACTTTTGTTCTTCCCTCCTCCCCAACCCCCAATCTTCCAGTGTTTCTGTTATCTTTCTTTTTTTTGGTCTGTGACCAATTGAAAATGAAATGGCTTTCACAGAGACACATCTAAGACCAACATCAAATTAGTGATGTTTTGGCAATTCCTTTTGTATGGAACTTGTCTTTTCACAATGAAGTCAACTGAAATTACCTACCACTATCTAATGTAACAAGTGACAAGACAGGGATTTTGGTTTCTTTTTAGTGTTAAATTTTTTATACATTGGGAGGAATAGAATATCTCTTTGACATATGGACTTTTACAGGTGTAGCCCATACAAGCAATACTACTAGTCAGCAATATATTGTAGATGAGCAAGCCTTCCCTGTACTTATTAACCTCCTGAGACATCATCCATCTCTTCAGATTAAGGTTTGTATAAAGGATTTTGACATTTTCTTCTGATGTCAAAAAAAATCTGGAATAGTATCTTCTGAGAATCTTTTTGCTTATGCAATTATAAAATCTAAAAATTCAACCACTTAATGATGCTTCTGGGGTTCTGATTGTGTGCACTAAATAATGCTTCTACTAGGTCAAATTTTTATTAAAATTTAATTTACTTTTCTGAAAAAAAATTTTAGACACGATCAGAAATACTGTATTTATTCACAAATTTCCCTTTTTGTTTTGCACTTATTTTACTGCTAAAACAGGAGAGTAGGGAGGAAGGTGGAGCTTATGTGGTGACATTGCTTATACACTGGCAAATTCTGACAGATTTTCAACATTATTTTCTGCTTCCTGGGCTGCCATTGCTAGCAATCTCTAGCAGTGCAGTTTCAAAGTGACGCATCTGAAGGAATAGTATAAGTAGTTAAAGAGCTATAGTTGATTTTTCCATTTACTTTCATCAAATAACCTTTAATTAACACTCTAGCAAGCCTTTAGAAAATCAAGACTAATTCTATGAACAATTTTATTCAAGGAAGAAATTATACAAAAGGGAAAACTATTTTCCTAAAACCACAAATGAGGAAATGATTATTTGTTGGGAGTTGAGGGGAAACATGAGTAAATATGGTACTGTTTCACTTTGATAAACTGTACTTGTTATCAGAGGGGGTATAATTATAGACTATGGAGCAATTTTAGTGAGGGAGATGTGAGTTGATCTAGGAAACTTTGTAAGATGTCATTTTTCTTATTATTTTTGTCATATTAGTTACAGTTAGTAAATTATTAAGGTCTTGCTAACCTTTTTCAAAGCACATGCAAAAACTCCATAAGAATATAAAAAATGTACAAGAGAAATATTTTCTCATTTTAGATTAGAAAACTCTTATTTCAGAGGAAATATTAAGTTGCACTTACGTACAAATGTATTTTAGTGATGTAGAGTTAGCAATTTTTTATTTTTGTTTTTGCCAAAAGGGGGTAAAACTAAACAGTTACAATAAAAATATTTTCATAAAATAAAAAATAAATAATTCATCTTGGATACAATATAGATACCAATACAGCACGGGTTTAAGATGCAATAATTTTAAAATGAAATCTTTTTTTTAAACTAATTTTTTTTTCATTTTAAGTTCAAAACTGTTTCCATCCTTCCCTCCCCATCCTGTACTAGAGAAGGCCACCATTTGACACAGATATATACACAAATGTATGTATATTACATGTATATTATATGTATATTATCTATTATATACCCATTATATATGTATACACACATACACATATTTATATATGTATACATATACATATATATGAAACAAAACTATGTATACTTCTATTTATTAGTTCTAAGATAAAATCTTTCAAACCACATGCAAAAACCCATAAGAACATGAAAAACATGTAAGAGAAATATTTTCTCACTTTAAATGAGAAGACTTATTTCAGAGGAAATATTAAGCTACACTTACCTACATACCAATCTATTTTAGGATGTAGAATTAGCAATTTTTCATTTTATTTTTGCCAAAAGGGGGACAAACTAAACAGTTACAATAAAAAATAAATATTTTGCAAATAATTCATTTTGGATGCAATATAGATGTACCAATAAGTACAGATTTAAGATGCGATTTTAAAACAAAATCTTTCAAAGAAATGCAGCATGATACCACACGTATTTGTACCTTTCTTCCATGGAAAACATTTCTAATTTGGTCTTAGAGGTTTTGGCTCTAGTTTGAGTTTATGTATTCAATGGCACTCCCTTCCCTCCTCTACCTGCAAAGGCAAGAAAACTTTTATTTCCATGTCATTCCTAGTTCTCTACCTAAATAGATGCTCTTCCATAGCTTAGAATCTAGTTGCTACAACTGCCAGATAACAGATTCCAAAAGAGCTTCTGGGTCCCTCAGGAAATTGTCTGGCAAGATGCAGAATAGCTCTAGCTCAAATAGTTCACTTGAGCAAACATTTGTTTGCATGTGTTGCTGTCCCCAGCTGATGGGGCAAGACATCTGTATTGGTGTTTCATTAATGCAAAATTTAATGGCATTGTGTATGAGCACAGGGGAGAGCAAACATCTCCATCCATTTATCTTTTTAAAAGAGGAGATCAGGTGCAAGGTATAGAGTCCTGGACTTGGAGTCAGGACGATCTGGGCTTTAATTCTGCCTCGGACGTTGCCTAATTGTGCAAACCTGAGCAAGTCGCAACTTCACAAAGCCTCTGTTTCCTTGTTTGTAAGATGCGAATAACGGCACTGAACTCACAGGGTTGTTGTGTAGTGTTATATACAAGTGGGCTATCATTGTAACTGCTTAGAAAATGGACTAGTAGGCATTCCATTTTGAATAAGTAAAAAATAATGATGACAGTAATAATAGCCAACATTTATATAGTGCTTCCCATGTACCAGGAGCTTTAAAATTATTATCTCATTTGATCCTCACAACAACCCTTGGAGGTAGGGGCTGTTATTATCCCCATTTTAGAGATGAAGAAATTAAGACAAACAGAAGTTAAGTGCATTGTCCAGGGTCACACAGCTATTAAGTATCTGAGGCTGGATTTGAACTCTGGTCTTACTGACTTCAGGCCCAGCGCTCTATCCACCGTGCCACCTAGCTGCCCCTTGACTGATGATGATGGTGATGATATTTATGTAGCTCTTTAGGATTTGCAAAGTGCTTTAAACACAGTAACTCATTTAATATAGATAATATTATTTTAATGTGCCTTACAGACAATATCAATATTTTGACTGATTCGCTTAATTCTTTGGATAAATTATTAGTAATTAATAACATGATTTTTTTAAACAACATATTCAGGTTGAAGTGGCATGTGCCTTGGCTTGCATTGTCCTGAAGAATGATAAATTACAAGATATATTGCAAGAAGAAGAAGGTTTTAAGTATGATGATGTCCTTTATCTTCTTCATTCACCAGATAAGGTACTTCAAAGATACTATTTATTTTTGTTTTTATTAATTAATTTTTAGTTTTCAACATTCACTTCCATAAGACTTTGACCTCTAAATTTTCTCCCTTTCCCTTCCCTCCCCTCTCCCCAAGATGAAATGCAATCTGATAAGGCTCTACATATACATTCATATTAAACGTATTTTCACATTAGTCCTGTTGTAAAGAAGAATTAGAACCAAT
>CM053622.1:614174212-614218223 GCA_028646595.1 Phalanger gymnotis | reverse complement strand
AAAAAGTAAACAGTATGCTTTGATCTGCGTTCAGACCTCACAGTTCTTTTTCTGGATGTGGACAGCATTTTCCATTGTGAGTCTTTTGGAGTTGTTGTGAAGAGCTAAGTCTATCAAAGTCAATCATCACACAATGTTGCTGTTGCTGGGTACAATGTTCTCCTGGTTCTGCTCACTTTACTCAGCATCAGTTCATATACATCTTTCCAGGTTTTTCTGAAGTCCATCTGCTCATCATTTCTTATGGAACAACAGTATTCCATTACATCCATATACCACAACTTGTTCAGCCATTCCCCAATTGTTGGACATCCCTTCAATTTCCATTTCTTGGACACCACAAAAAGAGCTGCTATAAATATTTTTGTACACATGGGTCCTTTCCCCACTTTTATGATCTCTTTGGGAAACAGAACTCGAAGTGGTCCAATATACTATTGTTATAAAATGTTTATACTATATAACAGCCCCACAAAATAAACTATTACAATTGGAAGGGAACTTAAAGACAGTATAGTGCAATCACCTCATTTTACAGTTGATGTCCCAAAAGGTAAGGCTTGGGTTGGAATCTAGGTTTCCTAAGTTTTGATCCTTTATTCCTTGAAAAATTTAAGTTGTAATTCATTTGTAAAGTACTTTTAAGGTATACAAAGCTTTTCTCACAATAACTTTTAGAGTTAGGCTGTACAAGTATTGTTCCCATTTCACAGATGAACTGAGAAACAGGGAGGCTAAATGACTTATCCAGAGTTACGCAGTTAGAAAGGACTTTAGAATATAATTCCAGTGCTAAGCCTCTGATGCAAACATAATTCTCAATAATTTTCCATGGATGCTGGGTAATAACTATAATATAAATTTACCATGAAAGTTTCTTTAATAATACTTAAGGTCACCTTCCCATCCCCCCAAACTCTAAACCCATCAAATAACCCTGAGTTAAGTTTATCAGAACTTGTGGTAGTTCAGATTTATAATCATCATCAATTTCCTTAGTGAGACCAATTCGTAACCCCTCTACATCTTAGTAAGAAGTTTCCTGAGTTGCTGGGGCCCCCCAAAATTGATACTCAATTTTTCAAATTGTTGGCTTGGTGGCTAACCAGCAGTGACTTGGTAGCTCATCTGAAGATAGGCCTCTGTGACCTTGGCTAGGCTGGTCAAAAGATGATTATCAGGAGACTTGAAGCCTTTCCCGCTTCTGGGGACCAGTGAGAACTTACTGACACAACCTTTACGACCTCAGAGTCACCTCTATAAGATGAGGCACTGGAATGAGCCTTTAGGAGAGAATGATGTAAAAGTCTTCATGTGTTACCTCTGGCCTTGAAATTTGGAGAAGGGGCAAAATAAGTATTAAAAGTAAAATTTCCACTGAATGATTTATTTATTTTCATTTATTTATTTATTTATTTTGCGGGGGGGGGGCGGGGGGGAAGGAAGGCAGGGCAATTGAGATTAAGTGACCTGCCCAAGGTCACACAGCTACCAAGTGTGTAAAGTGTCTGAGGCCGCATTAGAACTCAGGTCTTCCTGACTTCAGGGCCCGTGCTCCACTCACTGCTCCACCTAGCTGCCCCAAATGATTTATTTTTGTCAAACCTTTGCCACACCACAATACCTGATAACAGGAATAATTTCTAGAACCTTTTCTATCATCATCAGATTCATCCTAGTGGTGCTAGTCAGCAAGACCCTAACTATGCCTGGTCTTATTTTGGGAGATTTTATTGTGAGCATTTCATTCTTTACCCCAACTTGTATATAGTAATGCAATAATTCTTTTCACACAAACCACACACACACACATCTCCCAGATTTAGACTTGGAATAGTTATTCAAATTCTTCCTGAACCACCAGAGTAAGTCTGGAGATCACAGAGAGTCTGGAGTAGTTTCTGTGGTGGTTGTGGGTTAACAAAGTAGACAATTTAGCTCTATAACATAACCTAATGGATAAAAATGTCAACAATTCAATAAGAATTTATTAAGCCTTTACTTAGGCACTGTGTTAAGTCCTAGAAATACAAATACAAGCAAAAGGAGAGTCCCTGCCTTTAAGAAGCCCACTTTCTAATGGGAGAAGATAACACAAAAAAGCAACATGAAAAGTGTAGGGGTATGGGGGGAAGAAGGAATAAGAAGTACCTGCTTGTGGGGTATGATGGAAGAAATCTGGAGAGTGAGTCAGGAGCAGAAATGAGTGAACGTGACTAACTTGGGCACAGTGCTTAAAACGGAGGTTCTGAGTGGAACCAATCAATTACATGAAGGGAGCACAGTGAACTTCTAGGCTGAGAAGCCTGCTGTGGCATAGTAGGGAAAGTCTATAGAGTCGGAAGCAGAACCCAGAAACGAGTGAAGGAATGTCCAAATAAATTGCAATGATAGCAATTAATCAATAAGCATTTATAAAGTGCCTACTATATGCTGGGCACTAAGCTAAACCCTGGGATTCAAAGAGAGGCATAAGATAGTTCCTGCCCTCAAGGAACTTACAAGCTGGGGAGACAAGTAAACAATTATGTACAAACTATATACAAGATAAATAAGAAATAATTATCAGAAGTAGTGGTCTCAACACTGCTGCTCATAAAAGGGCAAGAGATTCAGAACAGAGAGGCAGATTTGAAGTGAACAACGGCTTAAGCTTGTATCTGGGACTGGATTTGAATTTCTAAACCACAGCTCAAAAATATCTTGACCAGCAATGGAATGAAACTAGTAAAAACTAGTGAGAAGTTATTTATCTAGAGACTTGAAAATCAAATCAAAAGTTTAAACTTAAAAGAGGAAGTGAGAGAATATTGTCTATACATAGCCACCAAGAAGGATAAAAAGAAGTTCCAGTGTTGGAAGAAGAGCAAGATAGGCACACTGAAGATCAAAGGGGACAATATTTAAAAAAAGGAATCAATAGTAGAGCCCATGGCCTCATATTTATATATGCAAATACACAAAGTATGGGTAAATAAGCAAGAGGAGCTAGAGATCCTAATTCGAGGAGGCAAATCTGACCTTATAGATAATTGTTAAGGCTGGTGAGACATGATAACTGGTATATGACTTTGGAAGGGTTTTTATCTTATTCACAATAAAAAGAATAAAGTTTTTTGTGGAGGTGGAGTGGGAAGGGCAGGAAAGGAGGAAGGAGTACTATTGTACAATAAATAAATAATATTTCTTCATGTGAGGAAATCAAGGAATCAGAGGAGGAAGAATGTTTGGATAAAGATCAACAGAGGCAAAAATAGAAACAAAATTTTCATTGGGTAGACACAGAAAGGGAAAATAGATGAAGAATTTAGGAAACATATCACAAGCTTAGTACAAAGGCATGAGACAGTAGTGATGGGGGACTTCAATGACCCAGACATCTACTTCAGTTGCTGAATGGAAATAACGGGACCTTTGGAGGAAGATGAAAGCTTCCTCTTAGAATTTGTGATGAAGGAGAGGAAAGTTGGGCATAGAGTATAGCATGCACAGTAGAGAGTAGATTTCAAAGGATTCAAAAGGAAGGATAAGTCGTGACTGATAGACTAAAATTCTATAGGGGTAGTCAGGCCAGGATAGATAGGAGGTTCTTGAGAATGAAATTCAGAAGACACAAAGAAAAACAATTTCATTCGAGAGGAAAAAGTGAATTGCCTGAAGGGATTGATGTAAGGCAGTTGTTCAACTGTTATTTTGCTTATATTCTTTCAAGGAGAAAGATTTTGGACTGGGAAGAACAGAACAAAAATTATTATATCAGAGTTAAGACACAAGATAAGTGGGTAAGAGGCCACCAGCTGTCCTTGACAAGTTCAAGCCATTGACCTAGCTGCTCAGTGCCTATCAGATCCTTGAAGGATCATGGCAAAGAGGAGAAGTCCTAGAGCAGGGGTTCTTAACCATTTTTTTGTGTCATGGACCCTTTGGAAGTCTGGTGAAGCTGATGGACCCCTTTCCAGAATATTGTTTTTTTTAATGCATATAATAAAAGACATAAATTATAAAATAAACCAATTATACTGAAATAGTTATCAAAGTATTTCTTAAAAACACATGTTCGTATATGCCAGGTTAGGAACACCTACACTAGAGGACTGGGAAAGAGTAAATATTATTCTGATTTCAAAAAAAGCAAAGAGAACAGAAGTTGAAAACTAGGGGCCAGTGAGCTGAATTTGTTTTTGGAACAATCCTAGAACATAATGTTACAGGGAGCAGCCTGTGCCAAATTAATCTATGTTCCTTTTTAGATAGGACTACTAGATTTTAAGATGCCCAATGGAAACCAAATATTTAGAAATATTTTTGACATCAGTTCAAGAATACTGTAGACACAGTTCAATAAGATTTTGGCAAAGGATTTTACAAAGTCTCATGTTATTTATGTTGAAAAGATGATGAAACGTGGGCTAGTTAAGAGTTCACCTAGGTAGATTTGGGATTGATGGAATGATCAGACTCAAAGAGCCATCATAAATGTCAACTTAGCAGAGGTCTCCTATGGCATGCTGCTAGAAACTGTGCTTGGTAACCCTATGCTGCTTAACACTTTAATCAATAACTTGAAAATAAAGGCATGAATAAGATGCTTATCAGACTTGCAGATGGCACAAAACTGAGAGGCACAGATGATATAATGTAACATTAGATTAAATTGAGTAAGAATATTTAATAGGGAGAAATACAAAGTCTTATATGTCTTCAAAAAGTGAATTTCACAAATATAAGATTTGGCCAGAGGGATAAAGGGGTGCGATAGGAGCAAACAGTCATACATCTCAAAAAAGATCTCAAGGTGGGCACCAAGTTTAATAGGAATCAACAGCATGTTATATCAGCCAAGAAAGTTAAGGCAATAGTCAGCTTGAGAGACGCATTAGCCCAGGACCAGCCTGCCCTCCTCAGGTGACATTTCAAGTATTATGCTGACTTCTGGGTTCCACATTATTAGAAAGACCACTGATAGGTTGAAGAGATTCCAAAGGAGGGTGACCAAGGGGGTGAGAAGGCTCAAGTTCATGCCATATGATGACTGGTTGAAGGAACTGAAGATGATTAGGGCCATCATGTGGAAGAATATTAAAGTACCAATAAATCAAATGTTAAGCACCTACCACGGCACTGTACTAAATACTAAGAATTAGAGAAAGTCCAAAGTAAAAAGGGGTGACTCAAAGGTGTTGGGTTGCCCCTCTCTGGAAGTCTTTAAGCAATGGCTGGATAACCACTTGTAAGGTATGTCTTAGAGGGGATTCTTGGTCACAGATGGAAAAGATGGTGGAAGAGAACTGTGATGTCTCTGCCAAGTTTGGTTTTCTGTAAAGCAGCATTGCTAAAATGAATATTAAATGTTGAAATGAAGAATTTCAGTGGGATCATAGAGTCCTCTGCTTTCATTAAGGCCTATCTTTTGTATTCTTTCTATACCAACAGGGTTTCAAAAACACAAAAGGATTCTGGTGTGGGAATTCCCTGCACCAATGTAGATTGCAACCTAACTTTGCAACACACTGTAATGGATACAGAGTTGTTCTGAGAGCCAGGAGAAGACCTGGGTTCAAGTCCCACATTTGATACACACTGGTTAGATAACCCTGGGCAAGTCATAGCCTCTCAGTGTTCTAGGAAACTCTGTAAGGCTGTAAGTTGCAGAGATGACGACCTGTATTGGTGGAAGGAATTTCTTCATACAGAAGTTCCATATTATCAGTGAAATCCTAAATCCAATCTCTATCCCTTAGTCTAGTTTAGTGTCTAGTTTATGAATTAAATGTTGCATATTTTACTAGTTCACTAATTTGTGGATATGATAAAAATGGCCTAAAAGATGTTTTTCTTATTTCTAGGATATCTGCTTAAGAGCAGGCTATGCAATAGCACTTTTTGCATTAAATAATCGCTATCAACAGTACCTAATACTGGAAAGTGGAGCAATTACAATATCTATTTTTGAACCTTTTCTAAAATCGGATATTGAGACTGAAAGGGCAATGGCAGCATTTCAGGTATAGAAGTAGATTATAGTTCCTAAATCAGTAAATATTTAAATTTAGCACAATATTACAAATAATTTGAAAAACTTTCCCCCAAATTTTGATGTGTTAAATTTGTATTTGCCTTGTCCATTAATCTTTGTTTCCCCCTAAAATCCCATGTCCCAAATAGGTGGATTAATTTGCTAGCAGCAAATTAAGCATAGTTAAAAAATTATACAACACATGCGTGATATTAATACAAAACCAATAAAAATTCTAAAAGGAAAAAAAGATAAAAGAACATGCATCAATTATTATATATATCACTGAACACAATATAACTTCATGCAAAGCACACATTGCATGGGTGCTAAGTACTGGTGTTATTGACTATTTACATGTGTAACATTTATCTCCAGTTTCACTGGGGTCATGTCAAATTAGTCTGATCATTAGCCAGATAGCCCTGCTCTTCTATGACTTGCTAACCTATCTATCCCTAAACTCTTCTCATTATCTTTTATTCCACGCCCTATGGGAAATAACTGTAGCCACAACAACTGTTTCTACTTCCTCTCCAAGTTCTACATAATTTTCAAGATTGCACGCATTGTGAGAAGGAATAGATTTAATCTTGCAGAAGTAGCCCTGACCCCAAGATAAACAGAGGATCTAGTTACTGCAACCTCCAACTTTTTTCCTTGCACTCTCCTACCTGGTAGGAGAAGACAAAGTCTAAAAGAAGAAAGATTTTAGTTCCAAATGTTTCCTGTGGTTCCTACTCCAGAGAACAAATCTGACATCTTGCTTTATTTTCAGATAATTGTGTTAGCCAAAGTCATTGTAGATGTGGATCATATTACTTTGTCTGCAAGAGGCATTACTATTTTAGTCGATCTTCTGTATTCATCTAAGACAGCTACTCTGGTCTTAACAGGTAAGAAATTAATAAAAGTACTATGTAAAACTATTTTTGCTAATTATTTTACAGTAATAGGTGTTAATAACTCAAGTGATAATGACCAATTCTCTGAACAATGGTTTGGGGCTTAAGTTCCTGTGAACCTGTCTCCTCCATTGGAGTGTGAGCTCCTTGAGAGCTGAAACTATCCTTTCTTTTCCTTGTACCCGGAGAGTTTACCAAAGCACCTAGCACACAGTAGGTGCTTAATAAATATTTTATGATTGACTGACCTATGGGGGGATGTCTTGCAGAGCTTCCAGTACTAGGAGAATTCTGGAAAAACACAAGCAATAAATATAACCATTCTTACTTTGTTTCAATTCTTTTCCTAGGATACAGATTCATGTGTTTTTTCCCTTAAACAAGATGACAGTACTCTCTACCATTAGGAGAACGAGCACTTTGTGTTTTTTCCAGTTGGGGTGGCCAGATTTGCACCAAGACCCATTTTCAACAATACACATGTATGAGTCATCTGGTCACATTTAATAGTTTATTCCATGGCCACAAAGCTTTCTTCAATACTTTCTAGCTGAAAGTAAATTCTCTCTACTCTGATCTTTCAAAGAATTTCATTTACACTGCTTTATTAAAATTTACATTTGATTTTGTTTTACGTAAAAAGTTAATACTTTTACATATCTTTTTGTGTAACAATTTGTCTATTGATTTATAGGAAATTTGATAGCTAGCTTGACTCATACCAGAGCTGGTATTACAGAAGCCTTTACCACACTAAGGACAATTCAAAGGCTCTGCTACCACTTGTATTCAGAAAAAGAAGAGGTAAAATAGAAAACTTCACCCTGCCTAAATAATATAAGAAAGGTGTAATTTTTTCTTTTCTCATTTCCCTGTTAGTAGCTTCATAATTTTGGTTCATAAATCATAAACTTTGATTCATGGTAACAACTTAAAGATGGGAGGATTTTTTTAGCACTATTTATTTCTCATCTTTTATTCCTACCATCCATGATTATTTATATATTTACCTAGAAGTTAGCAGCCATCAACTTAATTTTTAAATCAAAGCACAACTCTAGAATTAACAGAACTGATTAGGGAGAAATTGGTTATTCTTTAATATTTTTTTAGATTTTATTTTTCCTTCTTACCACCTTTGGTAAAAAGGACAAAAATATTCTAATAAATTCAGTCATTTTTAGCAGTCATGCATAAGGCATAAGTAAAATGATTTATTTGGGTTGGATGACCATAAGCCCAAATAAGTACCATAAACTAACAGAACCAGAAGATGGCTACTGGAGTACATGGAAGGGGTGGTATGCCAGCAAGATACTGGTTTTGTGCTAAATGCTCCTCCACAACCCTCTTGTGAGTTAAGAGCAATAGAGATTCCGTTAGAAATAGTGGTTGTTATACCGGCCTGGAATGAACTCCTGTGCAAGGTCCTTAAACACATATATGCTAAGCTCTGCTTCATACTCAGTGTGGCTAATTTTTACATACAATTACTGGATACTCTTCTGTGACTTCCTAACCTATCTATCCCTGTATTCTTCTGCTGACCTTTGGGAAATACTGTTAAGCACCACCGTAATGTGTGAAATATATTGCCCTCTCTACACACTGCAATGGTGCTTGCAGATATCATTCTTTTTGTGATTCTGTTGTAGGAAGACACACATTAAAAAAAAAATCTATTGGGTTAATTCCTATTAAATATTTGATGAGAGACACAGAAAATTTGAAATTAAAAAAAAAAAAAGGAAATCAGCAATCAAAAATGTTTCTGTTTCATTTAGGTTCGTATATCTTGTGCCTGTGCTCTTGGCTACTTAACTTACAATGCAAATGCTTACCGACATCTGTTAAAGGAATGCAGGAATAAGCCTAATCAGTTCATTCGTTTAATGAATAACATCAGCAGAGATGCAAGTATTAGCCCAGATTTTGTAAAGGAATTTCAAATGCAAAAAAAAGTTGGGCTGCCTTCTATAAGGTACCATGCATTTATTATCTGAAATTATGGTAATGAAGTTATACTTAGGTGGCATCTTTTTAGAATTAGATTTACATAGCATCGATATCGAATGAAAATCAAATATTCAGAAATATTTCTGACAGACACAATGGCAGGTGGTGAATCTAAAAGCCTACCTTTGGGGGCCTATCATTATAAATATTAATTTTCCGTGAACTAGTGATGCATGTAGTCAATAGAGATTTTTGGATGAAGAAATGCTAGATAAGCACAATTCACCATATAAGGTTATTATTGCTAGTTGCCACCAAACTCCACTAATTGGTTCTATGAAAGACTATTATGCAATAAATAGTGTTTAAGTCATGAGTTTCATAGGAATATTATAAATGACATTCATTTCTGGGTAGCTAAAAATCAGATTATAAAAGCTTAAATTAGGTTTTCACAGAAACCTTAAATTTTAGCTTTAAAATGGTAATACCAAATACCCCTCCCCCCCACTTATTCCTTCCCTTCAACTAAAAATCCTGGAAGTTACTCACCTGGTGTGTGGGGCATGGGTGAGTTGCTCTACATATGCCCCTACATACAGTAGGTCTTCATGTTAAGGGGGTGGAAGTAGGTTCTCAAGTTCTCCTACAATCTTTTCATATCTCCACAAGTTCATAATTTCCTCCTCCACCTCGTGATCAATCAACTAACCAACAGCCATTTATTAAGAGCCTGCTACGTGCCAGGCACCGTGCTAAAGCCCTTGCTTGAGGCACTGTTTGCCTTAACCTAAGACCAAGCAGCAACAAAGATTGAAAACCTATTCTCTCCAGTTTTAGTTTTTCTGGAAATATAAATAGCACAGGCCCATTTGGGGTTGGACAGGGCAGGAAGTATGGAGGTGAGGGACCTCCTAGTAACTTAGCTTGCCTTGGCACTCACTATTCAGTAACTCTTTCCTAACTGGACTTCGTTTTAAAAGGCCCACAGGCAGATTATTCCTCCATCTCAACCAGCAGGAAAACAGACTTAATACCGTATTTCCCCATGTATAAGTCACACCCTTTTCTGAAAAATTTGGGGTCTAAAAACTGGGTGCGTCTTATACAGTGGTTGTAAATTTTTTTACTTGCCTTTCCTTTTTTGCGCTTGTTTTTGCACTCATTGTTGTAGGTTTTTTTACTTGCATTTCCTGCTTTTTCACACTCGTCTTTGCGCTCATTGTTTCGCATTTGTTACTGGTATATTAGGTTATGTTTTGCAACATTCTGCCCAGAAATGGCTCAGAAAAAATTTTCGTACAGTGCTGAATTCAAGTTAAAAGTGATCCAGTTTGCAAAAGCGAATAGAAATTGTGAAGCTGAACGTAAGCTTGGTCCTCCTCCAACTGAGAAAACAATCCGAGACTGGAGAAACCCTACTGAAAATGCCACGGCAGAAGAAGGCCATGAGAGGCAAGAGTGAAGAAACCAACTATAGGAGAAGTTTGTACCTGGGTGAAAAGATCCTGGGATAATATCAAGATTGAGATCACTGTCAAGTCATTTAAGAAGTGTGGCATTTCAAATGCCATAGATGGAACTGAGGATGAGGCCATATATGAAGACAGTGATTTGTCATCAAACACAGATGAGGACAAGCTAATGGATCAGAGTTTGGACAGTGATGAAGAGTTGTATGAATTTTATGATGAATAAGACTTGAGTTCAATAATTTTATGTAATACATTTTTTTTCAAATTTCAGGACCCAAAATTAAGAGTGCATCTTATACATGGGGAAATATGGTATCTCTAGGGATTAGTTGCTATTACTGAGCAAAGGAGAGGTGCTATGTTGTGGTGGAACTTAGTTATAATTCATCAGTGATGTTAACATGTGTGGATATAACTGTACAACTCAGTAGTGTCAAAAGCAAGCTAAATCTGGAAGGGTGAATTAAAGCATTAGTGACCAAATGTGGAATATAAGTGATCTTAAAAAAACAAATAAACTTTATAGTATAGGTATTTATGATAGTTCTATGGATCAACTCACCATCCCTGCAGCTTCCCAGACATTTTTGTCCCTATCACTCCTATACATATATATACTGATTTCCTCCATTAGAATATAAATTTTTTGAGGGCAGCAACTGTCCTTGTGTTTGTATTCTCAGTGTTCGACACAAAATAAGCACATAATAAATACATTCTAACTGTTTTTTATTTCCTTTTCAGTCTAGAGATAAATGGAGGCCCATCCATAATTCCTGTCTTTAAAAAAGGTAATGTTTTTTCTTCTGATGAAATTTTTGGCTAGTTAAAACTGGATTAATTGTTCTTTTTGTAGACATGAAGGTATTAAAAACCATAACTAACTCTTTGCCCTTGTGTATTCTCCACTTCAGTCAAATATGTGCTTGATATAAAAGTATGATTTGTCCCTTAGGTACCACTAATCTATTGAAGATTTTGACTGGAGAAGATTCATGTGATGTTAGAACACTAAATGATTTTTTTTTTCCAGGGATGAGGTGGTAGCGGGGAGAATCAATGTGATTATCTTCTATTTCATAAGAGGCAGCATAATACCACTGAATCAGTCAGGAGACCTTGGCACTAGTTCTGAGTCTGCCACTAACTAGCTATGTGGACTTGGGCAAATTACTTAATTTCTCTGAGATTTAGTTTTTTATTTAGAAAAGTTGGACCAGATCATGCCTAAGCTCCTTTCCAAAAATTCTCTACCCCATCTAAGTTTCAAATGCACTCCTTCTGCCTAAAATGCAGCCTTGTCACCTCCCCTCTCCCACACAAGACTCACAACTACCAACAAACCTTCTCTCACTCATCTTGATTTAGTCAATGATTTTATTCCACAGCAATTTCACTTATACTTCGTGCTCACTCTGGATTTGTAAGAGAAGTATTAGTAAAGTAATGAGAGAACTTACAAATCACAGGCAAAAATCAGACTCATTACTACATTATCACATTTTGTGTATTTAGATTACATTATCATGTACTTGCTATCATTTTCTCTAACCTGTACTGAAGTCTGCTATTTTTTCTTACTTTTTAGTATATTCATTAAATTTTAGTAATTTTATACAAATAGTAAGTAGCCAATAGATCTTTTTGTGGTTAGAGTTGAATAGTCTAATCCTGAAGAGGTATCCTTAATACCTCATTCCTATTTATCTTTCAAACTGGAAGAATAGTAAACTTCCCTTTGTACTATGAAACTTGTATGATTCTACTCACTATATCCTAATATATACATATCAGTCTCCTTTTACATAAGATAATATATTGCTTACTTGCAGAATTTATTGCTTGTCCCTATGTGTCCTTAGTGCTAGGGAAGAGACTAAAAAACACCTTTAGTTAGGACTTAAGCCTCATATCAGAAATAAAGGGTGAAACCAGTTATAAGATAGGATTGGTAACCACAGAAATCTCCAAACTTTACAATTAGAAAGGTATTTACAAGAAGATATAGGTAAGAGAATGGTGTTCTTATCAACCCTTTTCAGATCAAGTAGGATTGCAATGCCAGTTGGCTGAACTTTGAGTTCCCTGGAAAGAGTGGTAAAAGATCTTGTCTATCAGAGAGCTAGGTGCAATGTATTTAGTAGTGGTTTGTTGAGGGGGAAAAACCCAGGGATTCAGGGATTCCCAAACCAAAGTTCCCAGGGTGAGGCCACCTGAAATGAATTTGCAGACCCAAGCATTCTTTAAGTCAAAGATGCAAAGATTTATTACACTTTACAGCGGGCAAGAGCTCTTAGGGAACCTGCAACCATAAAGAGGTGCAGGGGGAATTTTTATAGAATCTTTTAGGGGATTAAGGGGGGGAACATGTCAGGTGTTTTGGAGTGGGATTAGGGAGTGGTTAGTTCTTAAAGGAACATGTGCATTTAGTACCTACTGAGCAGGCTTATTACCCAGAGTTCTCTAGGAAACAGCCCACAGTGGGGTTACTAGGGGTGTGGTTTTTACTGTGAAACGTCACTGAGTTCACTATTGGTCGGGGCTAAAGGGGAATTGCTATATAGTTTCTCATCTAGTGTCTTGTTAGACAAAATACTATGTCTGAGATACATGTTAGAAAGGTCAGTAAATAGTAAATATGGTTATGACTATATTGTCAGTATCTGGAAGTCAATCTATAATTAGGCATAGCTGCTTACTAAGGAAGAAGCAGAGATAAGTTGAGGCATGCTACCCTTTAGCTGGAGAGAGACTGCCTGGGACAGAATATGTTTTGAGAACTAGATGTGTTTTGGAATTGGGATTCTGGCACAGACGCCCAAGCAGAGGCTGTTAGAATTAGGGTTCAAGCACAAGCACCCCATCAGGTTGATCAGAAGTTTACAGGGTAACAATCTGACAATATTTGAGAGAGAGCTACTTGACCTAGTTCTGGGCTGAGACAACCTCCAAGATAGGAGGTGGAAAGCATATTTTTGTGCCTATGAAGTATAATAGTCAAGAACATGAATTGAATTTTGAAATGGGAAAATCAAATTAATTTCATGTTTATTCCACTTTAGGAAAATGATTCATTAATGTGAATAAAATCTGAGAATAACAGTTGCAATTCTGGTTCTCTAATTTCTAGGTAAAGAACACAGAAGAAAAGCGAAAGCTAAAATTCAGCCTAAAGACTCTTTGCTTATAATACCTCGTACAGGCAACTTAATGGGAAGACTCAAAGCAACAAGGTTCACTACTTCTCGTAGGATTTTTTCTTTTTCAACTTCAGCTTCATCAGATATTATAAAAGTCTCAAGGCCAAGAATAGTGACTTTGAGTCAACTCAAGGAAATTAAACAGAGGCCAGCCTCCATTGATGCTCAGGAAAATGCTCGAACCACTTCAATATAAAAACATTCTTAGCTAGAGAGCCTGGTAACATTTTAAAACAGGAATTTCCAAATACTGATACTGAAAAATATGCTTCAGTGAATAAAACTTTCAGAAGTAAATTAGAATAACTGTGCTCAAACCTAATAAAATTTCATAATGGACACAATGGCAACAAATGAATATCTATGTCATAAGCAGCATTTCAAAACAAGTATGTGAGGATAAAGAGGACTGGCTGGAGCAGACTGATCCTCTTAGGTTATAATTCCCCAAATATCCCTCAGCCTTCAAATAGAGGCAGGAGACAAGAAAGAATCCCGATCAGCTAATGACCCTGAATGACTCTGCTGTATGGGAGACAAAGGGAGTATGCAGGGTGGTGGCTTTCAATAGATCCAAAGCAGTGATTAGAGAAAAGTGCCTTCCAAGCACATGTGTTGTACATATGTACTATAGTAATATAAAATGATATCTCTTTATCCGATCATTGGTCCTCATGGGTTCGAGAGCTTAGAATACTAGTTTTTTATGGACCTGTCAGAGTTTTACCTTGTCTACTGTTGCTATTTTTTTAGTTTGTCATAGGATATAAAATAATATATCACATGAAATTATGTAATGTAGCCATCCAAAATATGAATAAAGTTGCTTTTAAATGTCATAAAATAACAGCATTTAAATAAAGCATGAAAGTTTGGAAAGAATTATACAAATGTTATCTAATCCTCATAACAACCCTGGAAGGTAGATACTACTACTATCCTCATTTTACAATTAAGGAAGCTGAAGCAGAGAGAGGTTAAGTGACTTGCTCAAGGTCACACAGGTAATATGTGTCTGAGGTAGAATTTGAACACAGGATTTCCTGACTCTGGCACGCAATTCACTATGCTACCTAGGTGCTTATATACATATATGTGTATATATATATATATATATATATGTATATATATATATATATATATATACACTGTAGCAAGTCTACAACCCATATTATTGTTTGCTATTGTCTCTCTGGTTGTATTTATACTTTACTTACTTTGTTTGCTTTTTGTTATCAAAATTTTGACCCCCTAAAGTCCTATTTGACCTGGCAAACATAAGAGCATAACAAGGAAAGTGCGGAAATACTTAAAAAGAGCTTTAATGGATATTTACAATTTCATATCTTTTTGAATAGAGCATATAAAAATCCAGGATCTGGTATTAACATTGAGTCAATACCTTTAGAGAATTCTTCTTAAAGAAAACCAAGGATCAAATCTTTAAGCTTGGTACTTTTATGGCAGCTTCTCCAACTTGTTTTGATATATCAACTCCAAGAGGACATCTGTATTATAAAAAAATGCAATGTATTACTTTGTTAAGTTCAGAGATTCATACAGACTAGGTTAATATTTGCACTGGTAAAAAGAAGATCCACAATGATGATCACAGAACATGATAAATATATATGGTAGTGTTTTTGTCTTTGGCGGGGAGAGGTCAGTGGGAAGAAGGTAAGTATATCTTTCATCAATGGGGAACAGCTCCCAGAAAACCCTGGCAGTGGGGCAGTCTTAGACAAAGAAGCAAAGACCTGACCTTTTGAATCCTGCTAGGTTACAGATCTGGAGGTCTTCAGAGAGACCACATTAATCATCTTCCTGTTCCTCCTAGTCTCCTGTTGCCCAAATGATTCCAAGAAATACTCTTCCTATTTTAGTTCATTATACTCTCACTACTGCCATCCAAGAAGGAGTATAAGGCTTGGATGTAAGGTCACAGGCTTTGATTTCCTAGATGTTGGTACCTTTAAGAAACCTGGGGGGCAGGGAGGGGTTGTCTTTATCTTTCTGGACCTCAGTTTTCTATAATATTCAAGAGCCGAACTAGACAATCTCCGGAGGCCCCTCCAGGGATCTAAATCTATGGTCCTTTGTTCTCCTGGGTAAGATGTTAGTCCTGGGTTTTTGTTTTCCTAAGGCAAAGCTTGGACCAGAACCAAACCCTGGTATAAAAAAGCAAGCAGTCATATTACATGAGGTGGGACAGAACTTTATTCAGGATCCAAGCCTTACTTTCTTATGTGACAACAGGTCACTTTTATACAGTTCTTCAGAATTATAGTTTCATTACAGCAACTCTGTGAAGAACTTCTAACCTGTTTCTTACTATCCAAGTACATTAGAGGTAGAAATGATGAATGGAGAGAGCAGCTGCTAATAGACGACTTGTTATACATGCCACTGTGTTTGAGGATTCCATCTGTTGTATCCTCTTGCTATGTTCTAGGGCAGGGCTGTCCAACCTTAGGTTTTTATTGAAACAATTGACAATACATTTTGATTTACCATTTTAGTGAGAGCTCTGCGGGTAGCTTGGCTTCGTTTACTAAAGCATTTATGTAAATTTCTACACTTATAGGCAGGCTGCATTTTGGACAGCCCTGTTCTAGGGGTTGACCTTTAACTGGGAAAGTTATGATAGGTCTCTGTTCAAAATGTCCATCAATAGTTTAGGGCAGGTGGGATGGAGGATGAGGTCCCGAGGACAGAACTTACACTTGTGGACCCAGCTTCTGAAGGGCTGCTCCTGCTCTTTCGTGGCATGTGAAATTGCTCCACACCTCCCAAGGAACAGCCCAGTATGTGTACAACAAGCTCAGAGGAACCTAGGCCTGGGATTACTCCTACTATAAAGATAAAGAAGCAAGGTCCCCTTACCATGGCTTAGCAAGCCTAAGCACTGTCCTGGGTGGATACCATTGGACTAAAGAGCTTACTTAGCTGAGGCGCTGGGCTGCCAACATAACTGACTCAACAGAACCCCCTGTTGTTGTTCAGTCATTTCAGTTGTACCCTATCATGGCCACCTGTTCACAGCTTTAAAAAACTGAAACACTGTTCACAGCAGGCCTAAATTATATTATCATTAATAAGTCTTTAAATAGTCAAGAACTGTTATCCTGGCTCCAATACATGAACTCTGTCTAGTTTGTAACTCAATCTCTTTAACTTTTATGACTTGATATCTTAGACAGTCATAGGCAAATACTTCTTAGAAGGTTGCCACCTTCATACAGAAGCTAACAAAAGGAATTATGTGTGGCTTCCCTGCATATCTAAACTAACACTAATTATTAATAGAATTTCAGTGAAAACTTGAGATCACAGGTTTAAATTAGTGCAGTGACTTTTAGAAGATAGCTTGAAGAAACAGGAAATAGGAACTTACTTTGGTTCATATCGGATACCTTCTGTGTTGTGTAATATGCCCAGTCCTGCACGCAATCTCTCAATACCATTCCTAAAGAAGATATATGGAAATAAACGAAATACTTCAAAGATTTAAAGAAAGGGGCAGCTAGGTGGCGCAGTGAGTAGAGCACCGGTTCTTAGGGTCAGGAGGACCTGAGTTCAAATCCGACCTCAGACACTTGATATACTTACTAGCTGTGTGACCTTGGGCAAGTCACTTAACCCCAAATGCCCTACCTTTCCCCCTGCCTCAAAAAAAGATTTAAAGAAAAAAAACAATTTGCGTTCTAGAATTGTGAATTCATCAGTGTGGGAAACTGCCTGTGCAGAAACTTCTTTCACTGATGTTTATTTATTTATAGTTTTTGATAGCAGCCTGGTGCACAGAGGGTGAATGACTTATCCATGGTCACAAAGCTCATCTATGTCCAAAGTGGAACTTGAATCCAGATTTTCCTGACTGAATCCTGTCTCAGTATCTTACTGTGTTACAAGCAGTTTAACCTCTCTAGACTCAGTCAGTCAAAAATCATCCAGTATGTACCAGGCACTGTGCTTGATTCTGGGGACACAAAGAAAGGCAATAAATAATCCCTACTCTCAAAGAGCTTACACTCTAATGGGGGAGACAATGAACATGTATGTACAAATATGTACAAACAAGCTACATACAGAATAAATAGGAAATAACCAGTAGAGAGGAGGCCCCAGAATTAACAGGGATGGGGAAAGGCTTCCTGTAGAAAGCAGGATGTTAGCTGGAACTTGAAGGAAGCTAGAGAAGCCAAGAAATCTGCTGAGATGGTCATAAGTGAAGAGAGGATTGTCACAGAATACCATCAGGAGTGGTGGCAACATCAGAGAGAGAAGGGGGCAGGGATATGTTTGAGAGATGTTGTTAACCTGAGAAACTGACAGGCCTTGGCAACAGATCTGATATGGGGGGGTGATAGATGGTGAGCTTGGGGGCCTGGAGGATGGTGGTGCCCTGGACAGTAATATGGAAGTTTGGAAAGGGAGGCATAGACATTTTTATAGGAAATAGGGAAGCAGGGAGAGATTAAGTGAGGAAGCGGGGAAGACTGAGGGAGCAATCTCCTGAGAGAGACAGGATGGAAAGGTATCACTTATTCTGGTAGACAGGTTTGCCTTGGCAAAGAGTAGGGCCACCTTATCTGTACTATGAATGGAGGTCTATAATGTTCCTTCCAATTTTAACTCTTTCATCTTAGAATGTCTCGGCTACAAAGAATTCCCTCTTATCAGCTTAATATAAGTAGATGTAATAAGATGTTTCCACAGAACTAAAATTATGGTTTAAGGCTAATATAAAAATACATATCATTTTACTCACCACGCAATCATAATTCCATTGTCTGTGCAAAGTTTGAGAGGAGGACATAATAACACACAATTTGTTGCTTTTGCTACAATTTCCAAAGTTCTTCGAATATATAAGTTACTTGCAACACCACCAGATACAACCTGAAAGAATTAAAAAGACTGAAATTAGTCACCACAAAAATTTAAGTATGAACTAGCACTTTTCAAACTGTATTATGTGAGGGTATTACATGTACTATGAATAACAATTACATGAGAAAATTCTGATGTAAGTAGTATTTTGCACTGCTAAAATATTACATGTTAAACTGTATACATCAAAAATACTTATCAATCACTTGCAGCAATTTTTTTGTTATGAAAATAGGCTTAATTTCCGTTATTCTGCTCCAAAATTTCCACAAATCACCTTCAATCCCTGGAATATTACATAACCCAGAACAATAATTAAGGGTCTCTGGGGGTTTTTCAGCCTGTATTAAGGCCCAATAAAGCTGCAACACTCTTGCTGGCAGGACACGCTATGGTTTCTTCTTCACCTCACATAATCACATACTTAAAAGACTAATATGTGGGGTTACAAAGACCTTTTCTTCTTCATATGTATTCCAAGAAAATCTGGCTCTTTGCTATACATCAAAATAAAGTGTTACTAGTACTGTTTATAAGAAAGGTTGTAAAAATTTACCAATATTGCATTAGAAGGTGTTAGGAAACCTCTTTGTTGACAAAATAGAATAGCACGATGTGTTCGTTTAGCAATGT
This sequence comes from Phalanger gymnotis, assembly GCA_028646595.1. Classification (NCBI taxonomy): domain Eukaryota; kingdom Metazoa; phylum Chordata; class Mammalia; order Diprotodontia; family Phalangeridae; genus Phalanger; species Phalanger gymnotis. The sequence goes on along the minus strand of CM053622.1, from coordinate 614,199,145 downwards.
GGCTTGCTACTGTGTGCTGTACAGCAGCAGCAATATCAGCAGCACAGGACAAGATTTGTCCCTTCTCAATACCTGAAAAAATAATGTTCAGTGATTTTTAAATGTTTATTTCATGATGGTTTATTATATATTCAACTTTGTTAAATATACACATACACACACCTTCCTCTTTTTCCTTTTGTGTTATTATTTTATCAACAGCAGTCTGAAGTCCAGAAAAAGAAAAATCACAATTTCTACAGTAATGCAGGGGATGTTGAAAATCAAAATGTAATCTATTTCCTTGTTTGGCCAAATGTTCTATAGCCTTTCCACCACTCATGGTGGAGTATGCTGGGTGTTTTATTAAAGAAAGTCTTCTTGCTACCTAGCAAAGAAAAAAAAAGCTTTGTAAGACATGTTATTACAATTGGCTCACATTTTTCAAGCTAGATGCAAAAAACCAAAATTTCATTACCGAATGCTATACTATGAAAATATAATGTTTTTAAAAATAAGATTGTGACTAGTAACCACTAAAGGTACAATTCATAGTAGTGGGCTGCCTTGTAATAGATGGAGGCTGCTGCATCTTAGAATCAAAGAAAATAAATTCCTCAGATTCATTGCCCTCATTCTACTCTTCTACTTTGTTGGAGGGGTGGGAGAGGGAAGAAGCTAGTCAGTTTTAAATTGATGAAAACACTCCACTGTTTCCAGGGGATTTTAGAAAGAGAAGTTCACAATCTGCTTCTCTCCTCTTTGTTTTCAATTGTAGTGGAGATGGAAGTGATGGATCACTGTTTCCCTAACCCTGAGAAACAGCAGTGGGGTTACCATCCACCATTCTCTTTTGCCATGATTAACAGTGCTCTACAGGAGAGAAAGAAATCTGCAACTTTTTAATGCCAATAGTTATCTAGTTTAATCGAAGAGCTTTATAATAGCAGATTTTTAAAAGGTGCTTTGAACTTTATAAAATGTTTTATATATATTATCTTATTCGAGTCTCACAACAATCCTGTGAGGCTGGTACTATGAGCATTTTTAATCTCTATTTTACATATAAGTAAACTGAGGCACAGAGAGGTTAACTGCCTTGCCTATGGCTAGTTAGCTCATGTCAGAAGTAGGACCTGAACCCAAAGTCTTCTTGACTCCAAATCCAACATTGTGCCATTAGACTGGTATCCAATCCAGTCAAACATATACTTTTAAAAACACTATGTGCAAGCCACTGTACTTGGCCCTGGGCATATACATAAGTATATGCATAACTTGAAAATATAAATAATTATAGGAATCACGGAAGGCACTGTAAGTGGTACGCTAGCTGAGCCTTGGCTAAAACAAGGGATTCTATGAGATAAGGGAGGGGTATTGTATCAGTAAGGCATAAACACAACATCAACGATAATCGTGAATATGCCTATGTAGTTCTATATAGCAGAATATGAGAGACTCTCCATAAAGAAGGTAGAAAAAGTATAACATTTATTCAGACACCAGAGAACCATATCCCATAACCAAATGTTCATCTCCCACAGCCAGTTAGCCCACTTTATCGTAACAGCAAGGAACTTAAAACACTATAACATAACATGGAGCCTCGCCATCGCAAAACCTCTCCGACCCCCCTGCTGGGGTATTCCCCAAAACAAACTCACAGTACAGCTAAGTCAGTCTGTTCAGTTCTAACAATCACAAGGGTGGCCATTAGCAGCCACAACTGCTTGTTCTCTCTTTCTCTCAGCATTTCCTGTGACATAACTTCCTTTTCCTGTCCAGAAGCTCCTCCTACCACATGTAACTTAGGTTTCCTGTGACATAAGCAGGTCACATGGCCTATTAATGGGTGGGAAAGATCTTCAAATCTAAATTGCTACTACAGGTACCTTAAGGCATGAAGGACAGCTTGGCAAAAGGGAGGGAGGGGAAAGAATGAAATGCTAAGTCTGGGAACAGCAAGGAAGTGTTTGGTAAGAACACAGTGAAATAAATCCAGAAAGGCAAGCTGGAAGCAGATTATACATGGCTTTAGATGTGAAGCTGAGGAGTTTGTTTTGTATCCTAGAGTGGGCCACTGAAGGTTCCTGGATGGAGGAAAGAAAGAAGGGAAGGGAATAAGTATTTTTAAGCACCTACTACATGCCAGGCGCTCTTCTAAGTGCTTTACAAGTATGATCTCATTTGATCCTCACAACAACTCTGGAAGAGAGGTGTTATTATTTCTATTTTACAGTTGGGAAACCTATTAAGATGGAAATCAAGTGACTTGCCCAAGGGCGCACAACTAGTAAATAAGTGCCCGAAGCCATATTTGAACTCAGACCTTTCTCACTCCAGGTCCAGTGCTCTATCTACTGAACCACCTAGCTGGAAGAGTCTTGAGAGGTCACGGAGTCCAAAGGTCACTTAGGTAATAAATAAGCATCAAAGGCAAGATATGAACTACTGTGACCCCAGAACCAAGGCCTATTCCACTTAACCACATCTATAAAGCAATGAGAACAAAACCCACAGGAACTAGTAAGATCACATCACAGAAAAAGAACTGGGTCTAGAAAAGAACCTTTATGCATACCCATTTTTAAGGGCCAGAACATCAATAATAATCCAGCAAATGAGACTAAGGAATAGTTAGACAAGTAATTAAACATGAATGCACTTAATAAATGCTTATTCTATGCCAAATATTATGCTAGTGCTGGTAATAATAATGTAGAAGTGAGACAGTCTCTCCTTCAAGGAGCTTAACCTTCTCATAGAGAGAGGCAACACATACATAGGAGGGGTGGCCAAGGAAGGAAGTATCTTGGACTTCACAGAAATGTGGAGTTGAGCAGTCAACAGATGCTCCCTTTCCAAGAGTATATTACTAACTGGAGATGGGTGGTGGTAGTGGTCAAGTCACCAGGAGAAAAAGATTGTCAACATTTGTCAGAAATTGAAGAGGTTAAAAAGGATAAAGACTAAGAAAAGGTCATCAGATTTATCAGTTGAGATCATTAGCAGTTTCAGTCGTCCGGTGACCTGGGAAATCGGAAAGCAAAAGGCTAAGAACTAAAGTGGAAAGGGACTGTAAGCAACAAGCACCAGTAGTTTTTCTAGGAGTTTGGCTATGAAGAAAGAAGCTATAGTACGAGAGCATATGAGGGATGACAGGATGAAATGAAAGTGGTTTGCTTTTTGTTGTTGGTTTTTTTAGGAGAGAATACTTGGGCCTGCTATAACAGAAAGAACTGGGGACTCAAAGGACTTAGGTTCAAATCCTGGCTTTGCTGTTTCCTACCCCTGATCTTGAATAAATCACTTTCTCTCTAAGCCTTGGATTCTTCACCTGCAAAGTGGGAGGTGGTGGCATTTCATGGCCTCTGAAACTCCTCTCACCTCTCAATCTATGATTCTATGACATCTCCTTTAATAATCAGACAGAAGGTAATCAGTTTCTGCAACCACCAATGACAGGTCTTTAGGAGTGAAGCCTACTAAGAAGGGTATTTTTAAATATTTTTGCAATTTCCAAGCTTCATCTCAAAATACACCTTCAAATTGTAGAGGTTTTGAAAACTCTTTAAAACTAGAGTGATACATAAAAGAAAAAGTATCTATTTTAAATTCATAGAAACTGTACTAAAAAAAATTTCAGCACACTACAAAATTCCATCAATTTTCAATTTGGTCTCTCACTGTAGATAAAGTCTATATGAACTATACTACCTAATTCAGGTTATTAAAAATATTGAATTGAATGACAGTCACTTTATAATTGAAAATGACAGGTACTGAAACACCATTGACTGACATGCATTTATTAAATACTTACTATGTGCTACACTGGAAACACACATACATATAATAATAGCTAACATTTATACAGCATTTACTAAGTGCCATTTACTAAGGCACTGTGCTAAGCACTTTACAATTATTATTTCTTTTGATCCTCATAACAACTCTGGGAGGTATGTGCTATCATTATCCTCATTTTACAGATGAGGAAAACAGAGATTAAGTTAATTGTCCAGAGGCACACAGTTAAGAATCTGAGTCTACATTTGAACTCTGGTCTTCCTGACTTCTCTACACTGTACCATCTAGCTGCCCCCAAAACAAAAAGAAATGAATTCTTAAATTAACTCTTACCTTGTCAAGCATGTCACCTGGTGCTATATCTAATGATTTTCCAAGCAGAAGAAAATCTGAAATACCTTGAACTATGGCCAGTAAACAGTGACCACCAGAGACCAAAAGAACCAAGAAAGGAAAATCCACTTTATTAGTTATTCTAATAGTAAGTGCATGTGCTTCCATGTGATGAATAGGTATGAAAGGCTTCTTGTATTGGTTTACCAGTTGTAAGCTATACGCCAAGCCTACTCCCAGGCTTAAAGCAAGTCCTGGTTTTACAGTAGTTGCAATTGCTGAGAGTTCATCTGGGGTGACTCCACTGGCAGAAAGAGTTTCTTTCACTATCTGTTCAATGTTTTCTCTGTGAAGTTGCTGTGCAACTGAAGGAATAATCCCACCTGTTCTGAGAGAAAAATGGTCATGAGTTTATCATATCAAATTGTAAGACCTCAAAACTGAAACCTTGTAGTGAAATGAAGCAGCCCATTCTGGGAAACAGCTTGGAACTATGTTAAAGGGGCAACCAAACTGTGTATACCCTTTGATCCAGCAATGCCACTACTAGGTCTATAATCCAAAGAGATCATAAAAAAGGGAAAAGGACCTAGATGTGCAAAAATATTTATAGAACCCCCGTTCATAGTGGTAAAATGTAGAATGTAGAAAGGCTGAACAAGCTGTGGTACATGAATGTACTAGAATATGATTGTGCAATAAGAAATGATGTACAGGCAGATTTCAGAAAATCTTGGAAAGACTTGTATGAAGTGATGCAAAGTGAAATGACCAGAACCAGGAAAATATTATACACAGCATCAGCAACACTGTGTGATCATCAACTGAATGACTCAGCTCTTCTCAGCAACACAATGATTCATGACAGTGCAAGGGACTCATGAAGGAAAATGCTACCCAGATAAAGACCTGATGGACTCTGAATTGTAGTTTGAAGCATATTTTTTTTACTTACTTTATTCTTCCTCCTGGTTTTTTTCCTTTTACTGTTTCTTCTCTCACAAGTGTGACTAATATGGAAATATTTTTACATGATAGCCCATGCATAAATTACATCAAACTGCCTACCATTTTCAGGAGATGGAAGGCGAGGGAAAGTGAAAAATTTAGAACTCAAAATCTTGTAAAAAGGAATGCCTTACCTTCTCTCCTAGTACAAGAAGTAATTTTGAAAGCATATTTTTCAAACTAAATAGTTTAAAACCTTTAGAAAAAAATCTCACAAAGGAGCATTCTAACAAAGGCTGGTAAAAATGTATTTATCTGATACCCTGCAAACCTAATCAAAAGGGCCCTAAAAATAAAAAGGATACATGAGGGAGAAAATTGCCTCCCAGAATTTCTATTTTGAGGAACTTTTCAGGCCTGTTACCCTTCATCCCTTTACTGGCTCTGTTCCTCACTCTCCTCATTTTGCCACCACACCCCTACATGGGTATCCTCCCTCCCTTTTCAGCTCTCTTTTATATACTCTCTTCCTCCATTATAATGTAAGCTCCTTGAGGGAAGGGAATGTCTTTTACTTGTATTTGTATTCTCAGCACTAAGCACAGTGCATGGCACTTAGTAAATGCTTAATAATACTTATTGACTTGTTCTTGAATGTGGAACAGAGTAGTTCAGATAGATCTTGAAATTAATGAGTAAGGCCTGCCCCTTCTCTTGATGGAGACCAGGAAGTAGGTTTGTAAGTACTACTAAGCTAACAAATCAGAAATCTTACTAACACTAAAAGGACCAATCATTGTAAGTTGTGAATGTCTTCATTCACTATTTCATTTATTGAGCTCCTTCTGATTTTTGCTGATTAACTTTGTAACAGTGCAAGGCAGTATAACATTAAGGGACATAATAAGTGATATGAGTTCTCAGAGGATGGGGAAATCAGGGTGGGCTTAAAAAGCCAAGCAAGGTTTCAAGGAGGAAGACAGGATCTAAGTAGTCTCTTGAAAAAATGATGACCATTTAAAAAGGTGGAAAAATGGTTCTCAAAGAAGGTATATTTTCTCATCTCTTCTTTGTGGCCAACTGGGTCATTATAAATATCTGGTGTTACAAGAAACTTAGCTTTGAAGAGTACTAGACATGGGTCTGAGACCTGACCTTGAGTCCTAGCTCTACTTACCGTGTGACCTTGACTGGGCAAATCCCTTCACTTCTCTATATAGGAACTTCCTTATTACTACTTTCAAGGATTACTGGGAAGATCAAATGTGATCGTCAATAGAGGCAAGAGTGTTTAATGATAAAGTCTGACACAAATTAATGCTATTCTTATCATATAACAAATATAAAAGGATTATTTCCATTCATTTATTTTTTGACAGTAAAGCGATCATAATAATGGCTACTTACTTTAGGTGAACTTCAGTTTGGGAATGTATTGCTTCTCCTAGGATTTTGCCAGTTTCATCTACCACAGCAGCTGCTGTATCATCACAACTGGTTTCAATTCCTAATACTAGTTTATGAAGAAACTGTTTCCCAGTATGTAAAGTAAAACTTCTTAAAAATCCATGTATTTGCCATTTGGGCAATCTACAAAGAATCCCAAATGTCTTATTCAGTGTCAGCATATTGAATCTATAAATATGCCTAGAAAAGAGCCACATGGAGAAACATGTATTAAGATGTGAATTTTATGCACAGCAAAGGCATAAGACTCAGAAATCTAATGCAATAATGAGAGGCTTGAAAGCCATTTACATTCTCCTTCAGTTTTAAATTACAGGGAAGCTCAAAGAAACTAGCAGTAATTTCTTTTTTAAAATACCACATAAATAGAACCCTGTTATTTGAAGGGGGGGAAAGGAATACAAATAGGATTTAGGATTTTATAGTAGTAATTTTATAAATAGGGCCTGTCAACCATTTACTTCCTTATGAAATGCTTAACATAAAAAAATACTCAAGTATCACACTATATTTGTTTAGTGAGGAAGTTTAGTGAGGAAGAGGACTCTCTTCCTAGGTGACAACTATCTGCCTGGGGAACAGTGTTCAGGAGCCATTAGATCTAGAGCCTGACCCTTTTGGGGATCTTGGAGAAGTAGCTTAGGTAATTTAAATAACTCAACCCAGCTGCTCCAGAAGAAGATGAAATACAAATAAACAACAAGAGGACCTTTGGGAATCCCTCAAAGCTCTGTGACAAGTGCTGATATGGGCAGGAGGTATAGTGCCTACAAGACGGATATCAAAATACACAAGGGGCTGAGAATGACCTGAAGAGCAAAACAAAATTCTGTATGAGCAATCCAAGAAGAGATACTCCTAGAGCAACATGAAGAGACTTTGTGTGGAAGGAGAGGGAAGGGGATTAGAAATCAAGTATAAAACAAAAGATTATTGGGTCTTTGGATCCAGAGGCATTCTAGGAAGGGACTCCTTTAATGTAACCACTCTGTAGCCTATTAAAGATAGCTCAATAGGGCTGAAGTAACCAGCTAGAGAGCTTAACAGCAAGGAAGAGCAAACAGGGCTGAGGACAGTAATAATCAATCAATAAACAATTATTAAGTAGCTCCTGCGTTACGGGCTCTGCATTAAGCTGGATACTGGGGGAGGAGATACAAAAAGAGGCAAAAGGCAGTCCCTACTCTCAAGGAGCTTTCAACTTAAGAGGGAAGACAACATGCAAATAAACATATTCAAAGCAAGCTACCTACGGGAGAAATAGGAAATAACAGAAGGAAGGCACTAAAACTGGGGGATGGGTAGGAGGAGAGAGTGATGTCCTGAAAAAATTATCAAGAAGGAAAGAGTGATCAACAGTGTTAAAGGATGCAGAAGGGTCAAGATGGATGAGGACTGAGAAAAGGCCACTGGATTTGACAACTAAGTGGTCATTAATAACTTTGGAGAGTAGTTTCTGTGAAATGATAAGGTAGGAAGCTGGACTGTAAGGTGTTAAGAAGAGAGTGAAAGGAGAGAAAGTGGAGGCACCTCTTGTGGATGGCTTTTTCAAGTTTAGCTACTAAGGTCTGAAGAGGGTTGATAGTGGGGAAGGAAGGCAGTAGAGAATGAGCTGGAAGACAGGAAAAGATTAAAGTAAGTGAAAGAGTGAGCATGACAGAGAGGGAAACTTGTTGGAGGAGACAGGATAGAATGGGATCGCTTGAGCTGGGAGAAGTGTTAGTTTTGGCGAGGAATAAGGCCACTTGATTATGTGAGATAGGTGAGGAGATAAGGCAGAAGGCATCAGAACGACAGATGAAGATGAGGAGTAGGAGAGAAGAGGGACCTCATAGCAAATGGCTTCAATTTTTTTTCTGTAAAAAATGAGGCGAGGTTCTCAGCTGAGGGTGAGGGTGAGAGGAGGGATGAAAAGGTTTGGAAGAGTCATTGTGGAGAATGAGACTGTAAGTTGATAAGGGAGTTATCGTAGGTAGGAATAAATGGATTTATAGACATTACTAAGACCAGAGGTAGTGACAGTGAAGTGGGAGCACCATTGGGAACAGTGCCCAGGGAAGACTTTCTCATAAAAGAATAACAAAGTACAAGAGAGCACTGATTTGGAGGAATAACCCCAATCACCTTGCTTATTCAGGCTTTAGAAGTATAAGTCCCAGAGACCATACAGTTCCAGGGGGAGGATGGCTCTTTGAAGGTTATGGTCCGTATTTTAGTAATAGTCTCCTGATTCTCTATGAGTTTGGATGTGAGTCACCTCTGCATCTTGCACTATGTAAATAAAAGTTTTATGCTTAGAAGACTTGTGAGTCTGAGTGTTTTAAAGGGAAGTTAGTAGGGTAATGCCAAATAGCATAGCTCCCAGTCTACCTACTTGGGTGCTGGCACACAGAGTGTACCTGATTTATTTGTGCTAGGAAGGAGCCTCTGACAAAAGTGTTACATTTGCTGTTGCTGCTGTTGTTTGTCCTTCATTCTCGAAGAGGACCATGACATCAGGGAAGCGATGCCATAACATGTAAGTGAATTGGATTTAAGTGAGGCAGGGCTATACAAAGTCGACAGCCTCACTTTCTCTTCTGGAGCCATCTGTGTCCAGTGGCCAGATCAGGACAACTGGAGATGGACCAAAATGCAGTGGAGGACCTTGGTCTTTTCAAGCTAAGATCCTTAACTAGTCTCAGTTTGACTGAGGCAGCACCCATTCAGTGATTATTAAGGCTTTAAAAAAAAAAAAAAGAGGCAAAGAATGGCCTCTTTAAAAAAAAAAAAGATCTGGGAGGAGAGGATCCTCAGGGTTTCTGGCCAGAACAGAAACAATTGTTATTTATATTCATTCTGAGCCAATCAGGCCTCGAACAGTGTCCAAGTAGGGCTTGGTCTGGGAAGAGAGTGATTTGGGGTTCAGGCTGTTCAGGGACTCAGCAAAACCCAATTCCTTCTCCCCACTTTGCTTGAGCAAAGGTTTTCTGCACTAGAAATGGCCAAATTAACACACTACCAACACCCTTGCAAGCATTGTTAAATAATGTTATTGTGTATCTATCAAAAGGATATACCCAAATGAGACTGATAGTATTCTGTTAGTACTGTAAGACAGACACCATTAGCCTTCCAGAAGCTGAAAGCCACAGAGCTAATGTTGGGAAACACTGATGGGGCCTGGCCCCTGAAAATTATTCCCTGCCCCAACCATCTCCAGATTCATTCTACCTAGACTCAAAGGACACCATGTGACACTAAGAAGAGGGATCCAATGTGCTAGAGTCAAAATATTCCTGGGTCCTTTTCCCTTTTCAGAAGGTAGCACAAACTACTTAGAAGTACTGATGAGGTAGATGATTTAATTGGGGGGAGGGAAAGACATTAGATATTATAAATACGAAATTACTCAAGACATGAGATTGGTTGGAGACTGCTAGTCTAAAGCTGTCATTTGACAAGTGCCATGTTTCCAAGCCTCTGTCCAACATTCATATACACAAGATACAAGCACTCCTTATCTAGCAACATCCAAAAATTATCATGAACTGACAGTACTTCTAGGATTCCAAGGCTACTGTTAGAATTTGTGAAAAATGACGCATTAGTACAGAACTCATCAATGACCTCAACTGTAAATATATTGTTGGAAGGAAACCTGAAGCAGGACACAAAGTTCAGAGACAGCAAATAGCATCCTGAAGAAGTGGCCTAGGATGGCTCTCTTGGAGCTTTAAGGAAACTAGCAGGACAAGAAATACAGTAAGGCCCTCAAGAACCCTATTAGCTACCTCACACAGCTTTCTTGATCTTTGTGTTACACACTGATGTAAGCATAAATGGCCTGGGGGTTAGTCTTATACTACCAGAAGTCTACTGTAGCGGGGAAGGGAGGATGTTATCTTATTTACAAGCTATTCTTGACCCTGAAAAGTTTCAATACTATATGTATGGAGCTTGTTTTTAGCATGAATGGAAAACTTGTTGACCAGTATTTTGACAAGTCAGATGGCACCATCTAAAAATAGAAGGCTGACTTTACCAACTATCACTTCAGTATATGAAAAGCAACTTTGGATCTAAAGGTCTGATGCATCAGGGGCCATGATGAATTACAAAGTGGGGGTGAAGGTAATCTTTGATACAAAAGAAGTAAGCACTATATTAAGGCTTCAAACCAAGGAAACCATGTCAAAGAATCTGGAGTTTTTGGGTTTTTTTTTTAAAGGGTATGCCACCTGAACTGGCAGAAAAAAATACATAGCTCTGAAGCTAATCTTGATTACCCAGTTTGAACAGCCATGAGGGTCTCCAAGTTGTGATACTGGCCATGAAGAAGGGATATAATGCTTAAGAAATTAAGCTAAAGGCAAATTACTATTGAGAGAGTGGCAAAAGTTGGAATTATAATGGAGTAATGGACTTTAAAGAAGGGGAATATGGGAGCCAGCTGGACCAGTCATGAAAGTCAACTGTTAAATTTTCAACGTGAGAATTTACATTTTGGAAATTGGCAACCACTATGAATCAGGGATTGATTTGCTGTTTTATTACCTATACTTGAGAACCAACAATAACACAGATTAAATTTTTAGGGTGTCATACATTCTCCCCAATCTTCTTGCAGATCTTATTATTAAACATTTACCAGTAAACTCCTGGCTATAAGAGATCTTCCAAGGCGAAAGAAGGTAATTACTGTTAAAGCTTAGTAACTCATGGCTAGGAAAGTCCTCAGTTCTGTACAGTGGAAAGAGTGTTAGACTTGATGTTAGAGGACCTATGTTCAAATCTTGGCTGTGCTACTTATTACCTATATCTAAACCTATGATCTTAGGATCACAGGCAAGAGAAAGGTCTGGATCTTGTGGAAAACAGGTTTTACAAGATCAAAAAGACAGCGTATCTAGAGCAGTGGTCACTAGAGTGGGTACAAGTACCCTAGGTAGTAACCAGGAAAAGTCAGTGGGGAGCATGAAGAAAATATGAGAACTAAAGACAGACCAACATCTCACAGTATGTACCACGACAAGTTCCAAATGGATACATGACTTAGATATAAAAAATGGTATCATAAACAAATTAGAGGAGCAAGGAAGAAAGTGCTTTCTAGATCTATGGATAGGGGAACAGTTTGTGACCAAACAAGGGATAGAGAGGATCACAGAAGACAAAATGGACAATTTTGATTACATAATTTTTTTTGGTTCAAACAAATACCCCTAAAATTAGAAGCGAAACAGGTAACTGGGGAAAATCTTTGTAATAACTTTCTCTGATAAGGATATCATTTCTGAGATATATAATGAAATGATTCAAAAGTACAATAGCCATTTCTTAACTGATAAGTTGTCAAAGGCCATGAACAAATAATTTGAGGAGGAAAAAAATACAAGCTGTCAATATCTATATGAAAAAATATTCCAAACCACTAATGGAGAAAAGCAAATTAAAGCAACTCATGTTCTACCTCCTACCCATCAGATTGACAAAGTTAACCAAAAAAAATGTCATACTAGAAGGACTTTAGGAAAATAGGCATATTAAGGCATTGATGGTGATATTGTGAAATGATCCAGGAACTCTGGAAAGCAATTTAGAACTATGTCCCCAAAGTTACAAAATGTGAATACCCCCTGACCCACCAACACCAAGTCTATACCTGAAAAAGATCAAGAAAGAAAAAAAGGATCGATATATACAAAAGTACTGATAGCAGATCTTTTTGTGGTGGTAAAAAACTGGAAACTAAGGGGGCACCCATAAGTTGGGTAATGAATGAAAAAAAATATGGTATTTGACTAACAGAATAAGATCTGCCAAAAGAAATGATGAAAATCAAAATTCCAGAGAAATCTAGAATGACTTGCATGAACTAATGCAAAGTAAAGTGAGAGGAACCAGAATAATTTATAATATGATAACAGATTGTAAAGATAAATAACTTTGAAACACTTGAGAACTCCGAGCAACTCAATAGCTAACCATGATTCCAGGATGGATGATAAAGCATGCTATGTACCTCCTGACCTAGAGGTGATGGACTCAGGGTACAGGAGACATAATTTTTGGATATGGGAATTTGTTTTACTTGACTGTATATAACTGTTACAAGAGGTTTGTTCTTTTCCAAAGGCAGATGGGAAGTAGAGAAAACAGACACGTTAAATGAAAAAAAAAAATTTAAAATAATAGAACTATTTGTAAATAAACTGTTTACCATGTTTGCAGCTGTTAGCTGCCTTTACTGCTCTCCTTCCTCCAGCCAAACAAGACAGTCATCCATGGGAACTCCGGAGAACATTTGGCTTATCACCTAGCCAGGGAACCAACAGTCCTGCTAACCCAGAGGCATGGGCCCTTCTAGGGCTTTAAGTTTGGGGGATGGAGACCACTGATCTAAGAACATAAAAATGAGTGAATCCTTGGAGCTTGTGTGAAGACTTTTGTCTCTGAAAGGGAGTGAGCAACATTCTAGTTGTGGTGAATGATCTGAACTGTTATATATAGGTCTTTACAACCAGCAACCAGATGGCATCTATAGTGGCCAACATATTATGGGGGAAGCATTCTTAGCATAAAGCTTCAAAACCAGAATTCATTCAGAATAAGGTTGAAGTTTTAAGAGCAAGTGACTCAAGGGGGTATTTGATCCTGCAAGAATTAAGAAATATGGAACTATGCTATAACATTATCAAGGAGACTCATAGTTAGAATGTTTTAATTGTACTCTACTAAACATTTTGGAGTCACTGAAGCCCAAGAAATAAGCCTGAGGCCAATTAGGATGATGCATTTTTGTTATGCACCTATGAGGCCACTGGCAATGATTCTACAGCTTTACTCTGTACATGCTGATGTTTGGGTGAGAGCCACAGGGGAGCCACTGCCCTGTGCTTTGGAGTTTCAGAGGATGGGAAAGATCTTGAGACTTATGACAGATTTGTGTTCTACTAAGAAATCTGTTGAGACAGTCATGACTTCATAGCTTCAGCCCAAAAGAGCACTGAAAGCAGGAACAGTAGCAGTATAATTCTTAAGTTTCCTCTCCATGATTGCAGCTGAGAAAGAGTCTTCCTGTGAAAACTTGGTGTCCCTGGAAAAACACAAAATAAGGGAATAGTGGAGAGTCACCCTATACCAAGAAGATGAAAAACTAGTCAGCTCCAAAGAATATCAAGGACTCCCACAAAGAAAATTCATTACTACCACTTGTTGCTCATGGGAAACTAGTTGGACTTTGCAGAAAATAGGAGGGCAGGAGTATGGGCAAGTTAAGGAATTGGGACCTACATATCAATCAACAAGCATTTATGAAGTGTCTACTACATGTCAGGCTAAGGATACAAAGGATTTTTATGTGCTAAGGATTAAAAAAACAAAAATGAAACCATATCTGTCCTCAAGTAGATTATAATACATTGAAGAAAATGACATATATGTATAGAAGCCTATACAAAATAAACAGAAGGTAGTTGGCAGGAGTGGGGGTGGGCAAGAACTGTTACAAGAATAATGGATTCATGAAGGTGGTATTTATGAAAGTGAACTTTTTTTTTCCCAAAGTAATGGATTTTGTATAAAGGGGAGATGATAAGGGAATGCATCCCAGGAATGGTGAATATCCAGTGCAAAGTTCTGGAGATGAGAGTGCCACGTGGGAGAAACGGAGAGGTAGTTAGCTTGGCTGGATCAGAGCATATTTGGAGGAATAATTGTACAATGAGCCTGGAAAAATAAGGTTCAGATTCTGAAGGGCCTTGAAAGGCAAAAAGAGGAGTTCATAGTATACCCTTGAGGCAACAGGGAGATGTTAGAGTTTATTTAGAAGAGAGTGACATGATCAGATCTATGCTTGAGGAAAATTAAAGGCTGAATTAAGGATGAAAAAATTTGGGACACTTGAAGGATGGTGGCACCCCTGACAGATGAAAGTATAGAAGAGAGGCAAGTTTTGGGGAAAAAATAATGAGCTGTGCTTTGGACATGCTGTGTTTGAGGTCTTGAGGATATCTACTTAGAAATATCCAACAGGTAACTGGTGATTTGGGACAAAAGGTCAGGAGAGAGGCAAGTGGATATATAATTCTGTCAGCTGTCTGCATAAAGATGATGAGAGTGGATTATATCACAAAGCAGAGAAAGAGAAGAAGATTCATGATAGAAACTTGGAGCAAACACACAATTAGTGGACATAATACGGATGACAAGCTAGAAAAGGACGCTGATAAGAAGTGGCAAGACAGGCTGGAGAACTACAAAGGCACCATTAGCCAAGTTGTAGCTTGATCACTAGACAGCCCAGATTGAGAGATCCTGGTTAAGATCTTGATCAAGAAAATATCCAGAATACTGCCAGGGCTGATTTGTCTATAGCACACATCTGCACAGATGGGGAGAGGGAATGAAGTTAAAGGCAGTTCTGCTTTTTGACTGCTACTCCATCACTGGTAATACCAAAGAGACAGATGCCGCCTAGGGAAACTAATGTCTCAAGGGCAAGAGATAGCTCCATTCACCATATGTCATCCAAAGGTCCCTAACTAGAGTATGCCTGATGACATTTGTTTCTCCATGGCAGAATAATTAACAGTGGAGTACCAAGGGGGAACACAGATGGGAAGATGGGAAAAGAGCAAAGTAGCTGAGATCATCAGTGTGAAGGGAATGAAATCTGGCCTCTGCCCTTCCTGAGGAGATACCTAGGACAGTTCTATAAGTTACCTGGCACAAGGGAAAGGTGGCACAATGGAGGAAATGGAGGGGATATATATGTGAATCTTTTCTGGATACTTTACTAGGTAAATGTGGCTGATTTATATTTTAAGTCTGAATACCTGTAAAGGGAGATAGTTACTACCTTCAGGAGAGTTCTGTATATTTATGTTCCCACATTCTCCCTGGGAAAGGGCAAAGTATAGCTGAGATCTTTATGTCAGGAGGAGCGCTTTGACACAGTTTATATTTTAACAGATTTTGGGGGGCTGAAGAGGGGGGTAAAGGGGAAGGGACCAGACCTATGATTTCATTGATACAGGGAGCACCTGTGAAGAACTTCTACCAGCATATGAGAACCCTTCCCACTCATAGTCTTACAGTTGCCTGGGAATACTAAAAGGTTAAGTGATTTGCCAAGAGCTAGGAAGGCAGTATATGTCGGAGGAAGGAATTTGAACCTATGTCTTCCTGACTCCAAGGCTAGTTTTCAGTCCCCTACCATACCAGACTTCCCATTTCATAGATTAAAGTAAGACGATTCATAAATTCAGAACAGAGATTTCAAATGGCTATATCTTTGTTCCCCAAATGGTTCAGCATTTCCAGATTTTTTTTTCCTTTTTACGAATCACAAAGTTCACACCTTGGGCATTCGTTCGAATACAAAATACATTTTTTATTCATACTACATACGGCATTTTCCTTTGAAAAACCCTAGTGCTTCACTATAAAAATAAATCGCAAATCACGGGGAATATAGCGATCTTGTCAGGACTCGGTGTTAGCTGGGGTGGGCTTCAGAGACTGAGGCTGTGGCAATTTTCGTTGACTTTAAGTGGCAAGTGGGGATAGAATTGTCAGATTTCGGGGTTAGTCCCCCAGCACCGGGGGCTCCGCCCCACGCAGTCACGTGTCAAATGAGACTATATTTGTAATCATAGGAATAACTTTCGCTCGAGTAATGGGGGCCAGGAACTGACCTTTGGGGAGACCATGAAGCCTGAAATGGCAGGGGTCGACAGTCTGCTCACTTACTCTCTTTCCAGAAGGACCGTGGGAGGCGTCTCCTTGAGTTCCTATCTGCCCGGCCACAGCAGCCCTTTTCTGAAAGAACTACAGGTCCGGCAGCGCGTGCGCAAGGAGGAATGCCTCGGTTCAATACGCGGCGCAGGGAGATGACGCAACCAAGATTGAGGGAAGGTCACGTGAGAACAAAGAGGCCTCAGAGCCCGAAGGCTGGTAAGTTCCCTGCGCAGCTTGTGGTATAACTGAGGTGCTGGGCAGTGGGGTGCTCCGTTATAGGGGGTATAAGTGACGCTCTCAAACCTTTCTCCTAGGGAAATGTGGTGAGGTCGCAGCAGGGACCTCCGCGCTTCTAGACAATCCGGGAAAGAAGTGCCAACGAGAGGACTCCGCCCTCCTAACCCACCGCCCCTGGGTAAGTGGGGGTGGGGGTGGGGAATGGGCCAGTGGGGCGGGGGTGGGCGCGATCTGGGGAGAGATTGCGCCTTTGCGGGGAAGTGGGCCTCTTGTTGCAGGGATGGAGGGTGGAGTCTGCGCCTGAGAGCCGAAATTGACAAACGCCGTATAAAAAAACCGAGGCCTCTTCATTAGTTTTGTTGATTTTCTAAGAAGCAGTGGGGGGAGGGGAGGAAAGGTAATGTAGATTAAACTTTAATATGTGTCATGTACATCTTTGGGGTTTTTTTCGCCCTGACCGCCCCAGGGGAAGAGGTTGCTTCTTTTATTTATGTTCCCGAATCCATTTCCTCCCCTTATTTCCAGGCCCTTTGCTCTCAGTTTTCTTTGGACTATTTTAGACCAATTCCTCATAGCTCCCAGGCTGTTCTCTTTTGAGGTGTGAACAAGCCTCCTTTCCCTTTCTCATTTCACTTTGTTGACAGACTTTTTGAGGTATCGTTGCTTTCATTTCCTCTCTTACCACAAAATGTGTAGCTGTCATCCCGCTGACTGAAACTACCCGTGAGAGCAAAACGATCTTTGAGGGCAAAGGTCACCAGTCACTACCTAATGACCAAGTTCTGGCCCTCTCAATTCTCAACTGGTGACATTTAAGTAGCATTTGACACTAACAATCTCCTCTATTGATGTGTGACTCTGCACTATCCTGGCCTTGCTGTCTCTTCTAGGTATTCCCAAAGGCTTTTAAGGCTACTCTTTTACTCTTTACTTCACCTACCTTTTCAAGAAATCATTTGTTACCAGTTTTTAACCTCATCAAAATAATTTGATGATTTCAAAATCTCTAGCCCTGCTGTTTTCACTTTGACTCTCAATCTTTTATTCCAATCTCCCCTGACCACCCTTCAATTCTTTCAGTTTACCTCTAACAGAGTAGTCTCCTTAAAACTAGTACTTAACTTTCCCACAGTTCTACTAACAATACCATTATTCTGTTCAAAAAGGCCTCTGGGCAATCGTTTTTGTAAGTACATAGAGCCTACAACTGCACCAGGCATAAGCAGGTGTCAGTATTTTTTCATGCAGGGTTATATGTGGTTATATTCTCCAGAATTCTGGAGTATAACTTATCTGACAGGACAGCTTATAATCGCCTTTTATATCGTTTCATTGTGAATAGCATCAAAATTGCAGATTGGTTGCTTTATTTTTTTTTTACTACTCTTTGGCAGGTCAAAACGATAGGGATTAGGCTTACTAGTTATTTCAAATTTGGTGCAATTATTATGAAAACATACTTTATCCTCATTCTGTCTTTATTCTTTTAGAAAATTAACCTTCCATTTCTCACATTCCCAAAGATGTGAAGTGTAGAGATTGGATCCCATATTAGGACTCAAAAGAAAATAGGTGAAATACCAACAACATGGTTACACACAGCTATGGCTGTCTTTCAGTAATATGCCCCTCTACACCTTTTCAGTCCAGGCATGCAGGGTCAGCATTGTTACATGCTAAAGTTAGCCATTGCTCCAAGAATATAACACCTAGATGATTATTTTTGGACAGAACTATAGAGTACACCGGAAAGTACCTTCATTTTTTTCATTGGGGATGGTAAGTGAAGGATTTGAGAGTCAAGGTTACACTTTCTATCCTCGACAAAAGTAACTTCACGCTTGTAGAAGGGATGCAGGCTCACTAATGCAGATCATTTTAATAAGAGCTTGTCCACCAAAAATAGTTCTTTACACAGCTATTTAAATTTAGCTGGTGAAACATTAATTAGGTCTAAATGAGTATTGGAGGCTTAATTTTTACTGCCATTGCCTACTTAGATTTGTTAGTAGAAGGTACTATAAATTGGATTATTCTGATTTTGTAGGTGGAAAAACGGAAACGAAGAAGTTAAATAATTTACTTGGGCCTAGCATATGAGGGAAAAAAGCAGAGAAAATACCTATGGTCTGCAACACTTTACTAACCTGATACAAATTGGAGGAGAGTGAGGCTGTCGACTTCTGCAACCTGCCTCAGGGTGACTGAATCAGTGGCAGCAGTGGCGGTTTCCAGACCTTTCAGCCTGCAGATGGTAAGGGGATCTGACAACAGGTCAGAAGGAGATTTACAGGGGTCCCTTTGCTGGCACCAGGGGCAGGACTCTGTTGCATAGCCTATAGTTGGATCTGGGTCACAATCCCGGGTCTTAGCCCCAGTGCAACGAAGAGCACTAGTACAGCAGAACTTGTGGCCACAGGGGAGCAGGGATTCTGATCACAGTTCAAGGGCTGAAAAGTGTGTTTGGGTCATTTACAAACCAGTGCACAATACAGGAGAGTAATAAACACACTTCTCCCTAGATCATAACCATCTTGGAAGAGCCAAAAACTTACAGGTCTCTAGAATTACCTCTGAAAACAGCTGCACAAAAAACCTGAAGCTTGAAACAGTGCCCTCCCCATTTGGGAAGAAAGCCCCAATTTAGCATAGAGTTAAAAGTCAAGAAATAAAATTCCTGCATCCAGAACCTCCAAGAAAGATATGAGTTGGTCTCAGGCCATGGAAGAATTCAGAAAAGATTTAAAAAATCAAATAAGAGAGGTAGAGGAAAAGTTGGGCAGAGAAATGAGAGCGATGCAAGAAAATCATGAAAAAAGAGTCAACAGCTTGGTAAAGGAGGTTCAAAAAAATACTGAAGAAAATAACATCTTAAAAAACACAATACGCCAAATGGCAAAAGAGGCACAAAAATTCAGTGAAGAAAAGAATGCCCTAAAAAGCAGAATTGACCAACTGGAAAAGGAAGTACAAAAACTCAATGAAGAAATTAATTCCTTAAAGGTTAGAATTGGGCAAGTGGAAGCTAATGACTTTATGAGACATCAAGAAACAATCAAACAAAAGAATGAAAAAAATAAGAAAATGTGAAATATCTCATTGGAAAAACAACTGACCTGGAAAATAGATCCAGGAAAGACAATTTAAGAATTATTGAACTACTTGAACTTCATAATCAAAAAAAGAGCCTAGACATTATCTTATAAGAAATTATTAAGGAAAACTGTCCTGATATTCTAGAACCAGAGGGTAAAATAGAAATTGAAAGAATCCACCCATCACCTCCTGAAAGAGATCTCAAAATTAAAACTCCCAGGAATATTATAGCTAAATTCCAGACTTTTTAGATCAAAGAGAAAATGCTGTGAGCAGACAAAAATTAAAGCATTGTGCAGTCATAATCAGGATAACACAAGATTTAGCAACTTTTACATTAAAGGATTAGAGGGCTTGAAATACAATATTCTGTTGGGCAAAAGAGCTAGGATTACAACCAAGAATCACCTACCTAGCAAAACTGAGTATAATCCTTCAGGGGGAAAAATGGACATTCATGAGATAGAAGACTTCTAAACATTTTTGATGAAAAGACCAGAGCTGAATAGAAAATTTGACTTTCAAATAAAAGATGCAAAAGAAGCATATAAAGGCAAACAGGACTTCTCAAGGAGGGTGGGTGGGGAGGGAAGAAGGGAGAGAATTTGGAATTCAAAAGTTCTAAAAACATGTTAAAAAAAGTTGTTTTTGCATGCAACTAGGAAATAGAATATATAGGCAATGGGGTATAGAAAGCTATATTGCTTTACAATAAAGTAAGGGGAAAAGGGATGGGAGCGGGAGTGGGGTGATAGAAGGGAGGGCAGACTGGGGAAAGGGGCAATGAGCAATACATGACATCTTGGGGTGGGGGGGCGGGGAAGGTAGAGATGAGAAAATTTGTAACTCAAAGTCTTGTGGAAATGAATGCCGAAAACTTAAAAATAAATTAAAAAAATAAAAATAAACATTGAAAAGTATCTTTACATGTAATTGGAGAAAACAATACCATTTACAAAAAAAAGTAAACAGGAAAGAGAAATTACAAGGGATTTGATATGGTTAAACTGTTTCCTACATTGGAAAGTTTTTTTTTTCATTTTCTTTCTTTTATTAGAATTTTTTTTTCATTTTTTTCCCAAAGTTTTTAACTAAAAACAAACAAAAAAGAGAAAACCAGAAAAAAATCACCAGAAACTTCAAAACAAAGAATCTGGGGGAGGAAATTGGATTAAAGGTTGTCCTCCTTGCCCCCTGACCACAGCCTAGGACAGAACACAGGATGAGAGAGGCTTCTCTCCTCTCCCAGTGTCCTCTCAGATCTTAGGGAGGAGATGGGGAAATTGCCCCCACATTGGGAGACCCTGGCCTGCAGATGATGGCAACACGAACAGCAAGGGACAGTCACAGTGGTCCAAAGGATGTTGAGGCTGGGGAGGAGTAAAGGTCAGGGGTGGGAGGGGATTGGATGGGGTCACAGGAAGTAGTTAGCCACTGGCTTCTCGGAAGGGATTCCCCGGGTTTCCTGGGGTACAGCTTCAAAGATGAAGGCTTTCTGGAGGTGCTCATCCACCTCCAAGATGTCTGCCACATTTCTGCAGCAGTAGCAGTAGTTGGGTGCTGACCACACAGTGAACACAGTTTCATTGAAGTGCCACTTGTAGGCTTCCATCAGCTGGTGAGCCCAGCATATCATGTGGGTGTCATTGGCTGCATTGAACTGGGCCACCACATCATTGCCAAATAGGTAGGCAGCTCCTCCAGGATTCACACTCCAGCCTGTCGTGTCTTCGGGGTCAGACCAGAGCAAATCACACACTGGTTTTCTATGTGGGAAAATATAACTCTTAAAAATTTAAGGAGTACACATAGACAGAAAGCAGAGGTGAGTGTTGAATGTGAAGGTATGATTATCTTTAGTAGAGATTAGAAAGAAAAATGCACTGGGAGAAAGAGAAAGGGAGAAGTAGAATGGGATAAATTATCTGACGTAAGAGAGGCCTGAGAGATTTTACAGTGGAGGGCAATATAGGGGAAGTGGGGAGGAGAGCACATGAAGAATCTTACTCATGGTTATTGGCTTAAAGAGTGAATATGCAGTTAGGTGTAGAAATCTCTCTTACCATACAGGAAAGTAGTAGGGGAAGAGGATAGGAGGGGTGTGTGTGTGTGTGTGTGTGTGTGTGTGTGTGAGAGAATGGTCAGGGTGAAAGGAGAGAGGAGTAGGATAAACAGGGGAAACAGGCTGGCGTACATACATTGTTGCTAGTTTACTGTGAAAAAAAATGAGTTTCTCTGATAAAAACCTCATTTTTCAAACAAAGAAAACAGTCAAATCTATAGAAATAAGAGCCATTCCTCAACTGATAAATGGTCAAAGGATAGGAACAAGCAGTTTTCAGATGTAACCAAACCTGTCTATAGTCATATGAAAAAAATGTTCTGAATGACTATTGATGAGAGAAATGCAAATTAAAACAACTCTTGAGCTAGTGCCTCACAATTGTTGGCCTCACACAAGAGGAAAATGACAAATGTTGGAGGAGATATGGAACCAACTCTTGGTGACCAGTCTGAAACTTTGACTGAACAATACCACTAAGTCTGTATCCAAAAGAGATACAAAGCAAAAAGGAAAAGGACTTAGATATACAAAAATATAGCAGCTCTTTCTGTGATGGCAAAGAATTGGAAATCGAGGGGATATTCATTAATTGAGGAATGGTTGAACAAGTTGTATATGATTGTGATGGAATATTATGGTGCTTTAAGAAATGATGAGCAGAATGCGCTTAGAAAAACATGAAAAGACTTACATGAACTGATACAAAGTGAAATGAGCAGAACCAGGAAAACACTGTACACAGTAACAGCAATATTGTATGATGGTCTACTATGAATAACTTAGCTATTCTCAGCAATAACGATCCAAGACAATTCTGTAGGACTTACGCTGTCCATCTGCAGAGAAAGAACTGGTAGAACTTTAATACAGATCAGATACTTTTTCCATGTGCGTGTGTGTGTTCTTTTACAGATTGACTTACATGGAAATTTATTTTACATGACTACACATGTATAACCCATGTCAAATTGTATGTGTTCTCAGTGAGGTGGGGAGGGGAGGGAGAGAGAATTTGGAACTCAAAATTTGAAAAAAAAAGTTAAAATTGTTTTTATGTGTAATTTGGAAAAAGCAAAATATTAAATAAGATTAAAAAAAAAGTGTCACAAATGACAAAGCAGCAAATCCACGTCCAAAATTGGGTTGTAAACAAAAGTACTCAATAATAGACCCATAACAAGTAATTTTAAAACACATTCCTAAACTTTGAGAGCAAAATAAGAGACCTATTATGTGACATTTCATTAACTATGGTTTTACAGCTCAGAAAACCTTTACCATGACTCGATATTGTACACTTTTTCTTTAGATAATTTAAAGTGATGGGTAATCCTTGCTGCTACTCCCCTTCATTGGCACAGTTGAAGGACACAGACATCTAAAACTGTCTTCTTGCCTACAGTTCCATCGATAGACACCCAATCCATTATTAATCTTTTGCCATTTCATCTGAACATTGTTTGCAAGTGTAAAATGAGGACAACTTTAAAGTGACTCTCTGACTCTAAAATTCTGTGATGCCTATGAATTTTTTTTAGCAGGCACTGTGTAGCAGACCTTTCTGTCTTTAATGCCATGTACTACATCTTGGCCATATGGTACATAAAGGCTATGAAGGTGGGTAAGGAGATTTTCTAAGTAAGATATACTTTTTGAAAGAAATTCCCTAAGGAAGGTAAGAAAGAATCTGATTTAAATTGTATGACTCAAAATCATAAAACTGATTTAAAATAAACTAGGAGAGACCACCATAAGGGTTATTTTAGGAAAAGTTGACAATTTTTACATCTTTTGAAATAATCTTACATCCATTTTTTAAAAAAAAAAATATTTATTGAAGTAAAACACCCATTTTTCTTAGTGTTTCAAAATGTGGGAAAAAGACAAAAACATATAGTAAATTACACAATTGATTTCCATACTCAAGACTATCAATGTAAAACAATGATCTCCCCAAAACAGACAGTTTGAAGATAGTATGGCTTTATTAGAATAAACTGATTTTTAAGTAGTCTGAAACTACTTTATATAATTAATTTTAGTTTTTTTTTCCCCAAAACCACTGAATTTTGGCATGTTTAATTTTTTAATAATTCATTTTCTGATGTTCATAATAGCTAATTATCATTACCAAAAAAGTGTTGAGGAAACCTCAATTAAGGAATTATGTGTATCAATTAGGGCCAAGAACTACAAACTCTCCTAATTCAAAGAACAGTCTAGTAATTGACTTAAAATGACAACTTTAAGTTTACTTCTTTGAACACTTAAATTGATACCCATCTTGAATGTAGTTAATAGGTAAAGTGGAGATGGAGAAAAGGAACTATAAAGGGAAAGTATACTCCTTTATTGCAAAGCTAGAAAAAAAGAGACCCAGTGTTTAGTAGCTTACTTTGTACCATGGCTGAAGTAAATTATCTTTTCACTAGACAACTGATTTCCTTATATTTATAGCTGTCTATCTAATATTTAACTTTCCTTTTCCAGATAAGAGAGTTTAACCATTAAATGGTTCAACTTGATAATCAGAGAATTACACATTATGCTTCAGACTGCCTGGAATCAAATTAGTTTTTTCCAAAAATGATCAGCAGCCCTTTAAAAAACAAAAAATCCCAGCAGAACTTTGCTTTGCCAAAATTAATGTCTGAAGACTCACTAGAAAGCTGTAGGAAGCCACACTGACACCTATTAATGAGGCTTGAAAGTACATCACCAGGACACATCTGTCCCCTGATATGTCCAGAATTGACCAGGTCTAGACATGACAGTAAACCAGCACAAAGCATACGTTTATAAAACAAAAAAGAGCTGGCTGTCTTAGGAATAGGACATTTGACCTTTGTACAAGATGATTCTGCTCCACATATAAATGTACTTCAACTTGACTTGACTGACTGGATAACTCTTCCTACAGTGCCCTTTCATTAAACTAAGCTACTCCTATCCTCAAGACTCCTGTGTCGACGTGCAGAGCTTTTTCTGCTCTCGCTACACTGTCAATCATTGGTGAGCGGGGCCCGCCCTGCTCTCCTGGAAAACTTCTGCAGAAATTCAGCAGACGTGTTAAATACTTAGAGGCATCTCTTAAAAACCTGCTTTTCCAAACAGCATACAAATAAGTATTAGACCTTGAATGTAAAAACTTCCCATTGCACATTACAATGTAAATGGCATAGCATGCTACCTATTCCTTCCTCATAGAAAAAGCAGTAGCCACAAAGTTTTGGTCAGAAGGGTTGTTTCACATTTTCAGTTTAGTACTTATT
>CM053622.1:614144096-614174112 GCA_028646595.1 Phalanger gymnotis | reverse complement strand
CCAAACGAGTTCATAACCAGTTAAAACAGGAAAACACAAATTCCAGCTGTTTTGCTTAAATCTAAACATTTGGATTCAAATGACAAACCTTGGTTTTTGTGAAATTAAAAAAAAATGCTGCTAACACCACCTACTACTAGGTATATATGTTAGAACACAAGCCTAACTGGCTGCAGAAAGTGTTCTGACACAAAAAAGGCAAAAAATAACATGTTCTGTCCCCCTGCAATTATAACTGGGAAGGTAGCTTCTTGTGTGGATAATTTCTTAATTTCCTATCTATTCAAGGGGGTAAACACAAAATGTATTGTTAACATCCTTTTCTCTAACTCACTGCCCTCATTCTTAAATTCTGCCTTATGAACTAGTCTTGACAGCAAATAAGTATCCAAGTACACAGCTACAGCTAAGCAATCACTCAGTTTGCTATCCACAGTATTTTTAGAACTATCTGGATGAAAGAAAGTAGACAGTTAATTGATGCAAACAATTATTTACATACATGATACAACGCAAGAATAGTAGAACGCACCACAAAAGGCACTGAGATGAAGATATTTAAGAATATTATAGAAGAGAATGTCAAAAATCTGTGTCATGATTGATGAAGCATCTATAATTTCTAAGAAAAGCACCATAGTGACTTATCTCCAGTGCACAGTTCAATCAGCTCCTAGAAAGGTAGTATTATTTGTTGCTTTAAGATAACTGTTGTCAACCATAGCAGAGTTTGTTTTCAATGCATTACTGTCTACACATTAAATAATTGTGTTTTCAATAATGAATATTTCAAAGCAAATTTAAACTTGCATTTTGTTCTGATGTTAAAGACTAGAATAGCTATAAAGTTGTCAGAAAATTTTCTTAAAATTTATCATTTGGCACTATTTAAATCAACAGTACTTATCACTTGATGATTCAATATCTGAAACAAAACAAATTAATCATTTAAAAATATTTCTGGATAAAACTTATTCTACTTATCACAAACCTAACAAAAAAAATCAGACCAAGTTAGCAACTATAGGTAAAGAATTTGAAATCGAAATTATTAAAATTGGTTATTAGTACTGGAAATACTATGTGGTTTTACCAAGCTGCTACTGCTGGATAATGAATGCACCCATCCTTTGAAGGTTACATATGCATATTTTGTTTTTCTTATTCTGGTTTGGTAAAGAGACTAATGTTAACTTCTTGCAAGACCTTGCTTTAATGACTGATAGTCTTAAAGAATTTTCATCACTTTCAACTGCACTGCAGTCAAGATCAATTAACATTTAGAAAACACAAAAATTAAAGAACATGAGAGCTTTGGAAAACTTAAAGATTGGCACTGGATAGCATTAATCTCTAGTTAAAAATCTGATTAAGTCAGATCAGTTTAAAGACATTCTATTTAATAAAAATAACTTTAATGCTCTTCCTCAGAGTAGTTACTGAAAAATATCATTCAACACATGAACTTACATATTTTATCAGAGAGGAATAATGAAAGCATTTTAATTTATTAGAGCCATATAGTTGTCCTTATGAAGGAGAATAGACATAGACATGTTTTTAAAAACTACAGCATTTAAATACAAATTTATAACATGAAATTGATTTAAACAATTTTTGTAAATAATGTAGAATCAATGTTCTAAATTCCTGTAAGTACATAAAAAGCGAAAAAGATACATATAACACTGTTGCAATCAGAAGTGCTAAAGCTGAAAGAGGTTTTAGGTTAATGAATATGATTTATATGAGGGTGAGAAAACAGTTTAATAGTAGATCACATGTCAGATTAAATGACAAATTCCTTAGGAAGAGTAGATTAGAATGCAAATCCTTAAGTCAAATCATGGTTAAACTACAACCTTAGATTGGCTATGGATAAGAGTTTGTGGCAAGAGTCTACGAAAGTATCCAGGAATCAATTGACTATATGGAATTTATAATAAAGAGTACTGTATATTTTATTATTTTAAAGTTGGATACTACACATCCTTTGTATCAGTACAATTCGTAATACCTTACATATGCTTATATATTATTTGTAATACTTTACATACACACTTTTCTAGAGAGCTAGCTGTTAAACCCTTACCACCGCTCATTCTGCAATTTAAACCCATTCTTCTCATTTAATACTTTCCTATACAAGAAGACCATTATTTTTGTTTCCTCCTCTTGCCCTTCTTTCATGCTATACAAAACAGGTCACTATTTATATTTGTCTTAACAATACTGTGCATATGATAATCTTATACATCAGTAGTTATTAATCTTTTTGGAGCGCTAACATTCTGTCATTTCACGTTGTATTTTTGAAAGGTGTTAGCCTGCTTATATCTTAAAACTTAAAATAATTAAAATGAGAATTTCATGACACCTCTTTAGAAAACTGTAAAAACCTGGAGCAATGTAAAAAAAAGTGACAAATCCTACTGCCTCACATGGAAAGAAGTATGGTATGACAGAAAAGATGAAACCTCAAAAACCTTAGGCTCCGCTACTAATTAGCTATAACACTCTAGACAAGTCTCAATTTCCCTGACCCTCAAATTTCTTCATGTAGAAAATGTGGAAGAAACACTTTGGAAAATGTAATGAACAGTAATAATAATAATAATAATAATAATAATAATAATAATAAAAAGATAGTTTTACAATAGATTTTATTGGGTTTTTTTTTTTGGAGGGGGGAAGGCAAGGCAATTGGGGTTAAGTGACTTGCCCAAGGTCACACAGTAGTAAGTGTGTCAAGTGTCTGAGGCCGCATTTGAACTCAGGCCTCTGACCCAAGGGCCTGTGCTTTACTAACTGCGCCACCTAGCTGCCCCCACAATAGATTTTAACACTTATAGCACAAATAAATTTTTAAAAATTTTGGGGTTTTGTATATTATTAGAACATAGGTACACAATCCTTGCCTTATTGTCGTGTGCATCCATACAACATTAAGGTCATTATTTCCTTGAGGGAAAATATCAGAGAAGACTAAAAGTGACAATTTTCTTTTTGTACAAAGCACTATGATATAAGATAGAAAGGGAGCTATATAATAGGAACATGCTCCCATAAAGCATGAAGCGTTACTATCTGATCTCTAAATCCTAACCATTTTGGGGGTCCAAGTTCAAGCCCTGTCTCCTAAATGAAGCCTTACTCTCAACTAATCTAGCTCACAATTATCTTTCTTCTAATTTCATACTTAAAGACAACACAGGCCATACCATTTGGTAATGTTATCATTAACATTTAAGTATTAAGCCATATAGTACAACAGAAATGCAAAGAGGATGTAAAAGGTATGGTTTCAAGGGATTTAGAATCAAGTTGGGGAAAAAAGATACAGTACAAAACCCACAATGCAGCAAAGGCTCAAGAAGAAAACCAAACTAATGAGATCAAAAATCTCCAGTACTGAAGAAGCCAGTGCACATTGTTGAACATAATATAGGAAGGTGTAATAAGAAGTTAGAAGAGAGTGTAACCACTGAATGCTGAGCTCATAGAATCATACCTTTAGCACTGTCAGGGACCTCAGAAGTCAAGAGTACAACCCCCTCATTTTACAGATAAAGAAACTGAGGTACAGGGAGGTTAGGCAACTTGCTCAGGGTCACTGAGTATATGAAGGAGGAGGCCAAAGTTCAATCTACTGTACCACCTATGTGATTAGCAAAGGCAAGGCCTTAAAGGAAGCATATATTTTACATATGTAAAGAAAAGAACTCATTCTCTCCTTCCTTAGAGTTCCCCTAAGGCTTTCTTTGTCCCACTTATACACTAGTACAGGCATATCTCCTAGATATTTTGGGTTCAGTTCCAGACCACCGCAATAAAGTGAATAGTGCAATAAAGTGAGCCACATGAATATTCTGGTTTCCCAGTGCATATAAAAGTTATTTACACTATACTGTAGTTTATTAAGTGTGCAGTAGTAGTATGTCTAAAAAATATACATACTTTAATTAAAAAATATTTTACTGCTAAAAATGCTATCATTTGAGTCTTCATTGAGTTGTAATCCTTTTGCTGGTGGAAGGTTTTTCCTCAATGTTGATGGCTGCTGACTGAGCCGGGTAGTGATTGATGAAGATTGAAGTGGCTGTGGCAACTTCTTAAATTAAAACAATGAAGCTTGCCCACTTGAACACTTAAGAGGCCCTTGCAGGATTATTAACAGGCCTAATTTCAATATTGTTGCATCTCAGGAAATAGAGAGGCCAAAGGAAGAGAGAAACAGGAAACAGGATATCTGTGGAACCATCACGATACACTCAACATTTATTGATTAAGTATGCCACCTTAGATGAGTGCAGTTCATGGTGGCCCAAACCAATTACAACAATAACATTAAGGATCACATATCACCATAACTGACATAATAATAACGAAAAAGTTTGAAAAATAACCAAAATGTGAAACAGAGACACAATGTGAGTGCATGTTGTTGGAAAAATGGTGCCAACAGACTTGGCTCAATGTAGGGCTGACACAAATCTTCAATTTGTAAAAAAAACAAAAACCAAAAAACACAGTATCTTCAAAGTGCAGTAAAGTGAAACACAGTAAAATGAGGTATGCCTGTACACATTTTTGTATATGTGAGGAAACATGAAAGCAAATTCTAGTAGAAAGAATACCACACTTGGAATTGGGAGGTCTATGGTCATAAACAAATCATTTCATCTCTGAGCTGATTTCTCATCTGTAAGATGGATGTTATATACTGGTATACCTCAAAGAGTTCTAATGGAGAGAGTGCTCTGTAAACATGAAAAAACTAGAATAATTGTTGTATGGCCTACTTCCCTAACCCTATTGGGGGCCTCCTGAGGGCAGACACCATGTCTTATATCTCTGATACCCCAAAGGGGCTAGCAATGTGCCCTCAATAAGGTAGGTGCTCAAAAAAAAGATGCTGGTTCAATTTCACACAGGATGAATGGCATGGAAAAAAACGAATAGAGAAAACATGATGAAAAAATGCCAAGTTCACCAATTTGGCTAGAGCAGAGATTTTGTGGAGAGGAGCAATAGCGTGACAAGGTAAAAGAGGAGTCCATTGTGGAGGACCTCATATGTCAAGCTAAAGAGCTATCTCATAAAAAATGAATCTGTGCCTCAAGGCACTGCCAGCTTCTAATCAGTGGTGGATAAAAGCAAACAAATGTTTTAGGAAGATTAATGGGAGGCAGGATGTGGGATATTCCCACTGTCTTATATTTGTACATTTCCTGGGTATTTGTTCTGACCCCTCTCTTCAAACGAGAACATTTCTTACACTTTTCCCATATCCCTTCCAGTGCTTGGCACTGTTCTCCTAGGATGCTCTCTCAATGCTTGCTACTATAGAATGGTATCACCACCCACCTACTGAAATAAAGGTTCTTATAATATTCTCATACCTATAATACTTCAAAAAACAATTTTAGAATAATTCTTCCCTATTCACGTTTTCCTAAACCCTGAGTTATTTCTACTCACAGAATTATTGGAGAAATTGTGAAGAACTTCCGTGAAGAAGTAAACTGCACTCCATAGTCCAGTTGTTCCCAGTGAGTTAGCAGTCTGGCTTTACCCTGGTCAGGGGTTTCAAAAGGTGTTCCTTTTACGGCATGTAAAAATACATACATTCCCTAGAAAATAAAAAAGATGTATCACCAAAAAACAACATAATATTTGTACTTATTAGCTTGAAAGAATGCAAAGAGTCTGTATACATGCCTGTGTATTAACAATTTGAATTTTAAACTTTCATTATTATTGGAATGTCAAGGCCAATCTGATAATAAACCATCAGTGATGCAAAAATAGTACCAAGAAAAAAACATTATCTGTTTCCTCTTCTGTTGTTGAACCAATATCAATCAACAAAATTTATCATGTACCTATTAGTACCAGGCACTATGGTGAACATATAAGATAAAAGTAAGGCCCATGAAGCTTATACTCTACAACTAAAATATTAAAGCTTGAAGTAGAATACACAGAATTTCTAACTTCTTTGAACATTTGGTATGCAGGTAGTAAGAAATGTAAGGATGCATTTTTAGCCATTGACTTTCTACCAAAGTACCAGATTTGAAGAACTGATGGTGTTTTTATGCTGAGCCAAATTTTTCTTTAAAAATATTTTTTCCTAGTTACATGTAAAGATAATTTTTACATTCATTTTTAACATTTTTAACATTTAAATTATGAATTCCAAATGTTTTTTCTCCCTCTCTCACCTCCCCCCTCCCTGAGAAAGTAAGCAATTTGTAGGTTACACATGTTCAATCATGCAATACATATTACCTTATTAGTCATGTTGTGAAAGACAGACCCAAATGAAAAAAAAAAACAAAACCCGAAGTGAAAAAACAATGTTTTATCTGTATTCAGACTCCATTAGTTCTTTCTCTGGGGGTAGATAGAATTTTTTTATCCTGAGTCCTTTGGAATTGTCTTGAGCTAAATTTATTCTTAAAAAAATAAGTTGCATGTACAAATCTCTAATATAAAAACAAAACAAAAAGGTTCAAATACTTTTAACAGAGACTTCTTTTAGGCTAAGTTGAAATACCCTCCTCTAAAACAAAAATAAATGGCCAGAGGTAATGTCACATTTTTTTCTTCATAATATTACACCATCACATGTTTTCCCAACTAAAAACTTCAGTAATCAAGATTGGGGTTAAATTAATTATAAATTAGTTTTTGCAAAAAGTTGATTTACTATGTTTAAATAATATCTGGATCTCATACTATATACCTAATATTGACTTTACCACAAAACTATTTCACAATTATATAATATAATGCTTTATAGTTAGGAAGTGCTTGCTTTACATACATCATTTCATTTGATCCTTGACTCCTAACCCTATGACATTAGTAGTTTGATCTTATGGCCTATTCCCATTTTAGAGATGAGATGACTGAGTAGCTAGCACTGAATAAAATTTTCTGGTTCCAAGTCTAACACATAGTTTGCTTACAAATATATTGGTAAAAGGACTTTAAATGACAGAGAAACTACCTCATCTTTTACTTAGTTTTGAGAAAATAAAAAAAATTCAGTTCGATGTAAGTTAGTATGTCTGTTTATATACTTTTTTAAAACATGTGCCAGCAAAACATGCTAAAAAACAAACTAAATAACAGCCTTTACCTCCAAAAAGCAATTCCAATTTTTGCTTATGCTGATTAAGCAATTCAAGGGGACTTGATGTCCAGCTGAGATGAGACTAAAGGAACAACTTCATGACTCATTTTAAACAGTGGTTAGTAGGTGTGGTCTTGAAGGAACTGGCAAAAAGACAGAAGCTGTCCTAGAATAAGTGACATGTACTTTTTCTGGAAGCCCTCTGTTTGCTGCAATTAACTTTTCAAAACTCTTTTACATTGCATTCTAAACACGAAGACACAACTGTACCTGAAGATTACGTTATATACACAAGTATAAAGCATTTCATTAGTGTAAACCTTTAAGAGTATTTATATTAACTCTATTATTTACCCAAGTCCCCAACTTGAAGACACTGATTCATAATTACTTAAAAACAAATAGGACAAGTACGCTCCACAGCTCTAGTAACAGAGACCTTGGGTGCCAAAGGAACAAATGGCAGAATGAGGTACACTGTATTGAGGCTCAGTAAGTTCTGATTACATTTACTCTTTGAACTAAGCTAATTCATTTGTATTGATGATTCTAATAGTAAGCTTTAATACTGAATAAAAAAATAATTGCTGGAAGTTTGCAGTGTATGGTATGAAGATTCAAACTCAACTAAAAAATAGAGGTAAAAAACAGTGCCAGTTCCCCCATGTCTAAGAAATTGAGTACACTCTGGCTTAAATGTGTATAATTGGTTTAAAAGTCTTTAGAAATAAAGATAAAAGTAAAATAAAAAATAAAGGTAAAAAACAGTGCCAGTTCCCCTATGTTTAAGGAATTGAGTACACTCTGGCTTAAATGTGTATAATTGGTTTAAAAGTCTTTAGAAGTAAACTTTAATCTATAAATTGGTTGGCCTTGGGATCACTATGCCAGAGGCAAGTTAGAAGTGTCTTGTTAATAGGGCCATTATCATAGGTTAGATGCAAATTCAGTTAATTTTACCTTGTTGCATTGCCAAACTGTGTTCCTTACCTAGTTCGCCACATTACATAAGAGGGCTGCAGGTTGCAAGAGGGACCTGGTTACAGTGTATAAAACGATCAGCACAAATCCATTACCATTACAAGAAAAATAACATTTGCCACTGGGCTTTCATTTATGAAAGATTATACAACAGTTCAGAATATATGCTAAATTTAGTCTCTGTAGAGAATTTATAAAACATATTCTTGAACTGTATTTTCTAGCTTATTCTTAAATTTTACTACTCTAAATTCTCTATATGAATAGCTTACAAAGTATAATTTATAAAATAAAAATATTTTCAAGTTTCCTGATTACTTTAAACTTCACTTTTGTTTTTACCTTCTAATAATATGCCCTTAATGTAGCAAAATATTTTATAATCAGGTAAGTTCTTACCAGATTATGTATAATATTTGTTAAGGTCCAAGCAACAGGAACACTGAAGAAGGGAATGCTGAGTAAGACAATATGAAGCAAACCAACTCCCAATGCATATGTCAGCCACATACCACGACTGTTCATTACCCTGGTGTTTGGATTTACCTCACTGTGAGCAACTCCAACATTCATTTTCGCTCTGCAGGGAAACAAAGAAATGAAACAAAATTGTTGTCATTGAAAAGATGAAGAGATTCTTTAAAAATAACCCTATTGAAAAACTAGGAAAGAGATGTAGTTACTTCCAATTAATCTCTTTGTTGTTTCAAAGTAGGGGGAAAATAGCAGAAAATACTTAGCATACGCAGGTACTGATAATGTCTGTAGAGAACCTTTGTCAAATTAAAGTTCCCAAACTCAAATCCTTCTAAAAGTCTCCTCCCAAGATTTCTTATATGACAATTAGAACAGAAAATGTGGATGAATTTTCCTGATGTGCCAAATGGAGAAATATGTTCTCAAAATGGGAAATAACAGTAGGCAAATTACATTTTTCAAAGTGTTTAAGTCTTGAAACACCAGTGCGACTTAGAAAAGTTTCACCAAAAAAATCAGAAGGCAGGGAGGGAAAATTTTTGTTTCTTAGTTTTGTGGTAAAGTCAAATTTATTTGAAAAACATAAGTTCCTGCATCCCACAAATATTTACTGCTTCTAAATATTTAGTAAGGTCAAAAAAAATGTCCTTTTGTTCTCTCAGAGAGAGGGGGAGGGGGGAAATAAAGGAATAAATGATCACCTTTCTCAGAATGCCTGTTTTTAAAAACAAGAAAAAAAACATCCTTTGAATGGTACTGGTTAATAGAAATACCTCATTTGTAACCTGAATAGTCTTTTAGTAGTCCAAGAATGGAAAGAATAAAAAAAAAGCAGAGTAGGGCTGATTTAACAAGACATCTTTGCTACAGTGTTGACACGCACATTTCCTATTATTTCAGTGCTTTGAAAAATTGGTTAACTTACTGAATCATTGAATCTCAGAGTGAGAAGGGACCCAGAGGGCACATAGTCCAACCTGTATCTGACCAGGACACCTCTACAACATATTCAAGTGGTCATGCAGCCTTTGCCCGAAGAACCTCCACAAGGGAGTTATCTCCTGATGGGAAGACGTAAGCAACATGCATCTTGATACTGTTGCGGCTAAAAGGTAGTTTACAAAGGGAATATGGGACATTCCCTGCAACTCAATTATTGGAAATCTTGCCCTCCCTAAATGCTATCCTGTAAAATCTGCACTTTTCACTCCTACCAGGATGAGAAAACCTTCCCGAAAGCCCAGAAAAGGAAATCTCTCGCGTTACTCTGGTCAGCCTGAGGGCTACGCAGGGAAAAAGATTAAAGGTCAGGGGTCGAACGGCCCCCAGCGGCCCCCAGCGGGTGTCCGGGGAGCCTGGAGGAACTGATCCTGCGGGAAGTAGGAGCAGGGGTGCGGGGAAGGGATCGCGAGGTCCATGGAAGCCCGGTCCAGGGCGGATCTTTTCCTCTCCCAGCCTGAGATACCCTCAGTGTCCAGGGACCAGCGCAGGGACGCGACTCGAGACCGTCACGGAGGGCGGCGGGGCTCCGGGGCCTGTCTAGAACTCCCCCGCCGCAGGCTGGATGTCTTCCTGGTCCACCTCGGCCAGTGAGAACGTACCTCAAAACGGGCACCAAGCAGGGGGAGGAAGCAGTGAACTGCACCCGTCGTTCGGGAAGCCACCGAAGCACTCCGGCCCCGGCTGGACACCGGTTGGCTCCCGGAGCTAGAGCCCTGCTTTGCCCTCGGGCGAGAACGTCCCCTGCGGAAGCCCTAGGAGCGGAACGCCCCACCATCCCTACTGACAGGCAGGCCCGCCAATCAGATCCTGCCCGGGCGCGCCGGAGGCGGGGTTAGCTGCCCTCGGCTTCCCATCTGCCTCTGGGCTGCCGGCCTTCCAGGAGGCCAGCACCGCCCCTCGTGGCTGAGCGAGGAGGTGCGGCATCCTAGGGCCGCGTCGGGGGCGGTCCTGGGGGAGGCGGAGGCTGAGATCTGGGGCAACGGAGGAAGTAGAGCTTTGCCGCCACACGTTTGTATCCTGGCCCCAAGAAAAGGTATCATGTGACTAACGGGCATTTTTATTTTCTCGTCTGTGCTGGCTTCCTGTGTCCTATAGGCTGTTGTAAGTGAGTAAGCGCGCATCTGGGGGGCTTGTAGCTAGAGAGAGGCCTTACTCTGCAGCCGTAAGCCCCAGGGAGCCATTGAAGCCCAGGCGCCCCGTGTGGGTGGGTGTGTGTGTGTGTGTGCGCGCGCGTGTATAAGTGTGAGAATGCGTGCGTGCACGGAACTTGGAAAAGCAGGATAAACGGGGCATTGAACATAGGTTTTTTGTTTTGTTTTGCTATTTTTACTTTGTTAGAAGGAATTTTGCATTATGATGCTTTTCATTCTTCTGTCCTTGAACCTGTGAATTCTACATGCTGGGGAGCTACAGTGTATCCAACAGAAACCTAGTTCGCAACTGTAGCCCCTCCCCCCCCCTCCCCCCCCCGGGTCTTCGGGTGTGTGGTATTTTGACCCAAGTGCCAAAGTGGTGCATGTGGATTTTTTTGTATTCAGACAGGTACACAGAATTTTTGTCCTCTGTAATCTGAGATATTTGGTGTTTGGACTAAATAACTTCCAGGGACCATTCCATGTCTAAATCAGTGATCATGTGTTATTGTTGATACATACTGATAAGTACACTGAGAAAGGTATTATTTTTTGAGTAAACTAAACTTTGAGTGCTTCCCTATTTTGGCCTTTTCGGTTTATGGGTGAAAAAAAAAATCTTGAAGTCCATAAAAGACTTAACATTTGTATTGCTGAGGTTTAGCCGGATCTTACCCCCTTCCCCAACTTCCTTATGTTATTTTAAAGGTACAAAAAAGTACAGATAGTGAAGGACAATTAATTCATTTTTATTTAAGGGCCTGCTTACTGTAAGGTACTTTTAGGTATTCTGGGGAAGATAACGGTAAGAAAGTCTTGGCCCAAAACGAGTGTATTACCTGTATGGAAGATGTACCCTAAAAGAAGGTACATTTGAGGTTCAGAGGAGGGAGAGATCTAATCCAGTAAAAAGATATAATAATAATAGAGTTGCAGGCACTTTGCAATCGTTATCTCAATTGATTTTCAACAGCTTTGGGAGGTAGTTACCATGATTACCCCCATTTTACACCTGAGGAAACTGAGGCAATAGAATGACTTGCCCAGGGTCACACAGCTAGTATTAAAGGTATTGAAGTTGAAGAATGTGTTGACAGATATGCCAGTAAGTCAAATATTTGTATCATAAGATTTTTCCAAGTGAAAAGACCAGCATAAATAAATGACATGGAGGCACAAAGGTGGACAATATGTAGAGAAGAGGGAATAAGTTATTTTATCTAGAGCACTACATACAGGTAAAGTTGTGGTGGGTGTGGAAATCTAATTTAAACTCCTTGAGGTCAGAGACTGTCTCATTTTTCTGTTTGTATCCCCAGTGCTCATAATGCTGACATATAGCAGCAGCAATCTGTGAAAAATACTCATTGGTTAATTGATAAAGAGCCAGATTAAGAAACTTAGATTTTATTCAGTAGGTAGGGGGGAGAGCTACTGTAAATATGTGAAAACTAGGATAATATAGTCAGACTTAAGAAAGGAAATTTAATCTGACATTGTATTATATATTGAAAGGAAAGTAGAAACTGAAGATGGAGATACTACTTGAAGATAGTGACTGTTTTGATTTTCTAAGTGTTCTGTGGGAATCCAAACTGTCCCTGTTGTTTTTGGAAACATCGAGATTTATGGGGAAGTTTGTTTTTTAGCCATGGTTCTTTTTATAGAGCTCATTTAAATTTCACTATTTTTCTCTTGATTCATGCTCCTTTTATCTGTCAGCTCTTCCCTCCCTTATTGTGAATTGATGATGACCAGGAGATGATGCAGTTATAATAGAAAGAATTTTGGATTTGGAGTCAAGGGACCTGTAGAAAATATAAAGAGGGGAGGGAATAAGCATTTACATAGGGTCTGCTTTTTGTCAGGCATTGTCCTAAGTGCTTTACAAATACTGTCTCATTTGATTTTCTTAACAACCCTGCCAGGTAGATGGGGTTATCCTCATTTTACAGATGAGGAAGCTCATACAAATAGAAGTTGTTACTTTCCCAGGGTCCCATAGCTAGTAAGTGTTTAAGGCTGGATTTGAACTCAAGTGTTCTTGATTCCAGGCCCATTTAGCTGCCTAAGGCAGAAGTTTATAATCTAGGAAGAAATATGATATAAATATCAATGAGTAGTATAAAATGAATGATATAAGACCATAGAGAAAGAGAGAGATCACTTCTAGTGGGGGTGTTCTGGGGAAACAGAGGAGATAGTGTTTAATTGTGTTTTAAAAGAATAAGATTTTAACAAGTGGAGATGAGAGCAAGCAAGAGAGAGAAATATATTGAGCTGAAAGTGCAGAGGTAGGTAAATGCAATGGGGAGAAAAGGCATGTTTAGGAAAGCATAAGTAGCCTAGATAGTCCAGATAAGGAAAATGAAGGCTTTCAAGGTAGTTAGAGTGCACAGTGAGTCAGGAAAACCTGAGTTCAAATTCACCCTTGGATACTTACTAGCCATATAACCCTGGGCAAGACACTTAACCCCAGTCTGCCTCAACTGTAATATGGGAATAGTAATAGCATCTGCCACCCAGGGTTGTTGTAAGGATCAGATGAGGTAATAGTTGTAAAACGATCAGCACGGTGCCTGGCACATAATCGGCATTCATTTCCTTCCTTCCTTTGAGTCACACAGCTAACTGGTAAGTTACACAGCTAGTTAGGAAAGGAATGTGTATTGGAACCAGGAGTAGGGCAAGGGCTAAGGTCCGGAAAGAAGAAGGGACTCCTTCACTTCCCTTTTTTGGTTCCCCTCCTATTTGAATGACCATTCCTTCTTGGTCTCTTTTGCAGGATCATCATTGATACCATGCTCCTTTTCTTTAGTCGTATCTTGTTTTGTCCTAGGTCCTCTTCTCTCTCCCCAGTCTCATCAACTGTATCCATTTCCATGAATTATCTCTATGCAAATGACTCCCAAATCTATATATCAGGTCTCTTGCTCAAGCTCCAGTTCCACACTAGTTGCCTGTAGGATATTTTAAACTGGATCTCTTGTAGTCATCTCAAACTCAGTATGTCCAAAACATAACTTATTATCTTTCCAATAAAATCCATCCCTGTCTCTATTGAGAGTACTACTATCCTTCTAGTCACCCAGGTTCACAGCCTGTCAGTCTTCAAATCATCATGTTCCCTCATAAGTCATGGTGATTTTACCTCTATATTATCTCTTGCATCTGTAACCCTTCATCGTCTCTCACCTAGACTATTTCAAGCCTCCTGATTGATCTCTCCCCAAGTCTCCTCCCGAACCAATCTCCACATACCTGCCAAAATGATTTTCCTTAAGCAAAGGTATAACCATGTCATTCGCCTATTACGTAAACTCCAGTGGCTTCCTATTACCTGTAGGATCAAGGTGTTCAAGGAAGACCAGCACCTCTGGTGTGAAGGCTTGCTGAGCCCTTTTCAGGGCTGCTTATCCACCTTTGGTATTCACCTGGCACTCAACTCTCACCTGTAGCTCCAGGAAACTGTAGCATGCACAGTGGGCACACCCCACTAAACCATCTTAGCAGATGGTTGAGAATAACTGACCAGTCACAAACCTGTTGGTGACTTAGGGGGTATACATCCTAAGCATGTGAAGACTTCCTCTGGTGGAATGGGCAGATGAGAACAGTTTGTTCCAGTGGACATGAAGGCAGTTGAAGCAGGCACTGTGGAGACCTAAGAGTTTGGTCAGACAGTGAGGACACCAAAATCATTCACTGCATCTTCGGCCATCACCAGTTGTCGTGACTTTTGTCTTGCCACTGGACTTCAGTGACTCTGGAAAAGAGAGTGAGGCTCATGACTTTATGCAACTCTACCTCACTTAAATCCAATTCATTCACAAGTCACGTCACCTTGTGATGTCGTTGATTCTCTTTGGGAAAAAAAACCCAAAACAAAGGGCAAATAACTATAGTGTTGTCCCTCAAATTTAAAAACTTAAGTCAAAATTTTAAAAACTTAAGCGCAAAGCACTACACCTGGTGGTGGTGATGGTGGTGGTGTGTGTATACTTATTTATATGAAGATATGTTCTTATTCTGATGGAGTCTACAATCTATTTGGGGAAGTAGATAGTATGTACCAAAAAAGTGATAGAGAAGATATGTGCTATAGAGGTGAGGAGACATTTGCATTTAAGATAAAGCTTGAAATGAATTTTGGTAGGTTAGTCAGAGTGAGAAATTATTGAAAGAGAATTCACAAGCTGTATTCCAAGGCACAATAGGAGGTGATAAGAAGGTTTGATTAGAGACAGCTAGGTGACTCAGGATAAAAAGCTGGGCCTGGAGTCAGGAAGAGCTGAGTTCAAATCTAGCCTCAGACACTTACTAGCTGTGTGACCTTAGGTAACTCACTTAACCTATATTTGCCTTACTTCACTGGAGAAGGAAATGGCAAAACACTCAGGTATCTTTGCCAAGAAAATCCCATGGATAGTATTGATGTGTCCATGAGGTCAGGAAGAGTCAAATGTGACTGAATGGTTTGATTGGAACCAAGGATACGGTACAAGTAGTAGGAATTTAGGTTGAGGCTAGATTGAAAAGCCTTATAGGAAGATTACTCTTGTGGTGATGTGTATTAAAGAAACAGGGAGACTAGTTGGGAAGCTTGTGCTATAGACTGGGTGAGTACTTGGAAAGTGGTCTGGTATGGTATGTGGTATGATAGCAGTAGGAATGGGGAGAGAGATGTGAAGGAAGAATCATCAAGATTTGAAGACTTTCTGAGATATGGGAGGAAGCTGATTAGATGAGGGGAGGAAGACCTGGGGAAGAGGGAAGAATGAAAGATAATTGAGTGCCAGAGAAAACTGTGGTACTATTAAAGAAAATGGGAAAGTAAGACAGGTAGTTATTGGGGGTTGGGGGAGAGGGCAGGAAGGTCAATGTGGGTCTAATTATTTTAGACTTTAAGAGTTCAAGACATAGACATCTACATATCTAAAAAAGAAGTTGGACATGTTTTAGAAACTCCATTTTTTGTGACATATTATACTCTCACTATTTCCTATGTTTTCTCCAAACAGTTCTACTTTTAAGAAGAATGAAGCAGTTGCCTGCAGCGACTGTTCGTCTCCTTTCAAGTTCTCAGGTGATCACTTCTGTGATCAGTGTTGTGAAAGAGCTAATCGAAAATTCATTGGATGCTGGTGCCACAAATATAGATGTTAAGTTGGTGAGTTTTCTTAACGATTAAAATAAGCCAGTGAAAGGCCAGAACAATTAGGAGATTTTCTTTTTGCATGCTAATGAATTGTTATTTGCACTCAAAAATCTGTCTCATTTAAGGTAGTGGATAGAATTGTAGACCAGCAGTCCAGAAGAACTGGATTCAAACTTCCCATTCAGCATTAATTTAGCTGTGTGACTAAGCAAATCACTTAACCTTGTCATTCAATCATTCATTCATTAAGCATTTATCAAGCGTGTCTTATTCGCCAGAGATTGCCATAAGTTCTAGGTATACAAAGACAAAAATGAAACAGTCCCTATCCTCAAGGAACGTCCATTCTATTCATTGGGTAGAAAACAATGTGATCCATCACCCAGGCCTCCCCAAGGGACTCTAGGTCCATACAAATTAGGTCTGAAACTTAAGATTTCCCCAAAAGGTTAGTTTCTCTCCTTGGCTCATGCCCCTATCTGTAGTACTCCGGAAAAACTTCTAAATAAACTCTCTTCATGGCTCATGTCTAGGTTTGTCCAGATGTGGATAACAAGATCTTCAACATCTGTACATTCACCATACAATACAGATACTGGTTGTGGGACATCCTTTATTCATCCACCATAGAAAATGCATAGGATGCAAAGAACTCATAGGAACATATAAACAAATATAGAAACATAAAATATTCGTATAACCTATGAGACTCTCCCAGGATAGGAAAGATACTTTGCAGAGATGCTGAACAGTCAATTTCACATTCACTCTGGACCTGTAGTGTCTGAGCAGTATTAGTAATAGTAACAATTATTATTATCATTATAATGATAGCTAGCATTTAAATATAGCAACTGCTATGTGCCAGGCATTGTACTAAGCTTTATATATCTTATTTTTATCCCCACACCAACTTTGCGGGGAGGTAAGTTCTATTACTATCGCCATTTTGCAGTTGAGGAAACTGAGTCAAGCCAGGTTAAGTGACTTGTCCAGGGTTACATAGCTAGTAAGTGTCTGAGGCCATATTTGACTTCAGGTTCTCCTGACTCCAGGCCCAGCATCCTATCCACTGTACCACCTAATTGCTACCTAGCAACTTGTGCAATCACTTGGAGGGTCAAGAAGGGCTAGTCTTCTGGACCCACATGATATAGTGTCATGGTATAGGTATAGGTACCACGTTAGTGGTTCTCTTCCTTTCTAACAAGTATGCTGTTGAGTAAATCTACCTCTTAGCAGTTCAGGGCCTTGCCACTTGCACTCAAGTTTACTCAAACTTGGAAATTTTTTGAATGCAAGATTGATTATTCATAGAGTAATCCCCTAAAATTGGAAAAGTCCACTCTCAGGAACTCTAGTCTATGACTTCTAGAAAATTAAGTGGGATGGACAGAAGGTGACCAGGAACTGGAATTCCAGGAATACTCTTTAGGCTAGCTATGTTCTTGTGAAAATTACCATTTTCTGCTCCTGTTGGGACGTGAATAAGGAAGAAATTCCCTATACCTTCCCTTCCACTAAGTTCCTTTTAGTGTACTCTGATCTAGAAGTGTAGGGGACAGAAAACTAATGAAAAAGGGGCTGAACCATTTTCAAAACTCAATACTCAGTCATCAGTCATTTTGGCTGCTGTTCCCAGTCATTGGGAATCAATTAAAGGAGTTCCCTGTTTCCTTTCAAAAAGATGCCAAGTCTCATGGCTGCCTCTTAAAGAAATGTTCTTTGAATAAACTAATGTCCCATAATCTTTTTTTTGGATTAATTTATTTATTTTTAGTTTTCAACATTCATTTCTACAAGAT
The DNA here is from genome assembly GCA_028646595.1 of Phalanger gymnotis. Classification (NCBI taxonomy): domain Eukaryota; kingdom Metazoa; phylum Chordata; class Mammalia; order Diprotodontia; family Phalangeridae; genus Phalanger; species Phalanger gymnotis. The sequence goes on along the minus strand of CM053622.1, from coordinate 614,156,412 downwards.
CTTGAGTTAAAAATTTTCTCCCCATCTCTCCCCTCCCCCACCCCAAGATGTCATGTATTCTGATTGCCCCTTTCCCCAGAATGTCCTCCCTTCCATCACCCCACTGCCCACCCCATGCCCCTTCCCCTTACTTTCTTATATGGCAAGATAGATTTCTGTACCTCATTGCCTGTATATCTTATTTCCCAGTTGCATCGAGAAGGCAAGCAATTCAATATAGGTTATACATGTATCATTGTGCAAAACGCTTCCATAATAGTCACGTTGCTAAAGACTAACTTTATTTCTCTCCATCCTATCCCACCCCCCATTTCTTCAATTTTCTCCTTTGACCCTTTTCAAACGTATTTGCTTCTGACTACCCCCTCCCCTAATCTGTCCTCTCTTCTATCATCTCCCCACCTTCCCCCCACTTTCCTGGAGCGTAAGATACCCAATTGGGTGTGTATGGTATACCCTCCTTAAGCCAAATCTGATGAGAGTAAGGTTCACTCATTCCCTTTCACCTCCCCCACTTCCCTTCCATTATAACAGCTTTTTCTTGCTTCTTTTATGTGAGATAATTTACCCCATTCTGTCTCTCCCTTTTTCCTCTCAATATATTCCTCTCTCACCCCTTAATTTAATTTTTTAGATATCATCCCTTCATATTCAACTCACCCAGTACGCTCTGTCTTATTCTCTTCAATACCCTAGTAGTGAGAAAGGACTCATGAGTTATAAATATCATCTTTCCATGTAGGAATGTAAACAGTTCAACTTTAATAAGTCCCTTATGATTTCTCTTTCCTATTTACCTTTTCATGTGTCTCTTGATTCTTGTATCAAGAATACTTAAATGTACTCTATTTCATTGAAAGCCCATTTTTCCCCCTGAAATATTATACTCAGTTTTGCTGGGTAGGTGATTATGGATTTTAATCCTAGCTCGTTTGACCTCTGGAATATCATATTCCAAGCCCTTCCATCCCTTAATGTAGAATCTGCTAGATCTTGTGTTATCCTGATTGTGTTTCCACAATACTCAAATTATTTTTTTCTAGCTGCTAGCAATATTTTCTCCTTGACCTGGGAACTCTGGAATTTGGCTACAGTATTCCTAGGAGTTTTCCTTTTGAGATCTTTTTCAAGAGGCAATCGGTGGATTCTTTCCTATTCTATTTTACCTTCTGGTTCTAGAGTATCAGGGCACCTTTCCTTGATAATTTCTTGAAAGATGATGTCTAGGCTTTTTTTTTTGATCATGGCTTTCAGGTAGTCTGATAATTTTTAAATTATCTCTCCTAGATCTATTTTCCAGGTCAGTGGTTTTTCCAGTGAGATATTTCACATTGTCTTCTATTTTTTCACTCCTTTGGTTCTGTTTTATAATTTCTTGATTTTTCATAACCTCATTAGCTTCCATTTGTTCCATTCTAATTTTTAAGGTAGTATTTTCTTTAGGAGGTCTTTTGGACCTCCTTTTCCATTTGGCCCATTCTGCTTTGTAAGGCATTCTTCTCCTCATTGGCTTTTTGGATTTCTTTTGCCATTTGGGTTAGTCTACTTTTTAAGGGGTTATTTTCTTCAGTATTTCTTTGGGTCTTTGTTTGCAAGCTATTGCCTCATTTTCATGATTTTCTTGCATTCTTCTCATTTCTTTTCCCAATTTTTCCTCTACTTCTCTTACTTGATTTTCTAAACCCTTTTTGAGTTCTCCCATGGCCTGCAACCAATTCATATTTTTCCTGGAGGCTTTTGATGTAGGATCTTTGATTTTGTGGTCTTCTTCAGGTTGTATGTTTTGATCTTCTTTGTCATCAAAGTAAGATTCTGTGGTCTAAGTTTTTGTACACTGTCTGCTCATTTTCCTAGCCAGTTATTTGACTTTTGAGCTCTTTGTCAAGGTATGACTGCTTCCAGAGTGGAGGGTGCTCTGACCCATGCTTCTGGGGTTGTGCACAGCTGTTTTCTGAGCTACTTGTAGGCACTTGCAAATTTTCAATTCTTCTGAGGTGGTATGATCCAAGGAGAGGTGTTTACTCCTCTACTGGACTGTGCTCTGGTCTGTTAGTGACCTCAAACACTCCTGCCTTGGAACTGCTAGGAGGACTCCCTCTCTACAGCCACCACAAACTCTGCCACGTGAGTGCTCCTCCTCAGGACCACCAACCAGGACCCAGATCCAAGGAGGACAAAGCTAGAGAATCCTGCCTCAGCCCCAGCAAAGAGATCCCTGCACTTCCTCTCTGATCAGCAGCTTGATTCCCCCCACCATCTGTGGGCTATTGCTGCTGCTGCTGCCACCGCCATTGCCACCACTGCTGCTGCCACTGCCACCGTATAACCAACTCCACTGCTTTGGGGCTGGGCCCTGACTGTGCCCTTCTCTCACTCAGATCCAACAATTTTCCCACTGACCTGCTCAGTTGTCTTTGGCATTTGTGGTTTGAGAAGTTTGGAAACTGCCACAGCTCAGTGATTCAGTGCCCTGAGGTCTGCCCTGGCCAGGTCTGTGCCAGTATAACCCATGCTGGACTGTACTCCACTCCCAGCACAGTGCAATAGACCCTTTCCAGCCACCATTCCAGGCCATCTTGGTCTGGAGATTTGTTTCACTCTGTCATTTCGTGGGTTCTATAGCACTAGAATTTGTTTAGAGTCATTTTTTACAGGTGTTTGGAGGGATTTAGGGGAGAGCTCAAGCAAGTCCCTGCTTTTATTCTGCTATCTTGGCTCTGCCCCCTTCATGTCCTATATTCTTATTAAATTGTGATTGATCTTTTTTGATTGGGGGACCCATTATATTTATTTGGGTCTCCTAATCAACCAGCTGTCCTAGCAAATCAAATTAGGGTGCTTTGGGACTTTGTTGTTGTTTAGTTGTTTCAGTTGTATCTGAGTCTTTATTAACCCTGTTTGGGGTTTTCTTGGCAAAGATATTGGAGTAGTTTGCCATTTCCTTCTCCAGCTCATTTTACAGATGACGAAACAGGCAAACAGGTTAAGTGACTTACCCAGGGTCACATAGCTAGTAAGTGTCTGAGGCCAGATTTGAACTGAGGAAGAGGAGTCTTTCTGACTCAAGACCAGTACACTATCTGCTTTACCATCTTGGTGCCACTCTGGGCTCTGGAACACATTAGTCCATATCTTCCATTCTATAGATTTCTCTAGGGACCCTGAGAGCTGTAGGCATTGTCCTCTAATTAATTGCCTCCCCCAGTGCTTTACACTAAGAGCAATGTCTATGTGGCACAATTCTCAGATATTCACTTTTGTAGGGCTGAGACTTCATAACTAATAATAGTTATCAGCCTTTCTTCACCCAAATCAAATTCAAGTGCAAGGCATGTCATTTCCCTGATATCATGGTCCTCTTTGAGAACGAAGGATAAACACAGTAATAGTTATAATAGTGGTGAACATTTACATTGCCCTTACTATGTGCCAGGTGCTGTGCTAAGCACTTTATAGTTTTTATCTCATTGGATCCTCACAACAACTTTGGGAGGTAGGTGCTATTATTATCTCCATTTTGCAGTTGAGGAAACTGAGGCAAACAGTTTAAGTGACTTGCCCAGGACCACAGCTAAGAAGTGTATGAGACAAGACTTGAACTTAGGACTTCTTGATTCCACATAATCTATTCACTGTGCCACTAGCTTCCCATAACTAGCGCCCTCAAAGATTATACTTCCTGCCCAGATACCTAGTTATACAAATTCAATAAGGAAACAACGTTTTACAATTTCTATAAGGTACCACTTGTCTGGTCATTTTGAGGGTGTCCTCATTCTAAATTAGGAAAGAAAGGGAAAACCATTTATAAAAGTAAAATAAACATCTATAGTAGCAAAATAGATAAAAGAAAATAAATAAGCTCTCTGAATCTGAGTTTCTCCATTTAAAAAAATAGGGACAATAGTATCCTTAATATTTACCGTATTTGGATCAGTTTGAATCTCAAATGACATTATCTTTCAAATTAGTAATTTGTTAATAGTTTCAAATTCAAATTCTGCTACTTAGAATATTATATGAATGCAATTTGATTTTGCTTCATGGGAAACTTATAAAATTTTAAAACCATGATAATGATTTCCAAAAAGCATACTTTGAAGGGAAGATGATTATTAAAATTGCACTGAATACAATTACTTGAAAGAAAGCTGATATGAGAATAATTTGTGTTTAGAAACTTAAAGTACTAGGAACTTGCTATATGTATAAGGTGATTCAAAAGATATTTCCTTTAGTATGGTTTATAACCAGAGATAAAATACCTGAAAACCAGAAATTTCTTATTTGTTATTTGATTTCCTCACACTTTGCCTGTAAAAATGTGACATTATTCAGTTATGTCTGCTGTGCTTGCTGAATTAGAAACTTGGTAATCAGCTAAGTAGTTTTTCATAACTTTTTATCCTTTGTAGGAAAATTATGGATTTGATAAGATAGAAGTTCGAGACAATGGTGAGGGGATCAAAGCTATTGATGCACCTGTGATGGCAGTAAAGCACTACACCTCAAAAATAAACAGTCATGAAGACCTTGAAAATTTGACAACTTACGGTTTTCGTGGGGAAGCCTTAGGGTCAATTTGTTGTATAGCTGAGGTAAGATAAGATATTTCATTAATGTTTTTACTTTAATCCTCTATATCCATGTCCGGAAATGCGTATTTCTTATTTGTGAACTTGAATCTCTTTTTCTTAGCATTTGTTTAAAGTTCTCAAATGATCTTTTACCTTTGGGTTTGGTGTTGACAGAATGTTAGAAAAGGCAAAATTTGTTCTTTTTCTGTATAATATTCCAGTTAAGTCTGTATTCACTTTCAGAGCTGCCACTGAGTAATTAACAAGTTTACTTGCTAGATGGCAGCACTGTACTTGGTCTTTTTTACTTTAGGGGTATAGAAGCAATATGACATTTCCGTTTTTTTAAACTATGGATGTAATTTCTATATAATGAGTTTTCTTCTTATAATAACTGCCTTTTTTTTTTAGTTTAAGCCTATAAGATTCTAATTTAATGTAATTTAAGCATATAAGGTTTAGTTTAATTAAGCCTATAAGTTTACTTTTACATTTATTTCAGGAAACTTGGAATGACTAAATGACTAAAGTTAAGTTTACTGTTCAGAGTTAAGAAATGAGAAAAAGACTATCCATTAATCGTTTTAATAAAAAAAACTTTGATATTTTCTTGTAATTAACTATGGTTTGTACAATGTATTATTAAACTAATTGAAATATTGTGGAGTATATTAGAAAATTCTGGAACATCTCCTTTCCTGAAAACTTTTAGGAATAACACAGAACTTTTCTTTGTACCACAGTGCCTTATCCTGGTTTATTATTGTTTTTAAGAAAGCATCAATTACTAATAAAATAGCAGCTTTGATATTTAAAATCAACCTTTCAGAAAAAAATTACTTCTTAGCCAGTCAACAAATATTTGTTGAATGCCCGCAATATGCAAGGTAGTACTTAAATCTTTTGATGACTAAGGTTGTATTGCTATTAACAAAGAAGAAAATGGAATGAGAAAATTGTGACCCATTCAAGGATGTATATTCTTGTGTCTTTGTTAAAGGGGGTGGGAAGGGAACAAGCATTTATTAACTGCCTATTATGTGTCAGACACTATGCAAAGTGCTTTACAGATATTATCTCATTTAATTCTCATAACAACGTGGGAGGTAGGTAGTATTGTTAGCCCCATTTTATACTTGAGAAAACTGAGGCAAGCAGAGCTTAAGTGACTTGCTCAGGGTCATGCAGCTAGTAAGTGTCTGAACTCAGGTCTTTTTTCATATCCCCAGCTTATCACATTACCTGAAACAGAGTAAGGGCTTAATAAATGTTTATTGACTAAGTAACTTATGGTGGTGAAAATGGATATTCTTGCTTTTGAATAAATGGGTGAATGAAAAAGCATTTATTAAATACTTATGTGTGAAGCACTGAGGCTATAAATAGGAAAACAAGATGTTCTTTGCTGTTGAGAAACTCACATTCTAACTGGGGGAGACAGTGCATTTAGGAGGTTTTAGATAGGCAGTTAAGTGGCACAATGGATAGAGCATTGGGCCTGCAGTCGGAAAGGCTCATCTTCCTGAGTTCAAATTTGGCCTCAGATACTTAATAGCAGTGTGACTCTGGGTGAGTCACTTAACCTTGTTTGCCTTAGTTTCTTGGCCTATAAAATGAGCACCAGGCTTGGAGGCAGGAAGCAATGTGTTCAAATCTGGCCTCTGTTACTTATTAGCTGTGTTACCCTAGGCAAGTCACTTAACCCTGTTTGTCTCAGTTTTCTCATCTGTAAAATGAACTGGAGAAGGAAATGACAAACTACCCTAGTACTGGCAACTATCAGCAAGTGGATAGAGCACTGAGCTTGGAATCAGGAAGACATATCCTCATCTAGCCTTGGACATTCACTAGCAGCGTGACCCTGTGTAAGTCACTTAACCCTGTTTGCTTCAGTTTCCTCATCTGTAAACTGAATTGAAGAAGGAAATGGCAAACCACTCCAGTACCTTTACCAGGAAAACTCCAAATACAGTCACAAAGAGTCAGACACAACTGAATAACAACAACAAAAATAAGTTGCAAATCAGATGGAAATGCAAGGGGGAGACTTCTGGTCAAGATAGGTAACAGAATAGCCCAGTTACCATACATATTCAGCAAAGACTAAAAAAGAGCATCAGATCAAATAACAATTAAGAAATTGGGTGGGGAAGGGGGAGAGGAACTGTACTAAGTATCTTCCTCTAACCCATGATGGCATGGAGCAGCGCAGAGAATAGGGTGTGGGTCTAACTAGAGGTGCTGGAGAGAGAACAGTGTTTGGAGGCTTTTCAAGGGGCTTCAGAGAAACTGCAAGCTTATAAGCAGCATTGTGTAACAGGTACAAGAGAACTTGATTCCTTACTATAGAATGCTACAGTAAAGAAACCCCTGGAGTAAGCTCCCTTGAAGGCTCTGACTCCCATGTATCAGGAGTCAGAATACAGAGTCATAGAACCTCTAGTGTTATCACCCATCCACAGATAATCATAGCTCTAATGAGGGAGTTCCTTAGGAGCAGGAAGACCTGAGAGCTTCAGAAAAGAAGTCCCATGGCAGTCAAATACAGCAGGGTTCTGAACCTAGTAGCGAGAACTGAAACTGCTAAATTACATATCAAGAAGGCAGTGATGAGTCTGCATCCCCAGGAGCTCTGAAAGTTTTGTACCATACTGACTAGACACTTTTATGTTCTTGAAGAGCTCAACGCTCTGTAGCTAGAAGATTCAAGGCAAGTTCGAGACCTCTAAGACTTTGTTCACTAACACCAATAGGTGTGAAGGCCAGCAGGAACAATATAGTTTGGAGACATACATACCCATCATTATGGTAGTGGATGCCATATTACATCCAAGATCAGTCAAAGCCAGGCTCTAACAAAAAGTGCTGATCAGTAAAGCTGGTAATGTGAATAAGAACACACTGATAATAAAGCAACTTCATTTATCTAAGACATAGACCAAGAAGAAGAAAATAACTTCATAGCAACTGCACACAGAACCTCAGATAAAGAAAGGTGTGGCTTGGGAGCAAGTACTATTAGAATTCCTGGAAAGGATAAAGAAAGATTTTTTAAAAGGGATGTTATGAAGTAAATGGGGGCTCTAGAAGAAAGAATTAGAAAGAATAAAAAACTTTATTCTTGGTACAAAGCTTTACAAAAATAGCTGACTTCTGAAAATTAAAGAGGACCAAAGATAAATCATTGACTCCTTGAGGCAACAGAAATGCAAGAACAAAGCCAAAAGAGAAGGAAAAAAAAAGGTGAAGAATATGTAATATATCTCTTTTCAAAAAACAGCAATGCTAAAAATCAGATCAAGGAGAGAGATCTAAAAATTGTCTAATTGAAAATCATTACACAAAATCCTAGACACCATATTTCAAGAAATCTTGAAAGGAGAAAACAACTTAGATATATCAGAATCAAAATGTAGAAGAAAAATAGAATCTACTGGTTACCTCCTAAAAGAATTCCCAAAATGAAAATTCCCACAAACATCATAAGCAAAGTCCAGAGCTTCCATGTCAAATACTTCTAGCAGACAGAAAGAGTTCAAGTACTACATAACCTTAGTCAGGATTACACAAAACTTTGCTGCTATCATCATCAGAGAGAGGAGAATGAACAGATGAAGCAGATATTTGAAAGGGCAAAAGACAAAGACCAAGAATAACTTACTCAGTAAAACTTGAGGGAGAAAATCCTTCAGGGAGGAAAAAAAGAGAACCTTTAATGAAAGTCCCTAATGAAAATACCAGAGTTGAACAGAAACTTTGAAATTCAAACATGGAGTTAAGAGAATACTAGAAAGGTACATTAATTTAAATATTTGGAAGGAGATATACAGTGAGGACCAGAGGCAGCTAGGTGGCTCAGTAGATAGAATGCTGGGCCTGGAGTCAGGAAGACCTGAGTTCAAATCCAGCCTCCCATATTTACTAGCTGTATGACCTAGGGCAAGTCACTTAACCCCTGTTTTTCTTAATCTACTGGAACAATAAATGGCAACTCACTCAAGCATTTTTGCCAAGAAAACTCCATGGACAGTATTGGCATGCTATGGTCCACGGGGTCCTGAAGAGTCAGACGTGACTGAACGATAATACAATGAGGAAGTATCTGCATGGCAGAAGACAGCACAACAAACGGGAGCTGAAGACCCTGGGGAGGAAGGTACTTGGCACAGGTCCATAGGTTTGGAAAGAGAGCAGTAGTACCAGAACACGGAAGCTCCCAGAGGAATGCATCAATGAATGAAGGGGAATGGGCCTGGCAAAGGAGTATTTCACAGGGTATACAGGCTTTTTTTTTCCTCCCTTCAGAAATAAAGGTCCATCTTTTTTATAACTCCTTTTTTACACTACTGATAATGTCTTATGGCCTTGAGTCAAGTCACAGTACAGCCTTTAAAATTAAAAATTAATATTACTTGGAGGAACATAGAGGGATGGATGGTAGGCATGAGCAAGCTATAACAGATAACTAGGAAAGGAACCATAGTAAAAGTAATCCATCATTTGAGAAATATATGGTTGTGTAGCAAGAGGAAGAAGGTAAGAGAAATGACTACATGTGGGCTCTACTAGTATCCTCAGTATGTGAGAGGAAAGTTAGGAAGGCTTCTAGTATGTTAAGTAGACTTCTCATGGAAAACCTGTAAGGACATGAACAGGAGTTGCACAGGACAGGCAGGCATGGATGGGTTGTATTTTTATTTTTAGAGATAATATACAAATCAATGAATTCCCAAAACTATTTGAGTAAAAATGTGCTATTTTGAAAAATACATATTTAATATTTTATTTTTCCCCAATTAACATATAAAAGTAATTTTTAACATTTATTTTTACATTTTTTTTAAATTTTTGAGTCTCAGATTCTCTTCCTCCTTCACCTTCCACCCTCATTGAGAAGGTAAGCAGTTTGATATAGGTTATACGTGTGCAGTCATGCAAAACATTTCCATATTAGGTTGTGAAAGAAAACACAGACAAAAAATACCAAGAAAAAGTAAAAAAACAAAGTATGCTTTGATCTGTGTTCAGACTCCATCCATCATTTCTTTCTCTGGAGATGGATTTCATTTTTCATCCTAAGTCCTTCAGAATTGTCTTGGATCAGGGTGAAGCCAAGATGGCAGAGTAAGGCAGGGACTCGCCTAAGCTCTCCTCCAAAATCCTCCAGATACTTTTAAAAAATGACTAAACAAATTCTAGAGCAGAACTCCTAAAAAGGCAGAGTGAAACAAATTTCCAGACCAAGACAACTTACAAGGTTGGCAAAAAAGGTCTGTTGCGGTAGGCTGAGAGAGGAGTGCAGTCTAGTGCAGATGGAGACTGGTCTCCAGCAAACCCAGAGCAGACCTGAGGTGACTGAATTGCTGGCAGCTGTGGCAGTTTCTGGGCCTCGGCCCACAGACACCAGGGACAACTTAGAAGGTCAGCAGGAAGGATCTGTTGGGCCAGATTAGGAGTGGAGTGCAGTCCAGTGCATGCCCTGCCAGGACAGCTTGGCCCCAGCAGACCAGGAGCAGTCCTCGAGGGTGACTGAATTAGCCGCAGCAGCAGCCACAGCCGCAGCTGCAACTGCTACCACTTCCGGGGCTCCTACAGATAGTAAGGGGGTTGAACAGCTGTCAGAAGAAGATTATAGGGGTCTCTTTGCTGGCACTGATGTAGGACTCTGTTGCTTTGCCAACACTTGGATCTGGGTCCCAGTCCTGGGAGGCAGTCCTAGGGCAAGGAGGAGCACTAGCACAGCATAGCAGAGCTTGCGGCAGCAGTGGAGGGGAGACCCTCTTCACAGTTCCAGAACAGAAAAGAGGGCTTGTGGTACCTCATAGACCAGAGCACAGGCCGGAAGAGTAGAAAACACCTCTCCTTAGATCATGCCACCTTGGAAAACCTGGAACTTGCCTCCCCCAATCTACCCTCCCTTCTGTCAGTCCCCTCTCTTCCATTATCCCCTTTCCCTCCTACTTTTCTGTAAGATAAGTTGATTTCTATACCCAACTGAGTGTGTATGTTATTAGTTTTTTGAACCAATTCTGATGGGAGTAAGATTCAAGCACTCCTTCCTGCATATTATCTTCCTTTCCACTGTAAAAGCTCATTCACACCTCTTTTGTGTAAGATAATTTACCGATTTCTACCTTTCCCTTTCCCCTACTCCCTCTTTCTCAAACTCATTAATTTTATTTTTTTTAGATATCACCCCACCATATTCAACTGATACCTCTGCCCTTTGTCTTTGTATCTTCTTCTAACTGCCCTAATAATGAAAAAGTCCTTAGGAGTTACAAGTGTTGTCTTTCTTGGTTGTGGGTAACCTACAGGCCTCCAACCTATGAGTCAGGGGGATGTCTGCCCCAAGCATTTGATGACTTTCCCTGGTAGAATGGGCAGATGAGAACAACTATTCCAATGCCATGAAGGCAGCTGAAACAGATACTATGGAGCATTTACAGCTTGATTATACATATGGGATGCCAAAGTCATTCACTGCATTCCAGGCCATCACCAGTCATCTAGACTTTTATCTTGCAACTGGAATTTAATAACTGGAAGAGAGAGTGAGGTTGATGACTTTGTGCAGCTTTTCCTCACTTAAATCCAATTCACATGCAAGTTAAGACATCATTCTGTGAGGACATTGGTCCTCTCTGAAAATGAAGGGCAAACAATAACAATTGTCTTCCCATGTAGGAATGTAAACAGTTCAGCCTCATTGAATCCCTTATGATTTTTCTTTCCTCTTTACTTTTTTTATGCTTCTTTTGAGTTATATTTGAAAGTCAGATTTTCTATTCAGCTCTGGGCTTTTCATCAAAAACGCTTGAAAGTTCTGTACTTCATTGAATATCCATATTCCCCTTAAAGGATTGTCTTCCATTTTGCTGGCTGGGTGGTTCTTGGTTGTAATGCCAGCTCCTTTGCCCTCCAGAATGTCGTGTTCTAAGCCCTCTGATCTTTTAATGTAGAAACTACTAAATCTTGTGTTATCTTAACTGTGGCTCCATGATATTTGAATTATTTCTTTCTGGTTGCTTGTAATATTTTCCCCTTTACCTGAGAGCTCTGGAATTTGCTGTATTATTTCCTGGGATCTCTTTCAGGAGATAATTGGTAGATTCTTTCCCTTTTTATTTTATCCTCTGGCTCTAAAATATTGGGCTAGTTGTTTTTTTTTTTGATAAATTCTTGAAAGAGGGTGTGTAGATTCTTTTTTTTGATCATGGCTTTCAGTTAGACTAATAATTCTTAAATTACCTCTTCTTGATCTGTTTTCTCAGTCAGTTGTTTTTCCTTTTTTTTTTTAATTTATTTTTAATATGTTTAGTTTTCAGCATTGATTTTCACATGCGTTTGAATTACAGATTTTCTCCCCATTTCCACCCCTCCTACTCCAAGATGGCGTACACTCTGGTTGCCCTGTTCTCCAGTCTGCCCTCCCCTCTGTCCCCCCATTCCCCTCCCATCCCCCTTTCCCTTATTTTCTTGTAGGGCAAGATAAATCTCTATGCCCCATTGCCTGTGCATCTTATTTTCTAGTTGCATGAAAAAAAAAACTTTTTTACTTTTGAACATCTATTTTTTTTCAAACCTCGAGTTCCAAATTCTCTCCCCTCTTCCCTTCCCATCCACCCTCCCTAAGAAGTCAAGCAATTCAACATGAGCCACATGCGTATCATTATGTATAACCCTTCCACAATACTCATGTTGTGAAAGACTAACTATGTTTTGCTTCTTCCCGACCT
>CM053622.1:614126893-614143596 GCA_028646595.1 Phalanger gymnotis | reverse complement strand
GCTGAACCGCAAACTCAGTCTCACAGCTTTTCCCACTAACCTTCACTGTCGGCTTTGCTGTTTGTGGGTTGTGAGGTCTGGTGGATGCCACAGCTCAGTAATTCAGGATGCTAGGGCACTCTCCGCTCGTCTCCTGGTCTGGTAGGTCCGCGTCTGGTCTGTTTGCGCCGCGTGCGCTGGGCTCAGTTCCGCTCCCCTCAGCTGGGAACTGGGAGCTCCATGTGGGACAGACCTTACCCAGAGACCATCCAGGCTGTCCTGGGCTGGAGCCCTGCTTCCCTCTGCCACTTTGTGGGTTCTGCAGCTCTAGAATTGGTTCAGAGCCATTTTTTCATAGGTTTTTGCAGGGACTTGGTGGGGAGCTCACGCCAGTCACTGCTTTCCAGCTGCCATCTTGGCTCCGCCCCCAAACTCCTCTTATTTGATTTTTAATATTGTTTTTGAGCTCTTCTAGGAATTCTTTTTGGGTCTGAGACCAATTCATGTTTTTCTTGAAGCTTTGGGTGTAGCAATAATATTGTCTTCTTCTGAATTTGTCTTTTGACCTTTCCTGTCACCATAGTGACTTTCTTTGGTCAGTTTCTTTTATTGTTGTTTGCTCATTTTTCCAGCCCATTTCTTGACTTTCAATTTTATGTTAAATTTGAGCTCTGTTCCTAGGGTGGAGGGAGCATTGTTCCAAGCTTCAGGTTTTTTGTGAAGCTGTTTTCAGAGTTCTTGGTGTTTGAAAGTTTTCAGGTTTTCCAAGGTGGTATGATCTAAGGAGATATGTGTTTACTGCTCTCCTGGCCTATGCTGTAGTCTGAGTGACCAAAAGCAATCTTTTCCACCCTTGAACTACTACCAGCATTCCTGTGCTAGTGTTCTTCCCCTCCCTGGGACTGCCATCTGGGACTGTGACCCACACCTCTGTATGGGCAGTGCAACAGAGCCATGCTCCCATTGCTACCAAAGGGATCCCTGTAATCTCCATCTCACTAGGTATGTACGTACACACACACACACACACACACACACACACACACACACACACACACACACACACACACACACACACACACACACACACCCCTTACAATCTGTGCCTGAGAACTTCAGAAGCCACTGCTGCAGCTGATTTAGTTGCCCCCAAGGCCTTTTGCTGGTTTGCTGGGGCAAGGCCTCCACTGGTGTGGCCTCTGCTTGACTTTGCTCTGGAGATTTTCACCCCACTACAGACCTTCACTGGTGACCTTCTAAGTTATCTTGAGCTAGAAAATTGTTTCACACCAGCTTTTTATGGGTTGTGCTGCTCCAAAATTTGTTTTGAGGCATTTTTTAAACTTGTTTGGAGGGGAATTTGGGAGAGTGCATGTGAGGCTCTGACTTTTCTCAGCCATCCTGGCTCTGCCACCACCTCTTTTGTTACTATTTAACTTGAGTGTGGCTGTTATAAGATTGTGTCTTGTCTTCCTTTGTATACCCAGGCCATGTATAGTCTGACTTGGGGTTATTACTGAGGCAGAAACCCTATTCCTTTACCCCACAGACTGCCCAGATACCCTTGATTTAAAAGAATTCCCCATTCCTGAAGGCTATTCCTTCCCAATATTTCATTACTTTTGTATTGCTTCAGGTTGTCTTTACAGGAATAGTCTCATGAAAGTAAATACCTGAATATTATAGGAATTCTCTTTTTGTCCACTTTAAGGAAATCTCTCTGTATAATAAAGTCATAGAAAATAAACCGAAAGGATGTTAGATATCATCTAGGTAATGAATTATTTTGCTTCATAATTTTGTGTGTGTGTGTGTGTGTGTGTGTGTGTGTGTGTGTGTGTGTGTGTTCTAGAGAATAAACTCACAGGAAAGCCAGCACTGTATTATCTAAACTTTGTATCTCTTCCTGACCTCCTTTACCAAGTGCCTACCACAATGCACATTAGGCAGACTTACCAAATACTTATAAAATTAAATCTTGACTAACCCTCTTCTGTCATCTCCCATTTTTCAAAGGGCCAAAGAGGTTAAAGGGATTTGTTCCAGATAATCCAGCTAATTAAGTTGTAGAGCCAAGACTCGGACTCATGTCTTTTCATCCTTAATTCACTAAAGTATGATTTTGGGAATCATTTCTATGCTGTTATTAAGGGTGGAAGTATTCTCCTAATGGCTTATAATATTAATAAATTTGGACAGTAAGTCCACAATTTGATTTTTTATTGTATTAAAACAGTTAATTTAAACCCTGTATTCTTGAAATTTGTGACAGTGTGACTTAGTAATTTATAAATTCTAAAAATAGTCCCATGCATGTCTTTATGCCTGTGACTCACAGATCATTTCCCATGTATCTCAATTCTTATGACACCATACAAATTTTAATTTTTATATTTTTTATATTTATTAGGTTCTATTCTTTGTTCCTACATTAATTCACTTGAGACCATTGAGAGCCCACTCTACTTTTTGGCATTTCACACCATCTAGACTAGAAAATACTTGCTATTCACTAGTGTGTTTAAAGGATGAATGAGTTAAGATCTATAAAATGTTTTGAACTTATTAAACCAAAGACACTATGTAACCTTGCAAAGTATTAGCATCATCTTCATCTTATCATCACTCTCCTCTTACCGATGATAGTGTAATCATCTATTCAGAACCATCTAGCAAGCCACTGGCAGAGTTAGTATTAGAACTCGGTTCCAGGCCATCCTTTGCTTATGACACCAACTTGGGTCAGGTGGCTAGCTCTTTGGAGAGTAGAAATAGAATTCAGTTGACCTTGGCATTTTGGAGAAGAGAGTGTATAAATACAGTGTGGCTTTTAAAGGTACAATCATAGGAAAACTCATTTGGAAAAAATAAAATGCCTCCAGGAAATTATAAGTAAGAATTAATCTATTCATGAGAGTGGGGAATCTGTTAGTCGGTATTTGGCTTGAATTGTATTAAGTGCAATTTAAGTTAATTTTAGAAAAAATCTTTGGTTATGAGTGGTAAAATACTAGAAAGTAGTTTGGAAAAGTGCTTGAAGAATTACTTAAATATTCAGAGGCAGGTAGTTGTATAGTTTGGGTATGTAATCCTGCCTGATGATAAGTGTCACGTGCAAGGAACAGCAAAAAAGCCAATGTCACTAAATTGATGAAACGGACATGTTAGGAATTAGGAATTTCCACCCCCTAACTGATCCTCATTATCACATTTGATCATTTTCTTCCCTTTCAATTTCTCTAAAAGAGAATGAGTGAGGAAAAAATTGGTATTATAAGTTATCATATGGCCTCTGCTGTGTTCGAAGTTATATTTCTATGGCCAGAAATAGCAATTTAGGAATCCTTTTCATTCTGGAATAGATGGTTTCATTAGTTTTTTTTTTCCCTTGATCTTATTCATAAATGGTGTTTATGCCAAGTTTATCTTGAATATTAGAAATTCTTTCCATGGTATGTACAGAAGCCATGGGGTTCAAAGTATAAGTGAATGTATGTATACATACAGCCTGTTCTTAAAAACTCAATAAAATCTACTTTGTATATAAAATGAAAATGGGAAAAAAGTTGATTTTTCAATTAATTCAATTAATTTTCAAGTAATGTTATTCTATCTAAATGCAAACTCAACAGTGCGTTTAAATCTGTTTTATGAAAAAAAAAATTTGATGAACAGAACTTAAGTAAATAGGAAGTCCAAACACAACTTTCTATTTATGCCACAATGAAAATATAGTCTGCAAAATTCAGCATGAGTAATTTTCAATATGACATTGTTATTTTTTCCATCCTACTTTAATTTTGTAAATAATGAAAGTTGTCATAGAAGTTAAAATTTCTGGTTTAAGTGGAGTTATGAATAAGAATTATTTGAAATCTAAGTTTGGCTTATGGTCCGCCTTTAAACATTTAAAAATTACTTTATTTGAATTTTTTTTCAGGTTTTAATTACAACAAAGACAGCTGCTGACAACTTTAGCACGCAGTATGTTTTAGATAGCAGTGGTCATATAGTTTCCCAAAAGCCTTCTCATCTTGGACAAGGTAAGGAAAGAAATTTTGCAATGTTGTTTTCTCTTTCTCATCACCATTTCATTCAGCAAATTTCAAAATCTCATATAAGTTTTATACCCATCCTTATTATCAAAACCTTGTTTCTCCTGGACATTTAGTTGGAACTGCCAAGGCCATTTGCTTGAAGACTTTAATTCTCAATCCATATCCCAACCAACCATATCAGAAATGCTTGTAATTCTTTACAGGGGTAATACGCCAAGAGAATATGAATGGATCAAGTAACATACTCTTGATGTAAAAGCATATTACATGAAAACACAAAAAGTAAAAATATTTGACTGGTATAAGTGTCACAGATGAAATTCATTCATTCAACAAACTGTTATTTCACATGCCTACTATATGTAAAGCATTGTGCAAGGTGTTGGACAATTTAAAGGCAAAACTGAAACAGTCCCTCCTCTCAAAGAGTTTACACTCTGTTAGGGGAAGAACATGTACCCAGAAGTATATAGAAAGTTACTTCAGGAGGAGAGAGCTCTAAGAAGTGGGGAATAGCAAAACATTTATGGTGCCTGAGAGAAGCCTCTGAGGAAGAGTCTCAAGAGGCACAGGTGAGGAAGGGCTACATTCTAGACATTTTTGCTGGTAGTAGTAACCCAGTTTTTTGTGCTTTACACATATGCTCATTTATTTTTAATTATAAGTGATATCTTGCCTATTTATACAAACCCTTTATACAGTTTCAGTTCTCAATTGTAAGAATAAAATCTCTAAACTAGAATTTCTTATTTATTCTTTAATTTTTTTTTCCTTTTTCCTGCTGATTCTTTTCATTTTAATTGAATGTTTTCAAAGTGAAAAAGAATTGAAAGCATTATATAGAAAGCATTGTGGTAGGCACTGGGGAATACATAAAGATTGTTATATACCCTTGGTCTACATAAAATTTACAATATAATAAGGAAATGTAACACATATATGTAACTGTAGTATAAAATAGATCATGATAAGTGTGTGTACTTAAAATGTATTCCTCTGCTAACCTCTAATTGTTATGAGAGCATTATAGATGGGAACTCATTAAATTTGTAGTCAAAGGAATTGTCTTTGAAATGGAATGTTTGCCGTTTTTTCTTCCAAATCGTCTTGTAAATTGATATTTAATTTTACAATTTCTTATTTTTCAGAGGAGCACGTTTTTCTAAATCCTTCCTGCCTTTAAATATAAAGTAGTTAGAATTATTTTTCCAAGGATCTTTTTGTTTTATAATTTTCCTAATTGAAATTTGATTCTTTTCATCGTACCACTATTACTTAATACTTTTTGGTGTGGGGCTAAGAAAAGTGCTATAAGGGGAAACGTTATGTCTTTAAAATCCTTAGATTACTTATCGGTAGCCATTCCATTATTGGTATATTTGCATCTTGACTGGATAAATGAAGGAAAAATCAGTGACACAGGCAATCAGAAAATTGTGGGCTTTTTTAACCTTACAAAAATGAATTAAATTCTAAAAACTACTCAGCGTACATAGTAATTTTAAGTGCTAAGAAAAAGCAAGTTTATTAAATTCTTTACTAATGTGTGTAAAATCTGAGTCTTCACCTTGTTTCAAACATCAAGACTTAAAGAAAGACTGTTTTGAGTAAAAGGGTCCTCTAGAATGCCTTCTCTCTGGAGGTCAAATTAGGAAACTATTAGGAAAAGTTTAAGTGGCTTTCCAGAGGAGACTCCAGTAGAGTGCCTTGCACTAATCCAGTCACCTTATAAAACTTAAATGTATTTATTTTTATCTTTGTAGTAGGCAGTCTAATCTGGATAGGCTGGTGGTTCTGCATCACTCATACTTCTCATGCCTCTCTGTGTTCATCTCCATGGGAACTGTGAAATAACAAACCTTAAGCATTGAGTCCACCTGATCTTTGCCCTTTTGCTGGTTGATTTTTCTCTTCCTAATTACCTTTGCCCTTCTTATGCTTGCCCCTGTTAGCAAATGTGAGCCAGGTATGTTTGTGAGCAAGTGCTGGGGCAGCTTCTTAGTCATTTGTGTACGCTTTATTCTTTAATGTATTACTGTTTTCTTAAGCAGTATACATTAAAAGATTGGTGTAAAACTATTAACTCTGTGATTCAGTTTTTCTCTTCAAATATAATTGGTTGAATGGGGAAACAAACTAATGCTCTAGAAAATCTCAGCTTGTCCTTTGAAGATATATTACAGAAATTTGGAAACACATGTAGAAGTTTTTTTTTGTTTTTATAAAGCCTTAGCTATGATATTTATTTGAGTGATTGAATCACAGACTCACATTTCAGCAGCTGTCATTCAGCCTCCATTTAAATATTTTCAGTGTAAGATAAAACTAGTACTGCCATCCCAGTTTATACCTGTGCCTTTAAGGTTAATATTTGCAGTGGAATAAATTTCTCTGTTTTAGCATTACTTTTCACATCATCAAATTGGAAGATGCTTATAGAAAGCTAGCTATAGACACAAATGATGACTTAAGGCTGTAATGCAGTGAAACTCTTTTTTTAAAATGAATTTCAAAACCTTTTATAAGTCACTTTCCAGGAATACGATAGATTTAGCTCTAATTTCTCAAGATAAAGATTATGTGCTGTTGAAAAGAACTAACAACACCCCAAAGAATTTTATATATATATTTAGCATGTTACACAAATGTGATTTAATGTTTTCTTTGGATGTTTAATCCATATTTGTTAAATAGCCTTATGTTAAATTTATAGACAATTCACTTTTATTTTAAATAGAAGCTAGTAAGATTTGTTTAAACTTTTAAAACCCATTTGCCAAAAAATCTGACTTAATTTTTTTCCATCTCTTGCTTCTATCACTACCTCAATTAATTCCTTTGAATCAGTTTGTCAGTATTTTAAAGCTACCTTTATGGCTTTACCCTTGTAGATGAACTCTCTTAATACTTATTGCTACATCGATGAGAACTTCTCAGATATTGAAAGTAACGCACTTAGAGTACTTTACTTGAGACATGTCATTTCCCTACGCTGTTATTTAAAGTTGAGCATCATGTTCTTTTTAAATACTTGCAGTGCAAATGAGCATGTATTGAAAGATCTTTTTAGCTTAATTTAGGAACAGAGGCTTTCTGTAAACATTTTAAAACATTGCTGATACACTAATAGCCATGCTTTTTTATAGTATGATAATAAATATTTGCCTTATTAATTATATGATTATATAGCCTATTTATCAAAGGCTAGTTTAATTACAGAGTCTCTAGAATATACTGAAGTCAGAGTTGAGCAGTTAAATCATAAGAATTCTCTTATAAAATATGATAGTGGATAGTGACCTCTCAATTTGGAAGCATCACCTTATTCCCTTTTAAAGGAGCAAACTTTTTATGGATGGATCCTATTTAATCACTAAAGTCTAATAAATTTTCATGTCTGTAATACATATCATTAAGGACACTGGAAAAGGAAATAGACATGGTGGAATAGACAGCCTTAGTGCTACAGTAGTATTCACAAGATATGAAAAGTCTCAGAAGAAAGCTTCCATCAGTTTGAGAAGATTCCCTGTGGAGGATTTGTGGAAAAGACACTAATAAGAATTACAGAGGCTAAGACATCTCAGATGAGTTAAAATCTATGCTGAAGGATATAGTCATATCACTGAGTCATGAATCTATTGAATGATGTGTAGTTCATATATAAAAAGGCCTTTTTGAGTAAGCCCCAACGTAACTTGAGAGATTATTTCTAACTGATGGAGAAGAAACATCTATAGATTTTTCTTTCTTATTTTGTCATATATTCTAAATCAGGGGATACTTTGATGACATGTGAAGTATAACTATTTGTACTAAGATTTTGAGATTATAAGGTCGAGGATAGGAAGCTAAAGACCTTAGCAACATGGGTAGTTTTGTCACTATTTATTATTAAAAGCAAGGGTTTCATAAAAGTATGATGGTGGAAGGGAAAGCAGAAGGAAGGGAATAAACTTATGTAGCACCTATTTTGTGCCAGGCATTTTGCTAAGCACTTTTAAAAAATATTAACTTGATTGATTCATGAAAAGTGAAGAGTTAATTGAGAATATAGTCTTGTTGTATAGGAGATGGTTATCCAGGTATGAGTTGGACCCAGTGGCCTCTCAGGTCCCTTCTAGCTATGGAATTTTTTGTTTCTAGATTATAGAATAGAATCTGAACTTCTGTACCAGAGCTTAAGATATAGCAACAATAAGCTCTTGGATAGAGACAAAGTACAGCTATTGATGACTGGAAATGATATATTTGTCTGAAGACTTGCAGATATGATCAAGTGATCTTGAAACTGAAAATGGAGAGGAAAAGACTCACGTGTATCCCAGATATCCCGGTGAATAAAATGTATGACTCAGGGTGAGTAATAGCAATGGAGAGACCCAGGAAGCCTCAGTATCCAGGAAGAAGTAAAGTAATGATATTCATGGATCTACATAGTTATACACAAAAGCACAAAATATGAGTTATCAAGTACACTAGAGATAGCTAGACAGAGAAGCAGAGTCAACATCATGAGTAACACTGAGACATGATGGGTTCTGATAGGACTGAGATATGGTAGTGGAAAGGGCATGCCTGATTTATGCTTGTGAATATTCAAAAGGAACAGAGCAGTTAAAAGGTAGAAAAGGGAATGCCAAGAAGATCAAGAAGATGATCAAAGGAAAGCGTCCAGTGCGCTGGGTGACTCTTCTGTTCTTGCCTTCCAGTGTGCCTAACAGCTGACCCAGGGATGACATTAGGATACTGATAGGAAGATGGGAAGTCCAGGATATTATCGTTTCTATAGAGCTCACAAAGCTTTCCTTTGACCAGAGTGGGAAAGGGGGAAGGAAGACCTGATCTCCTCAGTGAGATGGGTCCTCCTCAGTGGTATGCTGGAAGGCCACATTTTCTCTAATTTCTGGAATCTAATCCCTTCTCAACTTGTTTGATACATTATAGATGATTCCTAGGACATAGTCAAATTTGCATAGCCTATCTAAACACAATTCTTGTGCAATGTCATTCCAGTTGAAAGGCCTTTTAACACTTAGTCTAAAGCCTATGAGCGACTAAACCACTTTGACCTAGTTAGTGTCAATATTAAAAGGAGAAAAGGGTAGATCCTACCCTTATAAAAACAATTAACAGCTATGTAAAAAAGAATTTTGGGGATGAAGTTAAAGTCATCAGCAGATACATTATACCTCTGAAAATACATTATGAAAATAAAAGAGGGTTAATAAACTGAATATGCAATCTTTAAAAACTAAAAAACTCACAAGTTCGAAATAAGAAAACTTTAAATTAGAGAAGAAATAGATAAAAAGCAGACTATAGAAATAATAAAATGATAATAACGAAATCAATAAACCGTAATCTTATAAAAAAGAAATAGGACAATGAAATTACCAAAATAAAAAAAATTAACAAGGTAAATTCATAACTAATAAAAGAAATAAAACAATTGTCAAAACTTTCTGTATGCAATTACATGTTAACAAAATAGAATTTAAAGTACATAGATAATTATCACATATGTTTGTGAAGTACCCAAATTAACAGAACAGGAAATAGAGCTCTTAATCTAATCTCGGAAAGTAAAACTGAAGAAGTCTTAAAGGAACTATCAAAGGAAAAAACTCCAGATAGATTTCCAGGTAAATTTATCAAATACTAAAAGAGCAACTAACACCTATTTCTATAGAATTTGTTCTCAATATGGAATAATACAAGTTATTCTCTCTAAATTTACAGTGCTGAGATTCTACTGAACTGTTTTTACCAGATAAACATAGTGTCTATACCTAAACTAGGGAAGGATTTTTTAAAAAGAGAAATAGAAGTTAATCTCATTAATGAATATTCATTCAAATTTTTTAGATAAAATGTTAGCAAAAAAGATAATATATCCAAAAAATTATTTGCTATGATCAAATTGGATTTATGTCACAAATGCAAGGATGGTTTATTATTCTAAAAATCAGCATAATTCGTAATAAAAACAAAAACAGTGCAAACTATATAACCAGAAAATCTTTAACAAAATACAGTTTTAGGTTATATAATTAAAAAAAAAAAAACCTAACAGCATGGACATAGAAGGACTAAGTTCTAGTATGATAAAATATATTTATCTACAATCCAAAGTTAACATCATTTACACTGGAAAAATAGGGGAAGCTTTCCTACTAAATATAGTGGTAATGTGAGATTCTTTCTCATATCACTATTAGTTGATGCAGTTGTAGAAATTATGGAATTTGCAGTAAGACAAGACAAAAATTAAAGGAAGATGAGCATCAACAAAAAGAAGATATAATTATGACTATTTGTAGAAGATAATAGTACTTTGAAACTCCTGGAGAATCAGCAGGAAAAACTGAGACAGTATTTTCATTAAAGCAGGAGAATACAAAATAAATCCATAAACGTTGTCATTTCTGTATAGCAGTAACAAAAAGACAGGAGGAAAAAAAAAGGAAAGAGAAATTTCAATTAAAATAACTTAAAAGTGCATCAACTATCTGTGAGTCAGTCTATCAAGACATTAAAATATTATACTGCCTGATTTGATTTGCATATTTAGTGCTATGCTAACCAATGTATTAAGGAGTTTCTCTTTAGAGCTAGAGAAAACAATTACAAAATTCATTTGGTTATATAAAATATCTAGCATCCCAAAGGAAATGATGGGAATAAATATGGAATTGTACTTCCAGACCTCCAGCTATTAGAAAAACTATTATCAAAACTTTTTGGTACTGGTTTAAAAAAGTAGATTAGCAGAACAGATTAGATTAGATTAGGAAAAATCAGAAACAATTGAATCCAGTAACCCAATATTCAGTACACCCAAGAAAATAAACTACTTAGTAAAGACCTGTTTGATGCAAACTTCTGGGAAAACTGGAGAGCAACTAGCAAAAAATAAGTCTGGACAAGCATATTACATCATATGCCACAATCTCTTCTAAATGTGTATGTGTCCATGACCTTTATATAAAAAGACTCATCATTAAAAAAAAAATAAAACCCAAAGTATACAAGATGGAAATACCTTTCTCAACTATATCCTGGGGGAATATTTTTAATAATACAAGGGAGATCAGGAGATCACTAAGGAAAAAGACAATTTTGATTACTTGAAATTGAAAACCCTTCCCAGAACAAAATCATTGTAGCTACACTAAGAAGGGAAACTTGATTGGGAAAATTTTACAGTAGTTATCTCTGATAAAAGTCTAATAGTAAGATATATAAGGAATAAAAACAATATATAATAATAGCTGTTAGACAAGTGGTC
This sequence comes from Phalanger gymnotis, assembly GCA_028646595.1. NCBI lineage: Eukaryota > Metazoa > Chordata > Mammalia > Diprotodontia > Phalangeridae > Phalanger > Phalanger gymnotis. The sequence continues at coordinate 614,132,268 of CM053622.1, read as the reverse complement.
AAAGGAAGTAGACAGACTTTTCAAAAGATAAATTGCAAACTTAACCATAAGCAGGAATGATTCAGATCATCACTAAGAGAAATATGATATAAAACAATGTTGAGTTTTTACCTCACACCAAGAAAATTGGCAAAGTCTTCTTGACTCCAAGGCCAGTTCTCTACCGTATACTGCTACCTTCCACCTATTTCTATACATATATATACACACATAAATACATACATACACACATGTATATTCCGGTATATCAGTATACATACTATTTACATATGTACATACACATATTCAAGTATAATCAATAGGTTGTCCACATGGCATCGGTGACTTGCATGTAAGGGTCATTAATGACATCCAGCTGTGTATAAGCAGCTAGGTAGATAGGGTGCTAGGCCTGGAGTTAGGAAGACTTATCTTCCTGAGTTCAAATCTGGTCTCGCTACTAGTGGTATGATCCTGGGCAAGTCACTTAACCCTGCTTGCCTTAGTTTCTTCATCTGTAAAATGAACTGGAGAAGGAGATGGTAAACCACTCCAGTATCTTTGCCAAGAAAACTCCAAATGTGGTTGCAGAGAGTTGGACACAACTGAAACAATGCAACAGCAATAAATGAGCAGAAAAGGAGAGGAACCAACCATAGCAAAACTGAAAAATGTCAGATTTACAGCCTGAGAAATGTCCCAATCTGCATTTTTGTTATTATTATTTGGTCCTGTAGTTTCATTGGTGTAGGGAAGTGGTGCCAAACTCAGATGGAAAAAAGGGCCACTAAACTACATAAGGATTTTGGCGGGGATGTGTGTGTGTGTCACATGTTGACTTAGATAACCATATATTATTAATATCATCTATGTTTTATTATATGTATTACTATCATTTATGTTTTGTTATATTTTTATTTATTTCATTAATTATTTCCCAATTACATTTTAATGTGGTTTGAATGGTGTTTGGGAGTGTAGTGGGCCACAAGCAGCATTTGACATGTCTGATGTAGAGGACTTTTGGAAAGGAAATTCTTTCTACCATGTAGACAGGTAACTGTTCTGGAATTTACAGTTTTAGAGGTTTGGGGACATTGAGTGCTTAAGGTACCTGACCAAACTTACATAATTGGTAAGTATCAGAGATAGGACTTGAACCCAGGTCTTCTGTATTCCTAGGTTAGCTCTCTGTACACTATACCATCCTGTTTTCCAGGCTGCCCTATTCCCCATCAAATATTTTTTAAAAAGAGGATGTCCTTAGGAGCACTGGCCAGTTGCTCTTTGCTAGATTCACAGAAAGGCACAGACAAGAATTGCACCAGGCTGAGACTGATCAGAGGACCCTTGATGGAGGGATAGAAGGGTCATCAGAAGTAGAGTCCCCTCATTTGACATATGATGAAACTGAGACTCAGGGGTGTCAGTGACTTATCCAAGGTCATATACGTAATAAACTTTAGAGGGAGAGATTTGAACCCCAGGTCCTCTGACTCTGGAGAAGGTATGTAGGCAGCAGTATGCTGGTAAATGTTCAACAACCAACTCTTCCGAAGTGAAAGACACATTTTTAAGTTTAATCTAAATTATTAAAATTTTCTCTATTACTTTATTAAGTCTAAACAGTCAGCAGAATAATAAATCAAGCCCTGATTAGTAGTTTTGTAGTTTCCAAGGTGTAAATGCTCACGTTGAAAATATAACAAACTGGCAAACCGGAAAGCCAGTAGGAGTCAACTCCAGCACACCCTTTTAAGGAGTGTAGTCTGTATTCCTACAGCAGGGATACTTCACTGATGAAATCATAGAAATAACTAGCATTTATATAGTGCTTTAAGGTTTGCAAAATACTTTGTCTTATGTATTCTCATTATATTGGGGCTTCACAACAACTCTGGGAAAGCAGGACTATTATTATCCCCTTTGCAGAGGAAAAAACTGAGGTATGGAGGTTAATTGAATTGTCCAGCATCACAAAACTAGTGAATGTTTAAGGCAGAATGTTAACTCATGACCCCAAGTCTAGAGTTGTTTGTTGAACCACCTAGCTTCTTTTAACTGTACCAGTAATAGAATTTGTAATTATACGAGTAATAGAACTTGATGAATTCTAGGTCCCCTCCAGCTCCAAATATTAGAATGTTAAGTATAAGCCAATGTGGATTAGAAAATCTCCTTCCTTCATCTGTCTGATTGCTAACTGGGTCTGTGAAGTGAGAGCTACATCAATTAGAGTGCTCCTATGTAACTCTTTTCTCCTGAGCATGTGAGAAGTGCTAACAAGTTAAGGTCTTCCTTACTGGCCTTTTGAAAGGACAAAGATAGATCAGTCAGTATATTTGCCTTGTGTTACAACTCCTTGAGACTACTGAAGTCGTTTGCTTTTTGGCAGTGGCCACTTGATGGATAGCAAACACAGCTCATTTATTTGGCAGTGGTGTAAATACAAGAGTACAAAGGGATGGATGAATGGACACACACACACACACACACACACCTCTTGCCTCAAATGACATAAAAAGAAACAGCAGCAATCAAAATTTGAGACCAGGCCAAGATGAAATAAACATGATTAAAAGAGATAAACACCATAGATGCTGTAATATCAATATTTAGATGCTATACCACTTAGTGGATATATACTGAGAAGTAAAAGGGAAAAATAGACCGCAAAACTATAATGATTGGAGATCCCAATATGCCTTTTTTTGTAGTTAGATAAATCTAACATATAAATAAGAAAAGAAGAGCTGAGGGTGGAACCAAGATGGTGGCTTAGGAACAGGGACTCCCTTAAGCTCTCCCCCAAATCCCTCCAAATACCTGTGAAAAATGACTTGAAACAAATTCTAGAGCTACAGAACCTGTGAAATAGCAGAGGGAAACAAGTCTTCAGCCCAAGACAGCCTGCATGATTGCTGGGAAGGGTCTATTGCACCATGTTGGGAGTGGAGCACAGCCCAACATGGGCTGTGCCAGGACAGATTGGGTCAGAATAGACCCACCAGAGTAGGCCCCAGGGCCCTGAATCAATGATTACCAGACTTATCAACCCACAAACACCAAAGACAATTTAGCAGGTCAGTAGGAAAACTTCTGGATATGGGTGAGGGAAGTATGTGGTCTGGCCGCAGCGCCAGGGCTGCAGAGGTGGCTGTAGCAGTGGCAGCAGCAGCAGCAGCAACAGCAGCTGTGGCAGTGGCTCCTTCCTTTCCCAGGCCCACATGGTGGGGGGAATCAAGAGGCTGATCAGAGAGGGAGTGCAGAGATCGCTTTGCTGGTGCTAAGGCAAGGTTTTCTTGCTCTGCCCTGCTTGGATCTGGGTCGTGGTCCTGGTTGGTGGTTCTCGGGGATGGAGGAGTGCTGGTGTGACAGAGCTTTGTGGTGGCTGTGGAGAGGGTGTCCTCCTGGTGGTTGCATGGCAGAAGGGAGTGCCTGCAATTACAGACCAGAGGATAGGCCAGGAGCGGTGCATCATACCACCTTGGAATAGTAGTAGCTCTGAAAACAGCAGCACAAACCCTGAAGCTTGGGATAAAGTACTCTCTACTCTACAAGCAGTCATACCCTGACAAAAAGCTCAAGGGTCAAGTAGTTGGCTGGAAACATGAACAGGCAGTGAAAACAGTGTCAGACTATAAAATTTGTTTTTGGTGACAAAGAAGATCAAAACATACAGCCAGAGGAAGCCAACAAAGTCAAAGGGCCTACATCAAAAGCCTCCAAGAAAAATATGAGTTGGTCTCAGGCCATGGAATAGCTCAAAAAGGATTTGGAAAGGCAAGTAAGAGAAGTACAAGGAAAACTGGGAAGAGAAATGAGAGTGATGCAAGAAAATCATGAAAAACAAGTCAATGACTTGCTAAAGGAGACCCCCAAAAATACTGAAGAAAATAACACCTTAAAAAACAGACTAAACGAAATGACAAAAGAGGCCCAAAAAAGCCAATGAGGAGAAGAATGCCTTAAAAGGCAGAATTAGCCAAATGGAAAAGGAGGTCCAAAAGACCACTGAAGAAAATACTACCTTAAAAATTAGAATAGAGCAAGTTGAAGCTAATGACTTTATGAGAAATCAAGAAATTAAAAAACAGAACCAAAAGAATGAAAAAATGGAAGACAATGTGAAATATATTTTCTTTTTTTTCTTTTCCTTTCTTTTATTTAATGTTTTAGTTTGCAGCATTGATTTTCACAAAGGTTTGAATTACAAATTTTGTCCCCATGTCTACCCTCCCCCTCACTCCAAGATGGCATATATTCTAGTTGCCCCATTCCCCAGTCAGCCCTCCCTTCTGTCACCCAACACCCCCCATCCCCTTTTCCCTTACTTTCTTGTAGGGCAAGATAGATTTCTATGTCCCATTGCCTGCATATCTTATTTCCTAGTTGCATGCAAAAACTTTTTTTTGAACATCTGTTTTTAAAACTTTGAGTTCCAAATCCTCTCTCCTCTTCCCTCCCCACCCACCTTCCCTAAGAAGGCAAGCAATTCAACATAGGCCACATGCATATCATTATGTAAAACCCTTCCACAATACTCATGCTGTGAAAGACTATATTTTGCTCCTTCCTACCCTCTCCCCCTTTGTTCAGTTGTCTCCCTTGACCCTGTCCCTTTTTGCAAGTGTCTGCTTTAGATTACTTCCTCCCCCATCTGCCCTGCCTTCTGTCATCCCCCCTTTTTTATCTCCTTCCTCCTTTCCTGTGGGGTAAGATACCCAATTGAGTGTGTATGTTATTCCCTCCTCAAGTCATATCTGATGAGAGCAAGATTCATTCATTCCCCCTCACCTGGCCCCTCTTCCCTTCCTACTGAACTGTTTTTTCTTGCCACTTTTATGCAAGATAATTTACCCCGTTCTATCTCTCCCTTTCCTCCTCTGTCAATATATTCATCTCTCATTCTTTAATTTGGTTTTATTTTTTTATATACCATCCCTTCATATTCAACTCACCCTGTGCCCTCTGTCCATATATATATAGATAGATGTATATATATGTGTGTGTGTGTGTGTGTATATATATATATATCATATATATATATGTATGTATGTATGTATGTATATTCCATTCAGGTACCCTAATACTGAGGTCTCATGAATTATGCATATCATCTTTCCATATAGGAATGTAAACAAAACAGTTCAACTTTAGTAAGTCCCTTATGATTTCTCTTTCTTGTTTACCTTTTCATGCTTCTCTTGATTCTTGTATTTGAAAGTCAAAGTTTCTATTCAGCTCTGGTCTTTTCACTGAGAAAGCTTGAAAGTCCTCTATTTTATTGAAATTCTATATTTTGCCTTGGCACATTATACTCAGTTTTGCTGGGTAGGTGATTCTTGGTTTTAATCCTACCTCCATTGACCTCTGGAATATCATATTCCAAGCCC
>CM053622.1:614108053-614126393 GCA_028646595.1 Phalanger gymnotis | reverse complement strand
GTAATCCAATAATTTTTAAATTCTCTCTCCTGGATCTATTTTCCAGGTTAGTGGTTTTTCCAGTGAGATATTTCACATTGTCTTCCATTTTTTCATTCCTTTGGTTCTGTTTTATAATATCTTGATTTCTCATAAAGTCACTAGCCTCCACTTGCTCCAGTCTAATTTTTAAGGTAGTATTTTCTTCAGTGGTCCTTTGGACCTCCTTTTCCATTTGGCTGATTCTGCCTTTCAAGGCATTCTTCTCTTCATTGGCTTTTTGGAGCTCTTTTGCCATTTGAGGTAGTCTATTTTTTAAGGTGTTATTTTCTTCAGTATTTATAGGGGGTCTCCTTTAGCAAGTCATTGACTTGTTTTTCATGATTTTCTCACAGCACTCTCATTTGTGTTCCCAATTTTTCATCTACTTATCTAACTTGCTTTTCCAAGTCTTTTTTGAGCTGTTCCATGGCCTGAGACCAACTCATGTGTTTCTTGGAGGCTTTCGATGTAAGCTCTTTGACTTTGTTGACTTCTTCTGGCTGTATGTTTTAGTCTTCTTTGTCACCAAAGAAAGATTCCAAAGTCTGAGTCTGAATCTGAGTCAGCTTTCACTGCCTGGCCATGTTCCCAGCCAACTTACTTGACCCTTTAGTTTTTTTTGAGTATAGAGTACTTTGTCACAAACTTGACGGGCTGCACTGTTATTTTCAGAGCTATTTCTACACAGCAAGCTCTATCACACCAGCACTCCTCCTCCCCCAAGACCTGCCAACCTGGACTGGATTCAGATCTAAGCTGGCTTTGCATTCCTGCTCAGATCTGCCACTTAATTCCCCCCACCAGGTGGGCCTGGGGCCGGAAGCAACTGCAGCTGTAGTTCTGTAGCTGCACCACCTCTGCTCCTAGCTCTGTGCAATGGACCATACCCCGCGACCATCCAGGCTGTCCTGGGCTGGAGCCCTGCTTCCCTCTGCTATTTCGTGGGTCCTGCAGTTCTAGAATTTGTTCAGAGCCATTTTTTATAGGTGTTTAGAGGGACTGGGGCGGAGGAGCTCAAGCAAGTCACTGCTTTCCAGCTGCCATCTTGGCTCCATCCCACAATCTGGAATATCTCATTAGAAAAACCACTGACCTGGAGAATAGATCCCAAGAGATAATTTTTAAATTATTGGACTACCTGAAAGCCTCGATCAACAAAAAGAGCCTAGACATCATCTTTCAAGAAATTATCAAGGAAAACTGCCCTGATGTTCTAGAACCGGATGGTAAAATAGAAATTGAAAGAATCCACCAATTGCCTCTTGAAAAAGATCCCGAAATGAAAACTGCTAGGATTATTGTAGCCAAATTCCAGGGTTCCCAGGTCAAGGAGAAAATATTGCAAGCCAGCAGAAAGAAACAATTTGAGTATTGTGGAAACACAATCAGGATAAAACAAGATCTAACAGCTTCTACATTAAAGGCATAGAGGGCATGGAATATGATATTCCAGAGGTCAAAGGAGATTGGATTAAAACCAAGAATCACCTACCCAGCAAGACTGAGTATAATACTGTAGGGCAAAATATGCACTTTCAAGAAAAGAGGAGCTCAATAAAACTTACAAAAGTTGGATATGATAAATCTCTTGCTTACTGAGTTGGAATCATCAAGAGTATACTTTTTTCTCATTTGTTCATAGACCTTTATAGAAATTAACCACATATTTATAGATTGTGAGTTCCTCGAGGCCAGGGACTGTCTTTTGCCTCCTTTTGTATCCCCAGAGTTTGGCACAGTTCCTGGCACATAGAAATGTTTATTGATTGCTAAGGTGTGAAAAACTCATAAACAAATTCATAAGAGCAATAATACTAAACACATCCTTTACGAACTACAAGTGATAAAAATTAAAATTAATAAAGGCATTTGAGCAAATGATTAAGTGGAGACTAATATAATCCTACAAAAGATATTGTTCAAAGAAAACATGAAAATCATTGATAATTTCAACAAAAATATGACAAGGAAACAAATCCCAAAACTTTAGACATGTAGCTTAAAGTAGTCATTAGGTGAAAATAAATATCTCTAAATCCTTTCACAAGCAAAAAAAGAGGAACAACAGTTGAATAAATTAGGCATACAAGTAAAAAAAAAGCAGGAAAGCAAATAGAAAAACACACCTAAACACAAAAATTAGCATTGGTCAAAAAAAGAGGTTAAAGAAAAAGTTAAATTGACGAATAACACTAGAAATTTCAATAAATTAACATACTAGACCAACTGTTGGTTAATTTTTTAAAACAAAGTAAACAAATTATCATACTCAAGCCAAAAAAAAAATAGAAAGTTCATAATAGATGAAGAGAAAATCATTAGAAGCTATTTTGTCGAGGTATGTGCCCCAAAAAACTCGTAACTGAAATGGAAGAAAATTTTTTAAAATATACTTATTAACAGAACTTGAAATAGGAAACTTGAATAATCTGATCTCAGTAAAAGAAATAGAACTCCTAAAGAAAAAGTAATCCTCAGGCCTGGATCAATTTACAGATAACTAAAATCAAACATTCCATGAAAATTCAACTTTATTGTTACTTAAGTTATTTGGAAAAAAAAAACAACAACAAAAGAATGCCTGTTTCCTTGCTTCAGTGAAGCAAGTATGTTCATAATACCTAAACCAGGGACAGAAAATGCAAGTAAGAAATCTGCAGACCAATATCACTAATGAATATTAATTTACAATATTGAATAAAATATTAGCAGAGACTACGACAACATATTAAAAATGCTATAAGCTATAACCAGGTTAGATTTATACCAGGAATGCAAGGCTTGTTCAATAATAGTAAAGAATCATATAGGTCCTCTTTATAACAAAAACAGTAAAAATCGTGATAGTCAATGCAGAAAAAGCTTTTGACAATACAGCACCCATTTATGTTCAAAAAATATTAAAAAGCATAGGACTAAATAGACTTTTCTCTAATACGTAAATAATACCTGTTTTAGAGCTAACATTATCGAAATTGGAAAAAATGCTAGATCCCTTTCCAATAACATCTAGGGTAAAATACTGTTACCATTTATTTAATGTAGTTCTGGAAATGCTAACTATTGCAATGCCCCCCCCCCCCCGCCCTCCAAGGATACTAAGGGAATGTTAACAGTCAAAGAAAAAAAAATCAGTTACTTTTTTTTTTTCAGGTGCTATATTGGTTTACTTAGAACAAGGGTGGGGAACAGTAGGTCCTTGGGTGCAGCCTTTTGACTGAGTCCATGTTTTACAGAACAAATCTTTTTGTTAAGGGGATTTGTTCTGTGAAGTTTAGATTCAGTCAGAGGGCCACAGTTGAGGATCTAGAGGGTCATATGTGGCCTTGAAGCTGCAGGTCCACCCCCCCCCCGCCACACGCGCACACACACACACACACACACACACACACACACACACACACACACACACAGAATGCTAGAGTTACAACCAGAAATTGAAACTAACCTTAGGTAAGTAGCAGGATATAAAGTAAGCCCACCAAAATTCTGAACTTTTCTATATATTACTAAGATAGAAAAAAGAAAGTCGATTCAGAATAACTGCAGAATGAATAAATATCTGGGATCATACATAACAAATGATACATAGGAATTCAATAAATGCTACAACAAAACACTGTATAGATACAGACTGAAGTATTGGAGAGTAATTAATTGTTCATGATTAGCCTATGCTATTATAATAAAGATGGTAATACTTCCTAAATTGATTTACAGAATAAATGCTATACCCCAGTCAGATTAGTAAAGGGTTGCTTTATGGCACTAGACAAAAATAACAAAATTGGAGGAATAAATAATCAAGAATCTCAAGAGAAATACTATTTTTTCTTTTAAGTTGGAAGAGGATCTAGTAGTAACATGACTAAAACTATAAGGCAGTAGATATCAAGAAACTATTCATTGTTGTTTGAAAATAAAAATTGATCAGTAGAACAGATTAGGTCAATAAGATCCAGGAAGAATGCTGTATAGTAGTATAGCATTCAGCAAACCATAGGATACCAATTCTTTGAGTAAGAACTCCCTAGTTCACAGTTCTAGACTGCTAGAAGTATGGACCAAGGATCCTGAGACTGTTTTAGTGAGATCCAAACTGTTTTCATAATGATTGCTCTTTGAGAGGGCTTCAGTAATTTTTAAGAGTGTGAAGAGGACCTGAGAACAAACACTTTGAGAACCGCAGTCCTACTTGAAAAAAAATTGGAAAGCAATCCTGTAAAAACCAATCTTAGAGCAACATCTCTCAAAGTATATACCATAACAAGCTCCAAATGGATACAGGAACCCAAAATGGAAAAGCCATTTGATAGAGATGTTGAAGAAGATAGCTTTCATAGCTATGGTTAAAAGTATTGAGTATGTTTTGATAAATCATCTCCCAAATATTTTATTCATTTTGTAGTGATTTTGAATGGGACTTCTTTTTTATTATTGTCTCTGGATTGTGCTATTATATAGTAATTCTGTGAATTTTTGTGGATTATTTTTGTAGCCTGCAACTTTGCTGAAGATACTGTCTCAATTGGTTTCTATGTTGATTTCCTAGGATTTTCTAAGGAAAATATTGTTTCAACAAATAGGGATAGTTTTGTCTTCATTATTCTCTTCTCTTCTTGCTATTAATAGCATTTTTTGAATTACATAAAATAATAGTAGAAGGCACATCCTTACTTTACTCCTGTATTTGTTAGGAAAGCATGCATTCTTTTTTTTTCCTCTTTATTTCTTTATTTAATATTTCTTAGTTTTCAACATTGATTTACACAAGATTTTAAGTTACAAATTTTCTCCCCATTTCTACCTCTCCCCACCCAAGATGGCATATATTCTGATGGCCCCTTTCCTGAGTCTGCCCTCCCTTCTGTCACCTCACTCCCAACACCTCACTCCCCTGCCTCCTTATCCCATTTCCCCTTACTTTATTGTAGAGCAAGCTAGATTTCCATACCCCATTGCTTGTATATGTTATTTTGCTGTTGCATGTAAAAAACAGCTTTTCTTTTTGAGCATTTGTTTTTAGAACTTTAAGTTCCAAATTTTCTCCCTTCTTCTCTCCCCACCTACCTTCTGTGAGAAGGCAAGCAATTCAACATAGGCCACACATGTATCATTATGCAAAATACTTTTATAACAGTCATGTTGTGAAAGACTAACTATATTTTCCTCCATCCTATCCTGTTCCCCTTTATTCAGTTTTGTCCTCTTCACTTTGGCCCTTTTCAAAAGTGTTTGTTTTTGATTACCTCCTCCCTCATCTTCCCTCCCTTCTATCATCTCTCTCTTACCCTCTTCCTCCCTGCTTTCCTGTAGGGTACGATACCCAATTGAGTGTGTATGTTATTCCCTCCTTAAGTCAAGTCTGATGAGAGCAACGTTCATTTATTCCCTTTCACCTGCCCCCTCTTCCCTTCCAATATAACTGCTTTTTCTTGCCCCTTTTATGTGAGATATTTTACCCCATTCTATCTCTACCTTTCTCCTCCCAATGTATTTCTCTCTCACCATTTAATTATGTTTATTTTTAAATGTTTTGGTTACATTCCTACATGGAAAGATGATATTTGTAACTCATGAAACCTTTCTAAGTATTACTTAGAATTGTGGAAGGGTTTTACATAATGATATGCATGTGGCCTATGTTGAATTGCTTGCCTTCTTAGGGAGGGTGGGTGGGGAGGGAAGAGGGGAGAGAATTTGGAACTCAAAGTTTTAAAAAACAGATATTCAAAAAAAAAGTTTTTGCATGCAACTAGGAAATAAGATATGCAGGCAATGGGACATAGAAATCTATCTTGCCCTACAAAGAAAGTAAGGGAAAAGGGGATGGGGGGTGACAGAAGGGAGGGCTGACTGGGGAATAGGGCAACCAGAATATATGCCATCTTGGAGTGAGGGGGAGGGTAGACATGGGGATAAAATTTGTAATTCAAACTCTTGTGAAAATCAATGCTGCAAACTAAAACATTAAATAAATGAAAGAAAGGAAAAGAAAAAAAAGAAAATATATTTCACATTGTCTTCCATTTTTTCATTCTTTTGGTTCTTGCATCATTCTCATTTCTCTTCCCAGTTTTCCCTGTACTTCTCTTACTTGCTTTGCCAAATCCTTTTTGAGCTGTTCTATGGCCTGAGACCAACTCATATTTTTCTTGGAGGCTTTTGATGTAAGCTCTGTATGACTGCTTGTAGAGTAGAGAGTACTTTGTCCCAAACTTCAGAGGTTTTGTGCTGCTGTTTTCAGAGCTACTTCTCTACTCCATTGTCATGGCAAACTCTGCCACAGCAACACTCCTCTGCCCCCAAGACCCACCAAGCAGGGCAGAGCAAGAGAACCCCACTTCTGCACCAGTAAAGCACTTCCTGCACTCCCACTCTGACCTGCCCTTGATTCCTCCCATTGAGTGGGCCTGGGGCTGGAAGCAACCACTGTTGGAGCTCTGGAAGCATCCACAGGAGCTTTCTTCTGCTGCAGCCACAGCTCTGCACCACCTCCACACCCCCAGGGCTTGGGCCGACCATGCATTCCTCTCACCCAGATTCAGCAGTTTTCCCATTGACCTGCTAATTTGTCTTTGGCGTTTGTGCATTGAGAAGTCTGGTAGCTGCCATAGCTCAGCGATTCAGTGCCCTAAGGCTTGCTCTGCCTGATCTCCTCAGCACCTGGTCTGTCCTGGTGTGACCCACACTGGTCTGTGCTTTGCTCCCAGTATGGTACTATGAACACTTCCCAGCAACCATCCAGGCCATCTTGGGCTGGAGACCTGCTTCCCTCTGTTATTTCGTGGGTTCTGTAGCTCTAGAATTTGTTCAGAGTCATTCTTTGCAGGTGTTTGGAGGGATTTACCATTGTGAGAGTGTGATGATGTCTTTTGTCCTTTTCTTAGAATGAGATTTTTAAATGGATTAATAAAATGCATAAGATTAAAAAAGAAACATTACATCAAAATGCAGACATCATACTACAAAAAAAGCACATGCTCATAGACCCCAAGTTAAAAACTCTGTTATCTTCTGTACTTTCATTGCTTGTAATATTTGATTTTGGTTTTAAGTAGGTGTTTTTTGGCATAAATGAGTAGTGTCCTTTGTTAAAGTTGTTTTCTGCTCTTTGGAGAGAATCGTGTGGTTTTCGATGCTTTTTTAAAAATGTAATTATGTTATTTGTTTTCTTAATGTTGAACTGTCTTAGCATCCCCTGGTATAAAATCCTGTTTGATCATGACGAATGATTTCTTGGATAAATTGTTGTAGTCTTTTGTTTAGGATTAATTTTTTTTATAAACATTCATTAACTATATTGTTCTAAAGTTTCCTTTTATTAAATCTTTCCTTGGTAGGTATTATAGTTATATTTGTCTTATTGAAAAAATGAGTTTTATAAATTATTTTCTCAATCTTTGGGAATAATTTGTGTAGTTATAGGCATTCATTTTTCTTTGAAAGTTTGATAGAATTCTCCTGTAAATTCTTTAGGACCAGGAGGTTTGTGGGAATTTTTGTTTTCTTAATCCTTTGCAGCTAGTTCTATTACCATTCCTAACATTGGGTCTGTTACTTGGTATAATCTATTTTTCTTCTGTTCAGATATGAGGAATGGAGGTACATATAACTGCATAATGGGTTCCAGTAATTCTTTTTATTCTGCTTCAATTGTGATTTTACTTAATTCATGTTATATTTTGTTGATTTGTTTTTCTGCCCTCTTTTTAATCAGGTTGACTAAAGGTTTGTTAGTTTTGCTAGTCTTTTCAAAGAATTAGCTTTTAGTTTTGTTTATCAGCTTTATAGGCTTTTTGATTTCCAGTTGAACTACTCCTCCACTGATTTTTGAGAAGTTTGCTTTTTTATTTATCTTGAGTTTATTTCTTGGCATCCTAATTTTTTAGTGATTATTCTTCTCTTTTTCCATTTTGATAATATTTGTTTTTAGGCAAAAAACTTTTTTTCCGAGTATTATTTAGCTTTGTTCCAGAAATTTTGGCGTGTTGTTTCACCATTACGATTGTCTCTTAATTATAAATTGTTTTTATGATTTGTTCTTTATGTTATTTAGAATTTCATTATTAACTCTCCAGATTTAATTTAAATCTCTGGAGATCTGGCCTAAGGGAATTCTTCAGGGGAATTCAGTGAAATTGTTTCTTCAATAGAATGCAATTAAAATTTGCCTTTTGTTAGCAGTTTTGGGGGAGAGTTGATATTTTTTTGTATTTCGCTTATAGGTACAACTGTAACTGCATTGAAACTATTTAAGAATCTTCCTGTAAGAAAACAGTTTTACTCAACAGCTAAAAAATGTAAGGACGAATTAAAAAAAATTCAAGACCTCCTTGTAGCCTATGCCATTCTCAAACCTGAATTAAGGATTATTTTTACACATAACAAGGTAAGATTTTAGCTTTTTGTAAAATAACTTATGAAATGTGGTTTTTAGAGGGGGACAGATAGTTCCTCATTTATACTTGTTTCATTTATAGAAATTTCTCCCTAGGAAAATTAATAGTACAGTTTTTTAAAAAAAACGTTTATTCCGTGTCAGGGGACACTGGCAAAAAGAAGAGTGGTTTACTAGGGGTTTTTATGACATGCACATAAATAAATAAATGCAAGTTAATTTGCGGAAGGACAATATAATTTGGATAATGAGGTCAGGGAAGGTTTCAGTGAAGAAATGGTGACTCATCTAATAATTTAACCTATTGAAGCTTATCAGTCTTCAAGCATTTGTTAAGCTCCTAATATGTTCTAGGCACTATGCTTGGCACTGGGGATTCAAAGACAAATGAAACAGTCCCTCCCCTCAGAAAGTTTAGATTCTATCACGGAGACAACATGTACATATGAAAGTATATACAAAATAGGGGCAGCTAGGTGGTGCAGTGAGTACAGCACCAGCCCAGGAGTCAGGAGGACCTGAGTTCAAATGTGGCCTCAGACACTTGACACACTTACTAGCCGTGTGACCTTGGGTAAGTCACTTAACCCCAATTGCCCTGACTTCCGCTCTTCAAAAAAAAAATTAAAAGAAAATATATACAAAATAATTGAAAAGGGTGGTATGAGCAGCCAAGGGATCAGGAAAGACTTCATGTGTCACTTGAACTCATTTCTGAAGGAAACTAGGCATTCTGTGAGATACAGGAGAGGAGAGAATGCATTCCAGGAATGGAGGGGGACAGGCACAATGAAAGGAGATGTATTATTATGTGTGAGCAGAGCTAAGGCCAATTTTGCTAAATCATAGAATTTGTTAATTAGAGTAATATACAGTAAGATTGGGAACATAGGTTGGGACCAGAGTATAAAAGATTTTAAATGCCAAACAAAATAGTTTGTGTTTCATCCTAAAAATAAGAGGGAACCACTAGAGTTTATTGAGTAGAAGAGTGACATAGTCAAATGAATACATTAAGAAAATAATTTTACCAGCTGCATGGCAGGTAGCTTGGAGAAAGGAGAGACCCGAGTCAAGGAGTCAGTTGAGGAGCTATTGCAAGGCTTGGTTGTGTGAGCAGCAGGACATTTTTGCCAATCCTTATGGCCTCTCAAACCTTTCCAAAAAAAATTATGCACCAAAAATAAAGTAACTTGAGCTGTTTTCATGGTCTAGAACACCCAGAATCCAAAAGAAAATTAAAAAAAAAACCAAACCAAACCTAGGAACTCATACTGACTGTGAGCTCACTCAGCACCCTTTCTTTCCCCTTCTCCTATGCCACTGGCAACAAGGTCCCTACTAGCAGAACATGACACAGTCTTATATCAAAACTCACGCCTGAACCCTCTTCCCCCTTCCCTCTTTCCATTGCTGTAGAGACCCCCCAGAGCTCCAGGCTATGGAAGTTTTCTCAGGCCTCAACAGTCAGGTTGGCCACAGCCCTTCAGGAGTTTAAGCCTGTTGGGCACTGAAATCTGGAAGCACCAGTGCTAGAAAACTCTGAACTGTCAGTGCCAGGGAAAGCAAGACATCAAGATGCTGGTGCTGAGACAGAGAACTAAGAAACCAAGGGATTGGGACAGGTCATCAGGACAGGACACCATGCTTTTGGGGGTTATGCAGCATTCCACCAAACCTAAGGGAAGAGCACAGCATCCAAGTGGGTCCAATTCTGACAGCCTAAAAGCTAGTTGGGAGAAAGACTGGTGAATCATGAATTGCTCAATGTGGGAAGAGGGTGAAATGCTTTGTGATCCAAAGAGACCATAATTGGAAGGTAGGGAGTCAGAAAGTAGACCATTAGGAAAATAAAGAGGGAAAAAGAATTGAAAGTACCAGATATTCCAGGAAGAAGAATTGCAAAGCCCTCGAACATGAACTGAGGAATCAACAGGAAAAAGTAATAACAGAAGGAAATATGACCTCCAGATCTAGTAAACAAGTTCAGGCATCTATGAATAATACTACAAAATGAAGGAAAATAGTCAAACACTTGATGAGACAGAGTATCTTATGACATTTGAGGAGCACATGGAACTATAGTACGTTGTTCCTGAGTGATTTAAAAGGGAAAGAATTATGGGAGTAGAATTGGTATGCTGCACAGCCAAAATAATTAGCAAAATAGAAAAATGAATCTTTAATGCCAAGCTTCACCAAAGAAACCCAAGAGAGAGCAATAGGTTGGGAATGCAAATACCCAGAAGAGAAGCAAACAACAAGAACGCTAAAAGAAAATACGCTCACTATTAGCAGAACGTACAGATCTAAAGGACAGTTTGAATAAGGATCTTAGGTCTTCCAGAAAAACACAGTAGGACAAAAAAAAAAACCTTTTAATGATATAATGAAGGAAATAATAGAAGAGAACTACCTAGGACTTTTGAACATAAAAAATGAAATTCCAGTCGAAAGAATTCACAGATTGTCTCCAGAGGGGAAAAAAAAAACAATAGCCACCAAAGGCTGCAAACTCCAAGACACATGGCTAAATCAACAATTCAGTTTGGAAAGCCATCAAAGAGATTTTCAGATACAAAAGAAAGGACATTTGATTACCTCAAGACTATTCCAGATCTACTAGATAAAGAAGGAGGGAATGGAATAATATGTTATGAAGAGCATTGGAGCTCGTTCAGTAATAAAGAAGAGTTTATGACATTTTTAGGAAGAAAAACCCGAACTGACGAGATTATTTGTTTCTTGAACATGCCAAACAACAGAAATGTAGAGGATTGAATAAATACAGACAGCAACAGAATAACAAGAAAAAGACCAGTAAGAAACTTCTTTCTAAGTGTATACAAAGAGGCAGGGGTTGAAGGTGGAAATCTTGTAAAGGTGCCTGTGAAGAGGCTGACAGGGGTATTATGGATAGAACCTGACAACACCCCCCTATGGGTGAATGCTTCTTTGTGGGATTATGTTACAACATGGGAGGGTACATGAAAGAAGAGGGTAGGAGAAAGAGAATAAAGAGTAGTGAATGATACACTGGATCAAATCAAGAACTAGCAATGAGGGGAAGATGATCACTGTGGTCTCAGAAAGAAAAGAGCCCGTAGGGGAATGGGTGAGGAGGAAGGGGAAAATATTGAAGAGGGTAAGGAAGGAAGAGGTCCTTACTTTGGAGTGAGAGGGGTTTCACTGGTGAATATTCCTGTGGGTCAAGGGGGATGAGAACTTTACACTGGATGAGGTTCAGGGAATTTGGTGCCTTAAAAGGTATTGTCCTGGGGCAGGGTATTTGTAACCCTTGGGAGCAACTGGTACCTGGAAGAACAGGAATGCATTGACACATGGAGATTTCCAGGCAAATGTAGTGGAAAAAAGGTCAATAAGAGAGAGTATGGATCAAGTGAGGGGGACATGAATGGAGAGGTGACCTACCATGGAATATTGTACTCTCACGTCCAATAATTGGCATTGTTCTCAGAGTGAGGCACAATGGAAAAAAAAGAACTCCATGGGGTAAGCTTTACAAGGCTGTGGCAAAAAGTGCCCAGAAGGCAGAGCCTAGAGTGGATACCTTGGTTACTTTGATTATATGAAGAATACAGAGAAAAGAGAGACCAGATGATTATAGGAGTCATGAATCAGAGAATGAGAGTATAGAGTGAACAGAAAGAGAAGATAGATAATGAAGGGAATGAAAAATCTTTTTCTGGAAAGGGGCACAAAAAATTGAAATAAAACAAATCAGTGAACAAGAATGACTAATGGGGAATCTATGTGATTGAGAGGAAAAATCAAGAGGAAGAAATATATAACTAGATAAAAGCAGGAGAGAAGAACTAATATACAAATCCCCAAAGGGAAAGGTGTAACAAATGAGAAGGCCTCAGAGGTGAGGGGCTCAGGTTTTTTGTACAGTTCTTTTCAGAGGTACTTTTGGCTCTGCCAAGGTTGTGTGATCTAGGGAGAGGTGTATTTACTGTTCTCCTGTACTTGGCAATGGTTTGTGAATGACCCAAGCTCTCTTTTCAACCCTGGGACTATGACCAGGGTCCCTGCTCCCCTGTGGCTACAAGCTCTGCTGTGCTAATGCTGCTTCTTTCACAGGAACTGAGACCCAGGACTGCAACCCAGATCCAGGTATAAGCAATGCAACAGAGTCCTGCTTCTGGTGTCAGCAAAGGGACCCTTATAAATCTCCTTCTGACTCACTGATCCCCTTCCCATCTGTGAGCTGAGAGGTCTGGAAACCACCCTTGCTGCCATTTTAAAAATAGGAAATAAGTAAACAAATATAAAATAAACCCAAAAGAAGGGATATTAAAAATAAGGAAAAATGGAAAAATTAGAAACAAAAAATAATAAAAGTGAAAGCTAGTTCTTTGTAAAGATTAATAAAATTGATAAACCTTTAACTAATCTGATTAAAAAGAAATGAGTAGAAAATCAATAAAATAGCAAATGAGCAAGGTGAAGTTATAGCAAAACCAGAAGAAATAAAAAGAGTAATTAGAACGTATTATGTACAGTTAAATGCTAATAAAACTGACAACACAAAAGAAATGGAGGGATATCTTCAAAAATACGAAACACCCAAACTATCAGAAGACCAGATCTTAAATAATCCAATCTCAGAAAAAGAAATAGATTTGTAGCTATAAAAGAACTACCAAAAAAAATTCCTGGACATCATGGATTTATAGGAGAATTCTTTTAAACTTTTAAAGAACAGTTAGTATCTGTACTTCCCAAATTATTCTCAAAAATTAAAAAAGAAAAAACTTAACTGGAATCCTTTATGAGGCAGATATTATTTAGATACCTAAACTAGGGAAGGATAAAGCACAGAAGGAACATCGTAGGCCAGTATCATTAATGAACATTGGCTCAAAGTGTTTAAACAAAATCCTACTAAAAAGATTACAGTGATTTGTCTAAAAATTCTTTCGTTATAATCAAATGAGATTTATACCAGGGATGCAAGGATGGTTCCACATTAGGAAAGCAATCAACATAATTAAGCATATTAAAAACCAAAATATAATACTCTTTTACACTAAATACTTTACAAAGTATAGGCCTAGAGGGACCTTTTTAAAAAGTATCATAATAATTATCTATCTTAAAGCAAAAGCAAGCATCTTATGCAATAGAGATACACTTGAACCTTTTCAATTAAATATGGCAATGGAACAAAGCTTCCCACTCTCCCCACTGTTATTTGATATATTTCTGTAAATGCTAGCAATAGCAATAAGACAAGAGAAAAGAATTAAAAGAACAAAGGTATGTAAAGAAGAGAAATTATGGCAGTAGTAGAGGTGATGGCTGATGGAACCTGTATTAGGATGGTTGCCATGTGAATGAAGAGAAAGGGACTAAAACTTGAACTTTATTTTTTCTTCAGTGCTTTCTCCAGTATAGCGTGTTCTCTCGACTGTTGAGATAATAAAACATGAGTATGAACTATGAGTAAATTCTACAGTCTCTGTCCTTCATTTTCTTTATTTTTGTCAGAGAGATGAATGAAAGGATAATCCCGAAGGTGCATTCATACTCACTGTTCAATGATCCTTTAAGGTACTAGTGACTAGAGATCCATCTTGCTAAAATAAATAACCTTATAACATCTTGCTTGAGTATAATCAGTAATTAAAATCTGAATGTCTAAAAGAGAGGTAGAGAAAATGGATGAAGCACAATAAGAATATAATCAGTAAAGTGAAAGAAAAAGTATCATAAGAATGGAATTCTTACATAGATAGAATAATAATAAAATCCCATTTATAGAATGAATTCAAAGAAGAGAGAGATGGAGTGGGAGAAGAAAAGATTTGAGATGAAGAAAAGTTTGTCGTTTCTGGAAAGGGTATTCCAGAGGGCACAGTGGAAGGGCTAGATGGAGTTAGGATAAAACTATGGAGTGGGAGAGTTGAGGGGAATGGGAATCAGGAATCGGGGGTAGGGTTAGAAAATGGGGTTCAGATGATGGTCTATAAAAGTTCAAAGTCACTGGGACGTGAAGGGAATGGTGTGAAAATGTTGATCATTGAGTGTAGTGTGCTGCTCCTCAAAGGACAGACAAAGCAGGAGATAGGAGGCCTGAAGTCAAAGGAAGCATTGCTTTTCTTTGCACTGGAGGTTCTCCACAGCTCATTTGGGAGATTCGGCTGGAGCAGGAGGTGGAAGATGCTTTGTGCTGGCATGGATAAAAGGATTGCTTTGAGGCAGATGGAAAAGGCCTGCCCCTGCCCCTGCCCCTAAAAGCCTTTCCTCACGGAATATGCTGCATCCAAGAGGAGCTGGAAGGCTCAAGGTACTAGCAAATTGTGTAGGCTGTGGTCTTCTTACTTCAGAAGACTGTCTATGAAATGGCAGCAGGAAGTGGTAGACTAACTGCACAGAAGGAAGACTTCCAGCTTGGGTCTAGCAGCCTTTCTTTAGGGGACATGCTGTGTCTCTCAAGTTATGTTGGCATTACATGAACACTAATGGAGTAGGCAGACTGTTCATCATTTATGTTTTTACTATGTGACTGGTCCATTTCCTTTTTTGGTCATATATCTCTCTGATGTCACTCTTCATTTGACTCCTTGGAGTCAAACCTCTCCTGAAACGATTCAACAACAACATGCCCAATTCTTCATTAATGATATTTTACATCTTACAGCTCACTAACACCTAGTATATGCCTCTCCATTTCTTTTTTGGTGATCTGTAACTTGAATTCTTAAGAGACTATGATATTCCATGATGTGAAGCTATATTCCTCTTCTTCCATTACTGGAAGAACATTAAAATCACTAGGAGGAGTTAAAAGTCATAAGCCTTTGAAATATATCACCTCATATAGCAATAAGAAGTAATGGAAGGAATATAAGAATATAGAAAGGAGGGAGACACTTGTAGTCACTAAAAGTACTTGACAGTTTCTGAAAGGTTATCGAGACCCCTCTCTTCCTCTTGGCCTGACTTACTGACCATATCTTTTAAATATATATGTATTGATGGACCAGCTTGCCATAGTATGGATGACAGAGTATGGGAATAATTAATGTTGGTGGGGCTGTGGGAAAATAGACATGCACAAATACACTATTGGAGGAGCCATGAAGTAGTTTGAACATTCCACACATCAGTTTTGAATTATATAAGAAAAGTGACTAAATTGTTCATGCTATTTGACCCAGCATTTCTACTGAGCATATACCTTAAGGAAATCAAAGGCATAAACAAAGACCTAATATATACCAAAATACTCAGAGTAGGAGTTGTATGGTAACAGAGAACTGGAAACAAAATAGCTGCTCATTGATTAAGGATTGGCTGAACAAACTATTGTATATGAGTGTAACGGAATATTATGCTATTATAAATGATTATAATTTCAGAGAAACCTGGAAATATTTGTATATTATAGTGCAGAGTAGAACAAACAGAACCAGTACAACAGTATACATAGTGTCCACAGTGTAAATAAAAAGGTCACTAAAAGGAAATCAAGTAGCTGAAAAACCAGGAATGGTGCCAGAAATGTCCCCTCTCACCAAGGAACTGCTAGAACAAAATGTATGTCTTGTCTGATATAATTACCAAATCAAATGTTTTTGCTTAGCTATTCTATCAGTGGGCCAAAAAACATTTATTAAGGGCTAAACATAAGTTGGGGATACAAATATAAAGAATGAAACAGTCCTACTCTCAAAGATTTTACATTCTGAAATGAGAACATATATACATACTTGGAATAAATATAAAGAGAATAAATAGAAGGTAAATAGAGAGGGATGGTTCGGTGGTACAGTGGATAGAGTGATGGTCCTTGAGTCAAAAAGACTCATGTTCCTGTGTTCAAATTTGGCCTCAGAGACTTACTTCCTGTGTGACCCTGAGCAAGTCATTTAACCCTGTTTGCCTCAGTTCCTCTTCTGTAAAATGATCTGGAGAAAGAAATGGCAAACCACTTCAAGAAAACCCAAAATGGGGTCATGAAGAGTCAGACATGACTGAAAATGATTGAACAACAGTTAGGGAGGTGAAGGTTGGGGAGTGTCTCAGGAAAAAAACTTCACGTAGTAAGTGATACTTGAGCCAAGTTTTGAGGGAAAAGAGAGATTCTACGAAAGAGTGTAGGAAAGAGTCCATTCCTGCCATGTAGGATGGCTATTGCAAAGGTATGAGGACAGGAGATGGGAATATTATGTGTGAGTAGCAGAGAAATGGCCAGTTGGACTAGGTTGTAGAGCATGGGTGGGGAGTAATGTATAAATGAGGCTGAAAAGATTGGTGCTTGGTTGTGAGGGACTTAAAGGCCAAACAAAGAAGTTTCTGTTTTATCTTGGCAGGCAACAGAGAGCCCCTGGAGTCTATTGAGCAATGAAGTAAAATTGTTAGATCTATACTTAAATCACTTTGTCATCTGTGTAAAGGATAGCCTGGAATGACAAGGGTGGGGAGAAATGTGAGGCAGGGGGAAAAAATTAGAAAGCTGTTTGAATAATCTGGGTGAAAGGTGATAGAGGTCCTGAACTAAGATCATGGTTATGTGAAGAGAGAGGTGTGGGTTATAAGAAATGTTCCCTGTTACAACGGAGGAAATAGTGGAGATATTTCCAGAAAAGACTAAAATTCAATTATAAATGGTATTAAGAAAACCTGTTGAGAAGCTGAAGGAGAAAAGTAAGATGACAGATCAGAACAGAAGAGGGGCCACAGGTATAGAGAATAACTATGACAATTTTTTAAAAATGGAAGATAACAGAATCTGCAGACACTAGGCCAGTAAGCTTAGCTTCAATTCCTGACAAAATTTTGGGAAATATTTATAATGGGATCATGGGCAAACATTTAAAAAAGAAGCATGGTCACAAAGAGTCAGGGGTACTTCATAACCTAGCCCCTTACTACCTCTCTAGTCTTCTTACACTTTGCCCTCCTCCACATACTCAGTGGTCCAGTTACACTGGCCTCCTTACTGTTCGCCAAACAGGACATTCTATATACCATCTCCACGCCTTTGTCCTGGCCTGGAATTCTCTGCTTCTCACTTCCAGTTCTTAGGTACCATACCTTCCTTCAACTCATATCTCACCTTCTGCAGGAGGCCTTCCCGAGTTGTAGTTGCAATTTGGATTTGAAGATCTTTCCCATGCATTGATAGGCCATATGACCTGCTTATATTACAGAAAGCCCAAGTTACATGTGGTGGGAGGAGCTTCTGGACAGGAAAAGGAAGTTATGTCACAGGAAATGCTGAGAGAGAACACCAGCAGTTATGGCTGCTAATGGCCACCCTCATGATGGTTTGAGCAGAACAGACTGACTTAGCTGTACTGTGAGTTTGTTTTGGGGAAGACCCCAGCTGGGGGACCCAAGAGGTTTTGGGATGGCAAGTCTCCAAGTTGTTATATTGTATGTGGAGTGTTTTGGGTTCCTTGCTGCTATGATGAAGTGGACTGACTGGATAAATGGCTTGTGGGGTATGGTTCTCTGGTGTCTGAATAAGTGGTTTATCTCTTCTACCTTCTATGTGGAGAGTCTCGTATACTTTGTGATACACAACCACATAGGCATTTTGACAATTATCATCTACATTGTTATTATTGCCTTACTGTTTCACTAGTCCCCTCAGCGGCTAGTGCCTTTCATCTCAAATTTCCCTGCACTTACTCATTCTATTTCTTAAATCTACTTAGTTATTTACCTGTTTCCTCATTCGAATGTAAACTTATTGATTGTGTTTCCACAATACTCAAATTGTTTCTTTTTTTTTAAAACATGATTTTATTTAATATATTTAGTTTTCAGCATTGATTTTCACGAGAGTTCGAATTACAAATTTTCTCCCCATTTCTACCCTCCCCCCCATTCCAAGATGGCATATATTCTGGTTGCCTGTTCCCCAGTCTGCCCTCCCTTCTG
>CM053622.1:614090288-614107553 GCA_028646595.1 Phalanger gymnotis | reverse complement strand
GAGAAAGCTTGAAAGTCCTCCATTTTATTGAAAATCCATATTTTGCCTTGGAGCATGATACTCAGTTTTGCTAGGTAGGTGATTCTTGGTTTTAATCCTAGCTCCATTGACCTCCAGAATATAGTATTCCAAGCCCTTCAGTCTCTTAATGTAGAAGCTGCTAGATCTTGGGTTATTCTGATTGTGTTTCCACAATACTCAAATTGTTTCTTTCTGGCTGCTTGCATTATTTTCTCCTTGACCTGGGAGCTCTGGAATTTGGTGACAGTATTCCTAGGAGTTTTCTTTCTGGGATCTTTTTAAAGAGGTGATCAGTGGATTCTTTTAATTTCTGTTTTACCCTCTGGCTCTAGAATATCAGGGCAGTTCTCCTTGATAATTTCTTGAAAGATGGTATCTGTGCCCTTTTTTTGATCATGGCTTTCAGGTAGTCCAATAATTTTTAAATTATCTCTCCTGGATCTACTGAGACCATTTTTGCTGCCTGTTCATGTTCCCAGGCAACTTACTTGACCCTTGAGCTTTTCGTCATGCAATGACTGCTTGTAGAGTACATTGTCCCAAGCTTGAGGGGTTGCACTGCTATTTTCAGAGCTATTTCTACACAGCAGGCTTTGCCAATTCAGTACTCCTCCTCCCCCAAGAACTGCCAACCCGGACTGTGCCTCAGATCCAAGCCGGCTCTGCACTCCCGCTCTGATCTGCCACTTAATTCCTCCCACCAGGTGGGTTTGGGGCCAGAAGCAACTGCAGCTGTAGCTCTGGAAGCAGCCTCAAAGCTGCACCACCTCTACTGCCCCCAGGGCAGTGGCCGAGCAGGAACTTCTTTCACTCTGTCCCAGAAGTTTTTTCCCCACTAACCTGCTCTGTTGTCTTTGGTGTTTGTGGGTTAGAAGTCTGGTAACTGCCACAGCTCACTGATTCAGCGCTCCTGGTCTGGTTGGTCCGGGCACAGCTCATACTGGGCTCTGCTCTGAGCTCCGTGCAATAGAACTTAACCAGCGACAATCCAGGCTGTCCTGGGCTGGAGCCCTGCTTCCTTCAGCTATTTCGTGGGTTCTGCAGTTCTAGAATTTGTTCAGAGCCATTTTTATAGGTGTTTGGAGGGACCAGGGGGAGAGCTTTAGGTAAGTCCCTGCTTTCTAGCTGCCATCTTGGCTCTGCCCCCAAGTCCATGATTTTTTGAAGAAGTTAGTAACCTCTTAGATATTTTGAGAATCAGTTTTTCATAGCTGTATTGTCTCCACCCTGTACCACCTTGGTTCAACTATTCTTCCTCTCTTTTTTTCTTTAGTGATATTTTCTATTTTCTGATACAGGCTATTGGGGATTAGGATGTTATAATACAAAATTTATGGCTTCAGTGTCTTTGGTGGTAAAATTTACTATCAAAGTCCTCACAGATTTTTTCCATTTTTGTTGGTTTTATTATCTTCTGTCTAGTTTCATCCTTGAAATTTCTCAAGATGATTGAGGTAATTGTGTCTTATGCCAAATTTTTGGCATAATTCTTTATATCCTACTGCTTCTCACTATTTTATGAAGTTATATTCTTCACAATATTCTTCCATCCTCCATCAAATTTTACATATGAAGTTGTGTTCTAAACTGTTACCCTTAGCTGCCATTTCTTGCTCTTTAGAAGATTATTCAAATATTTACTGGCTATGAGGGTTTCTAGGCTTTTTTGTCTTCTTGGGGCAATTGATTCACATTGGTTAAACTTTCTTAGAAAATAATTATGGTCTATTGATATCTATTTTGTTTTCCATTGCCTATTTGGGAACATCAAGAGCTTATTTAATTAGGTTTTATTGGAGTTTCCTCAGTTGCCTGCTACATCTTGTTATTTTTATTCTGCTAGTTTGGTATTGGTTTTAATCTTTGCTGTAATAAGTTTATGATCTGAATGTATATAGATAGCTGATTTGAAAATAACTGTAGGGGGCAGAGCCAAGATGGTGGAGTAGAAGCAGGGACCTGATTAAACTCTCTTCCCAAACCCCCCTAAATTACTGTAAAAAGTGACTCTAAACAAATTCTAGAGCAGCAGAAGCCACAAAGTGACAGAGTGAAGCAGATTTCCAGCCCAAGACAATCTGGAAGGCCAACAGGCAGGGTCTATTGCACTAGGCTCAGAGTGGAGCTCAGCCCAGTGTGGGCTGTGCTGGCACTGACAAAACTGGAGTAGGCCTCAGAGCACTGAATTGCTGGCAGCTGCAGCAGTTTCCAGAATTTTCAACCCACAAATGCCAAAGACAGCTTTGAAGGTCAGTGGGAAAGGTCTCTCACCTGGGTGAGAGGGGACCATGGTCTGGCCCCAGCCCCAGGGCAGCTGCAGCCACTGCTTCAGCTGTGGCTGCTTCTGGAGCTCTCATCCTGTAGATAGTGGGGGAATGAAGTGGCTGATCTGGGTCACAGTCCTGTGTGGCAGTCCTTGGGCGAGGAAGAGTGCTGGCATGGTGGAGCTTGTGGCGGCTGTGGAGAGGGAGTCCTCCTTGCAGTTCCAAGGCAGAAAGGAGTGCTTGTGGTTGTTCACAGACCAGAATGTAGGCCAGGAGAAGAGTGGACAGCTCTCCTTTGATCATACCATTTTGAACGAACCGAAAATTTACAGGTCCTTAGAAATATTTCTGAGGACAGCTGCACAAAACCCCTGAAAGCTTAGGGCAGTACACCTTCCACTTAACAAAGAACTCAGGGGTCAAGTAACTGGCTGGGAAAATGAGCAAACAAGGGAGAAAAAATAAGACTATAGAAGGTTACTTTCTCAGTGGAAAGGTATATTCTTATGTCTTTAGTGATGAGGAAGATTGAGGCATGCAGCCAGAGGAGGACAACAAGGTCAAGAGTCCTACATCCCAAACCTCCAAGAAAAATATAAAATGGTCTTAGGCCATGGAAGAGCTCAAAAAAGATTTTGAAAATTAAGTAAGAGAAGTAGAGGAAAAATTGGGAAGAGAGATGAGGGTGATGCAAGAAAATTGTGACAAGAGGCCTGGGGCTGAATTGCCAGCTGCAGTGTCGATCTCCAGTCCTTTCAACCCAGGGCCCCAGAAGCAGAGATCCAGTTTAAAAGCCAGGACAAAGGCAACCACCATGAAGAAACAATGCAGAAAAACGAGGACCATTGATTTGTACTATGGAGACAGGGAAGATCAAAATACCAATTCAGAAGAGGACACTATACCCACATCGGAAACCTCAAAAGGGAGTATAAACTGGTCTCAAGCCCAAAAAGCATTCCTGGTAGAGCTCAAAGAGGATTTTAAAAGCCATCTTAGAGAGGTAAAAGAAAAAAAGTGGAAAAAAAATTCACTAATGAGAACAAATCTTTAAAAAGTAAAATTGGCAAAATGGTTAAGGAGATACAGAACCTAATTGGAGAAAATAACTTCTTGAAAAGTAGAATTGGCCAAATGGAAAAGGACGTACAGAAGTTAAATGAAGAAAATAATTCGTTAAAAATTAGAATTGGGCAAGTAGAAGCTAACAACTTTATATGGCATCAAGAATCAGTCAAACAAAATCTATAGAATGAAAAAATAGAAGAAAATGTGAAATATCTCTTTGGAAAAACAACTGACCTGGAAAATAGATCCAGGAGAGACAGTCTTAAAGATTATTGGTCTACCAGAAAGCTGTGGTTAAAAAACGAGCCTAGACAGTATCTTCCAAGAAATCATCAAGGAAAATTTCCTTGAGGTCCTAAAACCAGAGGGTAAAGTAGTCATCAAAAGAGTCCACCAATCACCCCCCTGAAAGAGATCCCAAATTGAAAACTCCAGGGAATATTCTAGTCAAATTCCAGAATTATCAGGTCAAGGAGAAAATACTGCAAGTAGACAGAAAGAAACAATTCAGATATTGTGGAACTACAGTCAGGCTTACACAGGACCTTGTAGCTTCTACATTAAAAGATCAGAGGAACTGGGATATGATATTGCAAAAGGCGAAGGAGCTTGGACTATAACCAAGGATCAACTACCCAGCAAAATTGAGCATAATTTTTCAGGTGAGGAGATGGACATTCAATGAAATAAGGGACATCCAAACCTTTCTGATGAAAAGGCCTGAGCTCAATGGAAAATTTGATCTTCAAATACAAAACTCAAGAGAGAAATAAAAAGCTAAACAGGGAGAAAAAAAAGAACCTTGTTATTCAATAAGGGCAAGTTATTTACATCCTTATATAGGATTATATTGTTTTATATATGTTAATTTTAAGAATGGCATCATTATTACAATTAAAAGGGATATTCATAGACAGAGGATGTGAGTATAAATTAACTGATGTGATGATATAAAAATAAGGGGTGCAAAGGATTGTTTTGGGAGAAGGGGTAAGGAGGAGGTAGAAAAGGGTAAATTATATCATGTGAAGAGGAGCAAAAACATCATAGTAGAGGGTAAGAAGGGTGGGAGAAGAGCAGTATTTGAGCTTTTCTCATTGGATTTGGTTCAAGGAGGGAATAACATATTCTGATAAGTATAGAAATCAAACTTGTCCTACAGGCAGTAGGAAGGGAAAGGGTAAAGAAGCGGGGGGAGTGATTAGAAGAGAGGGAAGAAGTAGTAAGGGAAAAGGATAAGATAAGGGGCAGGGTTGACAGGGAGGGAAAATTGAGGGAGGCACTGGTCAAAAGAAAATCATGAAAAATAAGTCAATAGCTTGCTAAAGGAGACCCCAAAAAATACTGAAGAAAATCACACCTTTAAAAAGAGACTAACCCAAGTGGCAAAAGAGGTCCAAAAAGGCAATGAAGAGGAGAATGCCTTAAAAGCAGAATTGGCCAAATGGAAAAGGAGGTCCAAAAGCTCACTGAGGAAAATAATTCCTTAAAAATTAGTATGGAATCAATGGAAGCTAATGACTTTATGAGAAATCAAGAAATTATAAAACAAAACCAAGAGAAAGAGAAAATAGAAGATAATGTGAAATATCTCATTGGAAAAACCACTGACCTGGAAAATAGATCCAGGAGAGATTTTTAAAATTTGAGCTATCTGAAAACCATGATCAAAAAAAAGGGCCCAGATATCATCTTTCAAGAAATTAACAAGGAAAACTGCCCTGATATTCTAGAACCAGGGGGTAGAATAGAAATTGGAAAGAATCCACCAATTGCCTCTTTAAAAAATCCCAAAAAGAAAACTCCTAGGAATATTGTAGCCAAATTCCAGGGTTCCCAGGTCAAGGAGAAAATATTGCAAGCAACCAGAAAGAAATAATTTGAGTATTGTGGAAACACAATTGGGATAACACAAGATCTAGCAGTTTCTATATTAAAGGAGTAGAGGGCTTGGAATATGATATTCTGGAGGTCAAAGGAGGTTGGATTAAAACCAAGAATCACCTACCCAGCAAAACTGAGTTTAATATTTTAGGGGGAAAAATGGAATGTCAATGAAATAGAGGACTTCTTAGCATTCTTGTTGAAAAGACCAGAGCTGAATAGAAAATCTGACTTTCAAATACAAAAATTAAGAGAAGCATGAAAAGGTAAACAGGAAAGAGAAGCCATAAGGGACTTATTAAAGTTGAACTGTTTACATTCCTTTTTTTTTTTTTTGGAGGACATAAGGCAAGGCAATTGGGGTCAAGTGACTTGCCCAAGATCACACAGCTAATGAGTGTGTCAGGTGTCTGAGGCCAGATTTTAACTTAGGTCCTCTGACTCCAGGGTTGTTGCTCTACTCACTGCACTACCTAGCTGCCCTGAATGTTTACATTCCTACATGGAAAGATGATATTTGTAACTGGAGACTTTTCTCAGCATTAAGGTGGTTAGAGGAAATATAAATAAATTTATTTGTGTATATGTATATATATGTGTGTGTATGTATATCTGTATATATACATACAGATGGCACAGGGTGAGCTGAGTATGAAGGGATGATACACAAAAAACAAAATTAAGTATTGAGAAGAATGTAGTAGGAGAAAGAAAGGGAGTAGAATGTACTAAATCATCTAACATAAAAGACACTAGAAAGAGCTTTTACAATGGAGGGGGGAGCTGAGGGGGAATAAGTTAGCATTATTCTCATTGGATTTGGCTTAAGTAGGGGGTAACATATACACTCAGTTGGGTGTGGAAATCTATCTTACCCTATAGGAAAGCAGGAGGTAGAGGATAAGAGAGGGGGCATAATAGAAGGGACAGCAGATTGGGGGAAGGGGTAATCAGAAGCAAACACTTTTGTGGAGGGACACGTCAAAGGAGAGAATAGAATAAATGGAGGGTGGGACTGGATAAAGGGTAATACAGTTAGTGTTTCACAGCATGACTGTTAGGGAAGTGTTTTGCATGACTACACATGTATAACATATTGAATTGCTTACTTTCTCAATGAGGATGGGTGGGGAGGGAGGAAGAGAGAGAGTGTGGAACTCAAAGCTTTACAAATGAATGTTAAACCTTGTTTTTGCATGCAACTGGGAAATAAGATACACAGGCAGTGGGCTATAGAAATCTATCTTGCCCTATGGGAAAATAGAAAGGAAGGGGATAAAAGAAGGGGGGGAGGGTGGGTAATAGGAGGCAGGGCAGATTAGAGGAAGGGGTAATCAAAATGCATGATGTCCTGGGGTAGGGGGAATGGAGAGATGGGGAGAAATTTTGGAATTTAAAATCTTGTGGAAGTGAATGTTGAAAACTGAAAATAAAAAAAAAAGAAAATAACTTCTACATGTAGTAAACAAGTGTTTACTGTCTTTTAAAATACAATCAGCTTAATTTCTTACTATGTTGATTTGATGCTTGCTGTGCCCAGCTCATCATGATTTTCTTTTTGAAGAAAGTATTCATGAGTTTATAGGTTTGAGGCTTCTGTATAGTCATTAGGTTTTTGGCTTTTCTCTTTTTTTGTTCCTTAACTATATCTTACAAAACCAAAATTTTTTGCCATTTTCCCCTATCTTATCCTTTTCATTGAAATAATAAACTATAAAATATATCTTCATACAATTTGGAAGATCTTACCAAGTTCTTCAGAAGATTTCTCTACCTCTTCTTTCTGTGCTTTCAGATGTTGGCAAGTAAGTTATCATGAACCTGTGAGCATTTAGCTATCCCTTTCTTTTGCTTTCTGGTGTCATTTATACAGAACATGAACATTTATTTTCTGTGTCTTCAGTAGCAGCTCCATTTGTTGATCATTGCACAAGGTTTTCACATTGAGTACTTAGAATTAATATTTAAGTGGGCTAAAAATTGTGATTCTTAGCTCTTGTCTCTTCTTCACCACTCTTCTATCACTGCAGAAATTAAAAGGGACTACATAAGGTTGAAGGTAAAGGTTATTTTGTATTTTTATTCATTCTGTAGACTGCCACCACCAAAGAATTCATTCAAGCTGATCCTTGGGAAGAAGATATATTTTGTTACTGAAATTATTCTTGAAGACTTTCCAGTGTAGCAGAACCTTTTAGCATTTGTGTTTTGCTAGTATAGTCTTGGAGAGCATAGGTTCACCTCTACGTTGAACAAACCACATGATATCACTGACATTTAGTACAGCCAAAATAAAGCCTGGATGGTATATTTAGAATACCATGCTTACTTAAGAGTGAATACCTTGCCAGTGACCATGGTAGAAACTACTATAGTTTGAAAAGAACTATTGGCTGAAGTTTAACTGCTAATTGGTAAAATTAAATTTTAGAAGTGATTTGTAGAAGAATGCATAAAACTTATGAAAGCAATGCACTGTCAAGCCTTTTTTTCCTAAACGTGGGTTTCCTTTGATATCTCCAAAATCAGTATTAATGTTTGAATTAAATGTTTGAATATTGAGTCATAAATAACTTGCCTTTTCCTAACCTTTTACCCTTAAAAAATAGAATTTTAATATTCTCGATAGAATTTGTCTAAATTATTTTTTTCCATAGTATAATATTCTAGGTGACAGCATTGATGTCTTTCCTTTCTTTTCAACTTTTTTTTTTCCTGTACTGGTAATAAACATTTATACTCCACATAATACGAGAAGTACTATTGCTATTTTGACAACTTGGATTAGATAGTGTTCCTTCTTTTTATGAAGGTTTATCCTGCCAAGACATTCTTTGAATACTGATAATGTTGATCCTCCTGCCAGTATGGTTACGTTAGAAAGAGGTATTTTTCTTCTTTCATCACCATGTTCCTTGAAAGCATATTGAATAATGAGACAGCCAAAGGGAAATGATTTTCAAGTGGATTCAGTAAGTTTATTTAAAGTAGAAATTATTTAGAGAAGTGTTAGAGCCATTCCATACTTAGCCACTGCTAATTAATCAGTGCTAGTGATTTCAGCTTTAGATGTTATGATTAAAACACCTGTAGGATCCTGCTATGTATACTTTTATTCTGTAAAGATGGCTATTTCCAAGAATTAGATGTTTTTCATGTCAGTTATAGCCAAACTCAGTTTAACATTTTAACCATTTCATGTATCAGGAAAAATTTTCCAGAACAATTACTTTTTAAAAAGTTCTAAGCTATGTTTTTAAAGGGAGGTGGATTTTGAAAAATGAAAATTTATATTTTAGAGCACTAATTCCCAACCTTTTCAGAAATGTTTTAGCCTTTCCTTTATTGATTTTGTAAAACCCCCTCATTCTTTCTTTAAATGTACATATATATGTGTATGTATATATATATGTATGTTTTAAAATGAATTTTATTTAATTTTTTGATAGTTAAGTACACACTGGGATGCTTTAAGAACTTGGTTTGAAGTCATTCATCTGGGAAACTCTAAAATATTACAAAAGTAATATTGTAAGGTTGTGTGCTTAAAATTTCAGACCATTTTAAACTGTCTCTTGGGATGATTGTAGCTCATTCATTTCAATTCAACAGACATTTATTAAAAATACCTGCTGTATACAAAGCACTGCCTATGTTTTCTTCCTCCTCTTCCTTCTTTTCTTACATCTTTAGTAGTGATTATTTTAAAGTAGTTTTAATGTTTTCCTGACTTATTTTAATAATTTCTTTTACTTCTTATGTACATATTTGGTGGTGTTGAAAAGTTAAAAGATAATTTATGCAACACATTTAACCATATCAGTTGAAGAATATAAAAGTATATAGTCCATGTTAAGATTAAATGGTTTATGTTTTATCTTGTTGCAAAACACCAAATAAAGGAGAGCTGCTTTCTCTTGTATCTTTCCTGGAATACAGTTTAAATCTGAAAGTACAGTATGTTATAGTGATAGAATTGGAATCAGAGGGCTTGTCTTGTAAGTCTTACCTCCCTTTTGTGACCTTGTGGCAAATCACTTAACCTCTCTGAACCTCAATTTCTCTTTCTGTAAAATGGGGGCATATTTATCATACCTACTTTCATAGAGTGGTTGTGATGCTCAAATGAGATAATATATATTTAAAGTTCTTTGTAAACTTTACAACACTATAAAAATGTCAGTTACTATTATTATTGTTAATCTTCTAGCATCAACACTTGAATTTTATTCTCCTTAATAGAGGCCAAATGAAAGCAACAGAGACAAATGGAAGTTCTTGAACCAAGTCTTCAACTTTTTACACAAACTACCTTGAGCAAGTCACTTTCAACATATATAGGCCTCAGTTTCTTTACAAAATGAAAGAGTTGGACCGTACTTCTAAAGTGCCTTTAGGCTTTCAAATTATATGATTATAAAATGTATTAAAGTAGACTCATAATCGAAACCCTAAGTACATCAACTCTTTTCACAGCATAAAGATTTCAAAGTTTGTAAACTTTAGTACTTGCATAAAAACCTTAATATAAAATCTAGTTGTGGAATATGGGAAGAATTTTGGTATAAGAGCTAAAAGGTACATCAAAATTATGGAAGATATAGAGCATAAGATACCGTCCCTGTGTTCAAGGAGTTTGCAATCTATTGGGAGAAGCAAAACATAAACCATGTGCAGAATTAAAGAACAAGATAACCATTTTCACTACATTAATAGAAGAGTAATCACAAGGTATTACATGATTAATTGACAAACCAGTTACATAAACAGCATATGATTTAGTATTTCAGAAGAGAGCAGTGTCATTTCGGCCACAGGTAATGAAGAAAGGCTTTATGAAGGATACAGAATTTTTTGTGCTTTGAAAGAAGGGCAAGATTTGGAAAAGTAAAGCGAAAGGAGAACATAAGTAAGGGCAAGGGAATTGTGGGCAAAAACAGGCTAGATAAGGCTAAAGTACCTTTCTACTCTCAGATTCTTTATGAAGTCAAGATAACATAAATCATGTTCAAGGGTCCAGTTGGTAATGAGATCGAAATAGGAGGTTTATGATTAGAGTAGTTGAGAGATTAGGGTGAAAGAAAGGCTGTATTGTGGAGCACCCTGTATGTGAGGCCAAAGATTGAATTGATGTCTGTGGGCATTGGCGAACATTTAAAGGTTTGTAAATAGCCAGATAGTGTCATCATAGTGGGTGTTTTAGGAAGATTAAGCTAACATGGGTGTACAGGATAGATGGTGGAAGGAGAACCTAGAAGTTGAGAAACCAGTCAGATTATTACAACAGTCTAGGTCC
This sequence comes from Phalanger gymnotis, assembly GCA_028646595.1. Lineage (NCBI taxonomy): Eukaryota > Metazoa > Chordata > Mammalia > Diprotodontia > Phalangeridae > Phalanger > Phalanger gymnotis. Next base: position 614,097,020 of record CM053622.1, on the reverse strand, counting down.
GAGGGGATAAGATTTTGAACTAAAGTGTAGGCAATAGCACTAAAAGCACAAAAGAGCTGTAAGAGACTCTGAAAACTACTTACCAGTGTGTGTTTTAGGGAGTGGAGGGTGATGAAATTCTGGAAGGGTAATTCAGAAATTATGCTAGAGTCTTTGAGGCTGGGGCACTAGAGAAATAATATTCTCACTGTCAGTTATGCCTCCATGTATATTATCTGCAACAATTTCTAATTCTTTTTGATGTCACCTACTCTATACAATTCTTATATCCCCAGAACCTAGCACAGTGCTCACATAATAGTCTCTTTAATAAACGCTTCTTGATTAATTGTGTTTTTCCTATTAAAGTGCTTTGTCAAACAAAATTTTGGTTTAGCACAATGGTGTTTAAATTTTTTTTTAAAAAGTCTAAGCCAGATCGCTTCATTTTTTTCTTCGTTACAGAGATTATGTGAGCCAGTAAGCATAGAGAAAGAAGCTAGCTTTGTATTTTACAGTGATATGATGACCTATGCAGAAGCCTAAGAAGTAGCAAAGGAAGGAACCACACTTAGGAGTGGTTACCAACTAATGAAGGGTTTTGAAGCTCACTGTCAAAGGTTTGGTCTTGATCTGGAAAATAACTGGTGAATTTCTGCAGAGTTTTAAGGATCTTGGTGAGCTAGTCAAAAGTAACATTTTTAGAAAATGGTTCAAGTAGCTATATTTAAGAAGAATTGCTCAAAGCATAGTAGATAGTCCTGAGAAGAACAGATTATATTACTAATGATTTGAGTAAGCATCATAGCAGTTAAGATAAAGAGGAAGGAACCAGATTCAAGGATTATTTTATTAGAAATAGCAGTGTGATATGAAAAACAGATTCTCTGTTAGGCAAGAAATAGGGAGAAAATAAAAGGAAATAAATAAAACAAAAATAAAATTAAAAAAATAAAAGCAAAATTTTAAAAAAGTAATAGGGATTCATATTGTCAGGACTTGTAGGAAAAGAGATGTTGGCATCATGATGGAAAAAATGGGGGTATGGAGATGAAATATGGCTTTGTATATATACACACACATACGCACACATATATAGTAGTAGGACATTCTTTTACCTATCTTTAAAGCCGCTTAAAAGAATGATTATCAAGTTTGGAAGGTACAGAATTTAATCTACTCATATGTAATGTGTTTTTCAAATGGTCTCCTGATCCTAAAATATGTATCAGTTTTTCTAAGTGGGAGCTGTAGTACTGATAAAATTCTGTTGAGCAATTTTTTGAATGACAGTACTGGATTGTCAGGATAAACTTTCTTTCTGCCTGCTGTTTTTATAAATAGGGAAAGGACATTTTGAATTCAAATAATATGTTCCCTAGAATGGTGCAGTTGACCTTGAAAGTCTTAACTTGCATGTTATGTTTATATACTAAGAGCGTGAAGCAATAATAGAATTAATCTCTAAAATTAAAAAATTTATAGTGCCTCCTCCCTCCTTCCCTATTTTATATAAGCAAGTTTATTGTTAGGCACAACTAATACTGCAACATAAAATTGCTTCTTTATTTAAGTCTTTTTTTAGGCAGCTTTCTTCCCTATTGCCCCTGTTTTCACTCTTCACCTGGTGTACCTGAATGGACAGCTTCAGGAGCATACTGACAATAGCAATATCTTTTAAATCTTAAAGTTTTATAACTAGATAAAGACTTTTAAAAAATTATCTAGTATATCAGCTGATATGTTAACTCTTCATAGCAATATGACATCTTTTTAAAAAAAAATCTGCAGTAGCAGCAAAAACCTCACCACTACCACCAACAGACAGAACTGTCTGGATTTATTTAGAAAATAAGAACTCAAAAGTGAATATTTTTAGCAAATTAATTTTCCTGTCTCATTCTCAACTACTTTAACTTCACAGTGACCTAGAACAACAGAGCTCCAGAAATTATTTTCCCCTCTTCAATCAATTTTCCACCCAAGTATGGTTTTCTTTGTGGTTTTATGATCTACCTATCTATCCATTCGTCTCTCCAACTATCTTATCTATTGATATGGTGGGTGCAGGTGCAGTCTATTCTCAGATTATTCCAAGAAGGAAGATTACAAGTAACAAATAACCACCCAAGATTATGGAGTTTCCCTTCCTGGAAATATTTAAGAGTAGATTATGTAAATAATGAAAAATAAAGCCAAGAGGTTTTCAGTAAAAATATATAATGAGCACAAACATTATTGAAATCTTAGACTTCTAAAACATGTGTATGTCATTACTTATAACATATTGTAAAAGTAATAAAACATGTTATTTTGTTCTAAAAATGGCATAATATTATTGATAGGATACATCATATCATCAGTAATGCAAAAACTTGAAACCTCAATATATCATTATGCACATTCCTTATAAAGAGAGGTCTTACAGTAAGTTGTTCCAGCCATTATTTTATTATCATTATGCTATATAGATTACTCTTAATTTCACTATTATTATATATTACTATATATAAATTATAACATATCCTAAAGATTAATATACAATATGTATATAATATATAATGTATTGGGATACATTACATAGAATATATTACATATGTCTTAGTCTTTCTTACAGAAAAACAATGATTTTTGTTAGTCTTGCATACTTTTCATTTTCTGACCAAGACATTATATCATTAGGGGTGGCAAGAAGTAATAAGAGAATAGATATTGAGACAAGCTATATTAATTTCACTAAGCCCCAGAAATCAATATAGGAAACTGCAAATTCAAACAAAATAGGAAATGGAATTTTATAAGTTTTTGGATGAATTATAGACAAATAAGCATTTCGTGTAGATGAGTCAGTATTGCAAACTTAATCTGGCATTTTCTGATTAAATTTGCATTAGGAGTTATTTGCGACGTTTCCTCCCATTTATCACATATTTCAGTTTCTGTATCGAGAGACTTAAATAAGCAGAATTTACACATATATGATCTAAGTATTAGATAATGACTATGGCTACATGACTACTCTATTTTTTGTAGTGTCTGTCAATGAAATAGGTAATGGAGAGAAGATATATTTGGCTAACTCTAATCAAACCTAAGATGGTCTGCATGTAATAATATATTTTTGATTGGGTTGTTTTTGCACTGTCATCATACTGACTAGAGTCAGATTCTTACTTGGCACATCCAGATGCTCCAAATTTGTTTGACCTAGATAGAAAACATATGGGGGTATGTGTTGGAGTATTTATAGCACAAGTTCAGCCTGCAACCAAACTACAAAAAATATATAGATATGGAAAATTGCAAGAAATCAACTGTGTATCTACCTGTTTTTGAAAGTAAGATTGTTTCTATTATGCTATTTCCCCCTTTCTTTCATTTAATCATGTCTGTTTCCTGAGGATAATTAAATTAAGTTCCTCCAGGGTACCCAATTGTTAAGTATCAAATTTTGTTATTTAGTAATGTATCCAATCTTGAAAGTAAAACCTTAATTACCTGACTAATAGAATAAGTGTTAACTGGTTGGCAGATGTAGTCAATATTTGTTACAAATTGAAGTATAATAATATAAGGAAACTACGCTGAACTAATCTGATGCAGTAATTTGCCTGTGTGGAATAATATCCCCCAATTGCTAGCTGTGTCAACTTTTTAAAGTCTGCATTTAATAGTTATCATGTTTCATAGCTTTTCCAAAACCCATTTACTGAGTGATCTTTTTACAGTTGTGTATACTAGCTATTCAGCAGGTCAGGCAGTGTAATAACATCCTTGCATTAATCAGCAGCTAAGATTTATATCTGTACCTGTGGCATCATACTAATATAAACAAAAATAAACTGTGATGGTTATATTAGTTGTGTCACAAGCATTATACTGATTGAAAAAATTTTAAAATACTAATTTGTTTGGGAGGATTTTTTTATTCTTTTATTTTAAAGTTCAACATTGAAGCAGTATATATTAGAGGAAATCCTAGTTGGAATTAGCGTAGTTAAACTATACTATAAGGCTAAATTATAGTGCAACAATGATCACTCAGAATATTCTAATCGTGAATATTATAGAAAAGTGGTAAAGAATGCTGATTTTATTTTATTATTTATGGAAAGGATAGACTGACTTTAGAAAATGTAGGTTGTAATACTTGTCCAAAAATGATCAAAGCTGCTCTATTTCTAGTGATTTTATGCTATTGTCTATGCTTGAGAGCATTATAATACATTTTTGCCAATATACTATCTCCATTTCTTGTTTTAAATGGATAGGCATCTCATGAAAATTAAGTAAATAGCCAAATTACAGGACTGGTTAATGTCTTTTAGTGCCACAAGTATTATGTTTATAATGTTTTTATTTTATTTTTTTTAATTTATTTTTAATATGTTTGGTTTTCAGCATTGATTTTCACAGGCATTTGAATTACAGATTTTCTCCCCATTTCCCCCCGCCCCACTCCAAGATGGCGTACACTCTGGTTGCCCTGTTCCCCAGTCTGCCCTCCACTCCATCACCCCATTCCCCTGCCATCCCCCTTTCCCTTCCTTTCTTGTAGGGCAAGATAAATCTCTATGCCCCATTGCCTGTGCATCTAGTTGCATGAAAAAAAAAAAAAAACTTTTTTACTTTTGAACATCTATTATAGTGTTTTTATTTTATCAGTGTTCTTTTATTATATGAAAAATCACTATAATACAGTTTAAAAAGCATGTGGCAAGTGCATTATACCACACCTGAAACTTCAGTTATACAGTCTTGGGAACCTTTTATGCCATTTTTATCTGGTAGTAGCATCATTTTAAATATAGACTTTCCAATAGCCTGATGTAATTTGACTAACATCAGCTAAAGTAACTTATAAAACTCCTTTCTTTTGTAGAAGTAATTTTTCTTTTTCAGTCAGAACACCTTTTGACTTCCAAAAGAAAATTGCTGGTTAAAGACTAGCATTCCAGTAAAGCATAGTGCTACTAAAAAGCAGAATACTTATTCCATGGGGCGAGTGCTGTGTTTCTTATTCTGTTGACCAAAGCCTCATATCCTATTGAAGAACATTATCCTCTTGGACCAAGTGGACATCTTCATAAGAGATGTATATGAGGAAATGAAAGGAGGAAAGAGACACCTCTGTCCATCCAGATGGACTAATCAACTTTGGTGATCATTCACATAATGAGTATCATGGCCAAATTACCTTTATGCTTAAGGACTAGATCTCATCTTAACCAATTTCTTGCCTAGAACTTTCAACTCAGTAATTTGGAAACTTTTTCTTCAGGAAATACAATTTGTTACATAATTGAAAGAGAATATCTAAGAATCAACTGGAAAGAGGAAAAAAAGAAATGGACAAACTGCCCCTAATGCCAAGAAACAGAGACTGGAAGTTGAACCACCAATAGCCTTTAATCTCTTTACTGGAAATCTGAACTTTAACCAAAGCTCTTCTGAAATAAAAATTGGTATTGTTAACTTCTTTGCAAAAAAATGATCTTACAAGTGTGAATGTCCAGATTGGCTCATGAAGATGTTTGCTGTTTGGAATTTGAATTTCCTGAAGATTTGGAAAAAAACTGGAACTCAATAGCTCAAAAGTCTCTGATAGTAAACTGAAAAATCAAAGTAAAACAAGAAAGATTGAGGTGCAAAAACACTCTTGGTCATGAACCTGCTTGATGAATGTTCTTAGGAGGAACTAAAGGAAATGTTTGGAGATGCTTTTGAAGTTAGGTAAGTTAGTATTAAGGATAGAATCTTAAAAGGAATCACCTAAGTTGAATTTAAGTTTGAATAACTTCCCTACCCTGAATTCTCTTTTCACTTAATATTTGAAAGTGTTCTGGTTAATTTCCTTTTTCATTTAAGTCATTGTCAGAGCCTTCTGAGGAAATCCCAAGAAATGTTTATTTATATTATTTATATGAAGCTTGTGTTAGACAAAGATATGTTTAATAGGATATATTTCTCTTTGTTTTATTTGAGTTTTTAAAAATATTAAACTTTGAATGATAGGGACATCAAAGAGAACATCAGTGGTCTAAAGAATCTAAGTAAAAATATAATAGGAAAAATCAGAATTCAATTAATTAGAGGAAATAATATTTCAGAGGAAAAATTAAAAACCTTATTCCTTCACTAATAAGTCTGCATCATAGTTAGAGGATAATACAGTAGAATAACTCTTACTTAGGCAGAGAAGAGGGTAAAAATGGGGGCCCTAGAGGCGGAGCCAAGATGGCGGCTGGGAAGCAGTGACTGGCATGAGCTCCCCACCAAGTCCCTCCAAAAACCTATAAAACAATGGCTCTGAACCAATTCTAGAGCTGCAGAACCCACAAAGTGGCAGAGGGAAGCAGGGCTCCAGCCCAGGACAGCCTGGATGGTCTCTGGGTAAGGTCTGTCCCACATGGAGCTCCCAGCCCCTAGCTGAGGAGAGCAGAGCTGAGCCCAGCGCACACAGCGCGAAGAGACCAAACGCGGACCTACCAGACCAGGAGACGAGCAGAGAGTGCCTTAACATGCTGAATTACTGAGCTGTGGCATCTACCAGACCTCTCAACCCACAAAGAGCAAAGACATCAGAGAAGGTTAGTGGGAAAAGCTGTGTGACTGAGTTTGCGGTTCAGCCACTGCCCCTGGGGCAGCGGAGGTGGGGCAGCTTTAGAACTAGGGCTGCAGTTGCTTCTGGCCCCAGGCCCACCTGGTGGGAGGAATTAAGTGGCTGATCAGAGCAGGAGTGAAGAGCCTGCT
>CM053622.1:614070337-614089788 GCA_028646595.1 Phalanger gymnotis | reverse complement strand
AAATATGGGGGGGGGGATGATGGAAGGGAGGGCAGATGGGGATGAAGATAATCAAAAACAAACACTTTTGAAAAGAGACAGAGTCAAGGGAGAAAACCCAATAAAGGGGGACAGGTTAGGAAGAAGCAAAATATAGTTAGTCTTTCACAACATGAGTATTGTGGAAGGGTTATACATAATGTTACGCATGTGGCCCATGTTGAATTGCTTGACTTCTTAGGGAGGGTGGATGGGAAGGGAAGAGGGGAGAGAATTTGGAACTCAAGGTTTTAAAAAAATAGATGTTCAAAAGTTAAAAAAAAATGGGGTCCCTACATAATAGCTGTTCAGAAGAGGTAGGTGCAGTGCTTTCAGTTTCTTCCCCATCTCTTCAGGCAAAGAAGAGAGTTAGGATAGAAAATTGGGAGGCTGATGATAGAGTAGAAAATGGAAGTTGGAGGAGGAGCAGAGCCAACAAAAGGACTGGGTAAAACAGATTTCCAGCCCATAACAGGTTAGAAGATCAGCAGGAAAGGTCTGTCTCAGGTATAAGGGTGACGCAGTCCGGTGCATTTGGCATCTGGGCAAGCCAGTAGTAGGCCACACCCTCACTAAGTCAGCAGGGAGGCCCCAGGCCCAGCTCATGCAATTGGGGAGGCCCCAGAGCAAGTCAGGGGTGAGGCCCTGGTCCCTAGTGCAGCAGACCATCAGTGAACTCCTCTAGCCTCCAGTGCAGCAGACCAGCTATGAGGCCCTCTCCCCTGGTATAAGAATCTTAAGACAGTGCCCCCTCCACCCCAGGAGCAGAGCCCAACTTTAACATAAAATTAAAAGCATAGGCTGCAAAAGTGATCAAACAACATAAAAAGAATCTGACCATAGAAAGTTACTTTCGTGACAGAGAAGATGAAAACACAAACTCAGAAAAGGATAACATTGTAAAAATGGCTACATGCAAAGCCTCAAAGGAAAATGAGATTTGGTCTTAGCCTCCCAAAAAAGAACTCCTAGAAGATCCTAGAAAAGATTTTAAAATTCAAATAAGAGAAGTAGAAGAAAAATTGAGAAAAGAAATTAGAGTGATGCATGAGAATCATAAAAAAAAAAAAGAGTCAAGAGCTTGATGAAGCACAAAAAAATGGAAAAAGATGTACAAAAGTTCACTGAAGAAAACAGCTCTAATGCTGTAAAAAGTAGAATTGACCAATTGGAAAAGGAGGTAAAAAAGCTCACTGAAGAAAACATTTCTTTAAAAATGAGAATTGGACAAGTGGAAGCTAATGATGCTCTGAGACATCAAGAAACAATCAAAAAATCAAAATTAAAAAAAAAAGAAGAAAAGGCAAAATATCTCATTGGAAAAGCAACTGACCTGGAAAATAAATCCAGGAGAGATAATTTAAGAATTATTGGATTACCTGAAAGTCATGATAAAAAAGGGGGAGGGGGCTGGATATCATCTTTCAAGAAATTATCAGGGAAAACTGTTCTGATATTCTAGAACCAGAAATTGAAAGAATCTACTGAACTACCTCCTGAAAGAGATCCCAAAATGAAAACTCCTCAAAATATTATAGCCAAATTTCATAACTCCCAAGTCAAGGAGAAGATATTGCAAGCAGCTGGAAAAAAAAGTTCAAATATCATAGAGCCACAGTCAAGATTTCACAAGATTTTAGCAGCTTCTGTGTTAAAGAAATGGAGGGCTTAGAGTATGATATCCTGGAGCGCAAAGGAGCTAGGATTACAACCAAGAATCATCTGCCCAGAGGAACTGAGTATAATCCTTCAGGGAGAAAAATAGGTAATGAATAAAATAAGGAATTTCAAACATTCCTGATAAACAGACCAGAGCTGAACCAAAAATTTAATTTTCAAATACAACTCAAGGAGAAGCATAAAAAGGTAAACCAGGAAGGAGAAAACATAAGGGATTCAATAGGGTTAAATTGTTTACATTACTACAAGGGAAAATGATACTTTTAACCCTTAAGAATTTTATCACTATTAGGGCAGTTAGAAGGAGCATACAAAGATAGGGGGCACAGTTATAAGTTGACTTTGATGGAATGATATTCCCCCCCCCAAAAAAATAAAGGGCAAGATTCACTGAGAGAAGAAGGAGGGGGGAAGTACAATGGAGTAAATTATCTTGCATGAAGAGACGTGAAAGACTTATTACAATCGAGGAAAAGATGGGAAAGGTATGGCCATTGCTTGCATCTTTCATCAGAACTGACTCAAGAAGGGAATAAGCACATACTCACTTGGGTATGGAAATCTATTTTACCCTATGATGAAGTAGGAGAGAAAGCAGATGGGAGAAGGGGGAAGGAACTGATAGACAGGAGGGTTGATTGGGGGAGGCAGTGTTTGGAAGCAAAACATTGATGAGTAGGGAGAAGGTGGGGAGAGAGAGAGGGAGAGAGAAAGAAAGTATAAATGGGAAAATAGGATGGAGGGAAATAACAGTAATCTTAACTGGGAATGAGAAAATGGAATCAGAGTGGATTAAAAAATCAAAATCCTGTAATATGTTGTTTACAAGAAACACATTCAAAGCAGAAACATGGAGTAAAGGTAGAAGGGTAGAGCAGAATCTAAAGGAAAGGGCAGCAATCAAACTCAGCAAAAACAGGAATAGATCTCATTTTAAAAGTCGAGGAAGAAACTACATCTTGCTAAAAGGTAACATAGACAATGAATAAACATATATGTGTGTGTGTATATATGTACATATATATACACACACCAAATGGTATGGCATCCAGATTTTTAAAGGAGAAGTTAAATGAGCTACAGGAAGAAATAGTAAAATTATACTAGTGGGGGACCTTAACTTTCCCTTCTCAAAACTAGTTAAATCTGACAAAAAAAAAAAAAAGCCAAGAAAGAAGTTAAGGAGGTGAGTAGAATTTTAGAAAAGCTAGATTTGGTAGGCCTCTGGAGATATCTCAATGGGAATAGAAAGGAATATACCTTTTTCTCAGTAATATATGGCATGACACAAAAATTGACCTTATATTGGGGCATTAAAACTCAATAACTAAATGCAGAAGAGCAGAAGTATTAAATGCATCCCTTTCAGATCAAAATGCAATAAAAATTACATTCAAGAAAGGGATATGGAAAGATAGATTTAAATTTATTTGAGAACTGAGTAACCTAATCCTAAAGAATAAGTGGGTCAAAGAACAAATCATAGGAACAAATCAGTAATTTCATTAAAAAAGAATTACAATAATGAGACAACATACCAGAATTTATGAAATGCAGCCAAAGCAGTATTTAGAGGAAAATTTATATCTCTAAACACATATATCAATAAAATAGAAAAAGAGCAGATCAATGAATTGAGCATGCAACCAAAAAAAGGTAGAACAAATTAAAAATACCCAATTAAATGTCAATTTGGAAATCCTGAAAATAAAAAGAGAGATTAATAAAATTGAAGAAAACCATTGAATGAATAAATAAAACCAAAAGCTGGTTTTATGAAGAAATAAAATAGATAAACCATTGGTTAATTTAATTTAAAAAAGAAACCAAATTACTAGGATCAAAAACAAAAGGGTAAATTCACCACCAATGAAGAAGAAATTAAAGCAATTATTAGTAATTATATGTTAATAAAACTGCCAATAAGTGAAACATATAAATGATTTGGCAAATAGGTGGAGTTCTACCGAATTCTTTTTATGACACAAATATAGTGCTAATACCTAAACCAGGAAGAACTGAAACAGAGAAATATAGACCAATTTCCCTAGCGAGTATGGATTCAAAAAACATTAAATAATGCTAACAAGGCGATCACAGCTGTAACATTATGACCAGGTGATATTTATACCAGGCATGCAGGACTAGTTCAGTATTAGGAAAACTGTCAGCATAATTGTTCATATCAGTAACAAAGCCAGTAGAAATCATGATTATTTCAGTAGATGCAGAAAAAGCCTTTGACAAAATACAACATCCATTCCTATTAACAACTAGAGAACATAGGAACCAATGGAGCTTTCCTTAAAATAAGAAGTATCTAAAACTATCTGCAAGCATTTTCTGTAATGGGGATAAGCTAGAAGCTTTCCCAGTAAGATCAGGGCTGAAGCAAGGATGCCCAGTATCACCACTAGTATTCAGTACTGTACTAGAAATGTTAGCTATAGCAATAAGAGAAGAAAAGGAAATTTAAGAAATTAGAATAGTCAGTGAGGAAACAGAACTATTACTCTTTGCAGATGATATGATGGTATACTTAGAGAATCAACTGAAAAACTAGTTGAAATAATTACCAATGTTAACAAAGTTAGAGGATATAAAGTGAACTCACATAAATCATCAGCATTTCTATGTATTATCAGTGAAGTCCGGCAGCAAGAAATAGAGAAATTTTATTTAAAATAACAGTAGACAACATAAAATACATGGGTACTTACCTGTCAAGACAAACTCAGAAGCTATATAAATGCAATTGAAAAACACTTTTCACACAAATAAAGTCAGATCTAAGCATTAGAAAAATATCAGTTGCTCATAGGTAGACTAAGCCAATATAATAAAAATGGTAATTCTACCTAATCTACTTATTTAGTTCTATGCCAAACTACCCAAAAAAATAGAGCTAGAAAAAATAATAACAATCTAGAATGGATGAGAAACCTGTGGCCTCAAGGCCATATGTGGCCCTTTAAATTCAAACTTCACAAAACAAATCCTTTTATTAAGGGGATTTGTTCTATGAAGTTTGGATTCAGTCAAAGGGCTCCACTTGAGAACCTAGAGAGCCACATGTGACCTTGACACATGTCAAGCATGTCACATGTCACATGCCAACACAGCAGGTTCTCCACCACTGATCTAGAAGAACATAAGGTCAAGAATATCAAGGGAATCAATGAAAAAAAATGAAGGTAGGTGGCCTCGCTGCACCAGATCTAAAACTGTATTATAAAGTAATAATCATCAAAACAATCTTGGTATTAGCTAAGAAATAGTGGTAGATCAGGTAAATTAGGTACACAATACATAGTATTGACTATTGTAATTTAGTGTTTGATAAACCCAAAGATCCAACCTTTTGGGACAAGAAATCACTATTTGACAAAAATTGTTTGGAAAGTCGTATAGCAGAAACTAGGTATAGACCAACATTTTATATCATATACCAAGATGAGGTCAAAATGGGTACATGATTCAGACATAAAGGGTGCTAACATAAGCAAATTGGGGGAGCATGAAATAAATTACCTGTCAGATCTATGGATAAGGAAAGAATTTAGGACCAAACGAGAGATAAAGAGTTATGGAAAGAAAAATGGATATTTTTTATTACATTGAATTAAAAAGGTTTTACACAAATAAAAAGCAATCAAGATTAGAAGGAGAGCAAAAAGCTTGGGGAAAATTTTTACAAGCAGATATCTCTGCTAAAGGTCTCATATCTCAAATATATAAAGAACAGTCAAATTTGTAAGAATGCAAGTTATTCTCCAATTGATAAATGGTTAAAGAATATGAACAGGCAGTTTTTAGACAAATCGAAGCTAAATATATCATTTGAAAAAATGAATCACTATTGATTAGAGAAATACAAATTGAAACAACTCTGAGGTTACTCCCCACATCTATCAGATTGGCTAATATGACAGAAAAGGGGAATGATAAATGTTTGAGGGGATGTGGGAAAATTGGGACACTAAAGCACTGTTGGTGAAGTTATGAAGTGATCCAGCTCTTCCAGAGAACAATTTGGAACTATGCCTAAAGGTCTATAAAACTCTGCATGTCAAGAAGATACAGCTACTAGATCTGTATCCCAAAGAGATTTATAAGGGAGGAGGGATGAGAGAAGGACTTATTTGTACAAAAGTATTTATAGCACCTTTTTTTGTGGTGGCTAAGAATTGGAAATTGAGGGGATGCCCATCAATTGGGAGAATGGCTGAATGAGTTGTATTGTATGATTGTAATGGAATACCATTGTGCTATAAGAAATGATGATCAGGATGATTTCAGAAAACCTGGAAAGACTTACATGAACTGATGCAGAGTGAAGTGAGCAGAACTAGGAGAACATTGTACACAGTAACAGCAATAATTATGATGAACAACTGTGAATGACAACTATTTTCACTAATACAGTGACCTAGGACAATCCCAAAGGACTCATGATGAAAAATGCTGTCTGCCTCCAGAGAAAGAACTGGAGTCTGAAGGCAGACTAAAGCATACTGTTTTTCACTTAATTTTTTTGGGGGGATGAGATGTTCAAGATTTCTTCCATAAAATGACTAATATGGAAATATTTTACATGATTATACACATATAACCTATATCAAATTGTTTTCTGTCTCGGGGTTGGAAGGGAGGGAAAGAATTTGGAACTCAAAATTTAAAAAATAAAAACAAATGTTGAAATTTTTTACATATAATTGGGGGAAAGTAAAATATTTAAAACTAAAAAAATAAAATGGGAGTTAGATATACCCTTCAGAAAGTAAATAATCCATCAGAAGCATAAAAACAATAGTCAATAAACATTAAGAGCCTACTGTGTGCCAGGCACTGTGCTAAGTACTGGGGATACAAATAAGAAAAAAGACAGTCCCTGCCCCAGGAGTTTACAGTCTCTTGTGGGAAGACAGTTCCCTAAAAGGATGCTGAAAAGCTGAGGGTGTTGGATGGGGAAGCATGGTGCACTTAGAATCCCACACTGCAGCTGATGAGAAATGAAGAAATGGCTAGATGATTCTGAGCCCTATATAAAGAGAAGCTTTGACAGGAATTTATTACTTGCCCTTCAACCCTCCCATTAGAAGGGAAAAGCCATTGAGAGTATAAGGAGGTGTTGAGGATCCTAGCTGAAGCAGTCTTTATAACGATGAGGCTTCTGGTAATGAGCTTATTCCTGCGGAAGCTTGTTCTTGGAGTTGAAACCAAGAAGAGAAGCTGATGGGAGATGAAGAGGAAATGAAAACAGCTCCCTAAAAGTGGGAGAAAATGAGACTAGTCTATTGACCTACAGCATTCTGGAGATGGACACAGGATATCAGCTTCTACAAGGTGGGTTCATGCATCTTGTTAACTCTCACTAGGAGGAAAAAATGGTTTGGATATCTTGGAAGGCAAGCTTGTGAGTGACAGAACCAGGAGTTGATAGGTTGAAATGGAGATAAACAATGAGTGGGAAGATAAAGGTTCCTTCTCATGTATACCTAATGCACGGATATGAAATACTTTCCATTAGCTTTCATTACCTCCATTAAAAATGAACATTGCCAGGAATAAATTCTAGAGAATCCTTGAAGGGATGAGAAGTAACAAAGGCATAAAAGAAAGCACTTCTTGAAAAGCAGCATTATTAATAAATAACCCTGAAATAGAAAATTAGATGACTGACATGTTGGATAGGAGGGATTAGGTTCTATTCTGTGAACTGGGGTAAAGAAGAAATAGACAAAAGAGAAATAGAAATAAAATCCAAGGAGTTTGGGATTAGCCAGTGTAATAGGGGTACATTTTGGGGTAGCAGTAGGAGAGACCAGGTTCAGTCTGGTGTATGCAAAACAAATGGCATGTTGGCACTTTCTCATTAAAGTCTGTGAAAGTTGCATAGAACTTTGAGAGTTTAAGTGACTTACCTAATGTCACAGCCAGTATATGTCAAAAACAGCACTTGAACCCAGGATCTTTCTGGCTCTGAGGCCAACTCTATCCATTATCCTACTCTAAGAGAAATGAAAATTAAAACAATGGACATTCCACCTTATTCTATGAAATTTGGCAATGGGAAAGAGGAATCTTTATCTTTTCCCTCATTGTTTACATCTTTTGCTGTCTTGAACCCACCTTGTAGAAGCCGATATCCTAATGTGTCCATCTCCAGAATGGTCTACTTCAAGAACCTAGTCATTTCCAATCCCTAATGAACCTTCCTACCTTCTGACAAAGAACAGAATTAAGCAGACATCCAATACAGAGACTAAGTCTAACAATGCATACAATCTTCAATCAGTCAACAAATATTTTATCAAGTGCCTTTTGTGCACCAGACACTGTATTGTGCTAGATGCTAAAGATTCAAAGACAGAAAGGAAACTGCTCCTAATCTCAAAAGGTGAGTGGTGGGGTGGGGGAGGAGGGGGGGAAGAAGGAGACAACATGTAGAAGGTCATACTTGAACAATAAGGGATTCTGCTAGTCAGAAATGAAGAGAAAATCCATTACATGAATTGAAGATCTTCAGTAATAAAGGGGAGATGGGATATGGGAGATGAGAATATTGTATGCGAGGAAGACCGGTTTGGCTAGACTGTAGTATGGGAAGAGAAGTAAGATATGAGAAGCCTGGAAATCTAAGTTAGGGTTGTAAAGGGCTTTAAAAGTCAGATAGCCCTAAATGCGCACCCCCACAATCTGGAAAATTCACACAAAATTCTTTGGCCCACTCTTCATACTAGAGAAGAAGTCTAAATTTTTTCTTTACAGTGTCTTATTGTAAAATTTGTGTTAATATTATATAATACTATACATATGTTTTATGAATTTCTGAGTTTCTAAACTTCTCTTTTGTCTGCTGGCCTTCATCTGAAGCTCCTGCAAAACTCCCCAAAAATTCCCATTTAATTTCTTATGGCAACCCACAATATATCGAAACCATAATGGGGAAAGTCGCAATGTGGGAGGGATAACTTCATTTACATTTCTTGAATTTCTGTTGTTTGGAGTGTTTGCAAAGGAAAAATCTGCTTTTTTTTTTCTTATTGAATGTCCTGTTTTCATTGATGATTGCACTTGGCTTTGCAGAGTGTGTCATCTTGGGCTGTATCTTGGGCTTCTTTGATCTTCAGAGAAAACATTCTATTTTCCCTCCTTTGGTTTCTGATTGGTACAGAAATCTTTTTTTCCTCCAATTTTATTTTTGGGTTGGAATTCTCTTCACCTCCCCCTATTCTCTCCCTCCCAACCTCCCCACTATCAAAGAGCTTACAAAGTAATGGAGAGAGACAATATACAAAAGGAGGCAGGAAACTAAGGAGAATTAGGGTTGGGGGGAACACCAAGGACATCTTGTTCTGTGCAATCGAAACCAGGCAGAGCAGCTGAGGCAAAGTGAAATCAAACAAATCCCTGTGTTAGCCATGTCAAAAAAAAAAAATGGCTCAATCCGCACACTGAGTCCATCACATATCTATCTAAAGTTGGGAAGCACGCTTCATCAACACAAATTCCCTGGAATTGTGATTGGTCTTATCAGTCAGAGTTTCCAAATCTTTTGAAGTTGTTTGTCTTTACAATTATTGTTATTGTATAAATTGTGTTCCTGGCTCTGCTCACTTAACTTTGTATCAGTTCATACAAGTCTTCTCAGGTTTTTCCGAAATCATCCCCATCATCATTAATAGCACAATAATATTTCATCACATTCATATACCATAACTTGCCCTGGATCTGGGACTGGGGACTCAGTAGTGAGTGACAGATGTGCCTGATGGCACTTATTCCCATGCCCCTTCATTAGTTCAGGGACTGCCTGGGATGTCTTCCTGTTCTGGTGCATTGCCTCAGTCTTCCAATCTGCACTAGAGCACTAGAATGCCCCACTTAGTGCACTCTTGGCCCTATCCCATCATTTAATTCATTAGGTTGTTGTTAGGGTTCTTTAGATCTTAGACCATGGAGACAGTTGCAGTTGCCTTACTTCTTACACATAATTCTTTGAAGAATTTTGAGAGAGCATGAAGATCAGAGAAAATATCTAGTCTTACTGGTCATGTAATCTGAAAGTCAAACTTAGGTGTTGATGATTTCAAGTTCAGTATTCTTAACCCCTGCAACCACTACAACAATGTGAATGAAAATATCCATAAAAAGAAGCCCAAGTCTTGAGTGTTGGAAAAACCCATAGATCTGAGATAAAAAGTAATGAAATATGAGGAAAGCAGCCTGGTAAGATCCAAAGAGCACTGAATTGAGAGACACAGAGCCTCGGTCTGACTCCAGACCCTGCGCCTTATCACCTATGAATCACTCATTCTCTCTTGGCCTCATTTTTTCTCATTTCTAAAATGAGAAAGTTGGACTAAATAATTTCTTAAGGTTCTTCCAGCTCTTGATCTATTATCCCATGACTTCCTCCCTTATGACAGAAACATGGGAAATTTTTCTGTGAAGGTTACCAATAACCTTAAGATTTCCTAGTTACAACTTTGTCGTTATCCTCTGTGTCTGTGTTCTTGCTGTCCCCTAGCCTCACGCTGCATCCTCCAGACCATGGCATTTACAGAGGCTGTGCTGTGGGCAAGTTACCCCTCTCAGATCTGGAACTTATTTGTTTGGGCCTCAATAGTATTTCACATTTTATTCTGGCTCTCTGCTCTGCCACCACATGGATAACCCCTCTTCTCTGTCCATATCTAGAATCTTAATAAAATCAATTCTGCTATTGAAAAAAGGTTTTTCCTACTTCTGTATTTATAACCCTGGTACTTTAGTCACAGTGTTTGGCACAGTAGACACTTAATAAACATTTTATCATTAGTTCATTGATTTTCAGTTCTCTTTCTTCCCCCCACTTAATATATTCACTTACCCAATCTTGCTATTTCTTCCTCCATAACATCTCATATCGTTATTCAGATGATTTGCATGTCCACCACTTAGATCAGATTCTCTTCACCTCTACCTTAAGCACTGCAGTGATTTCTCTTTCTTAAAAGTGTCCAAATTGGTCTCCCTGCTTTAAATATATCTCTGCTCCCTTTATTAGAATATGAGCAACTTAAAAGCAGGGACTGTATTGCTTGTTTATTTGTATTCTCAGCACTTAACACTGTGATTTGCACATAAGGAGCCTTCATTAAGTGCTTTTTTATTCCTTTATTTAATCATTCACTTTAGTCCATCATCAATTTGGCTACCGAAGAGATTTTACTTAAAAACAGATCTGACCATGTTTCTCTCCCTTACTCTGTAAAACAATGGCTTCTCATTGCCACCAAGATAATATATACATTCCTCTATCTGACTTTTAAAGCCCTTTACAATCCTAACTTAGATTTCCAGGTTTCTCATATCTTACTTCTCTTCCCATGCTCTACAATCCAGCCAAACTGGTTTTCCTCGCATACAATACTCTCATCTCCCATATCCCATCTCCCCTTTATTACTGAGGATCTTCAATTCATGTAATGGATTTTCTCTTCATTTCTGACTAGCAGAATCCCTTACTTACCTTGACTCTGTTCAAGTATGACCTTCTACATATGTTGTCTCCTTCCCACCCTCCTCCCCCACCCTACAACTCACCTTTTGAGATTAGGAGCAGTTTCCTTTTTGTCTTTGAATCCTTAGCACCTAGCACAATACAGTGTCTGGTGCATAAAAGGCACTTGATAAAATATTTGTTCATTGACTGAAGATTGTATGCATTGTTAGACTTAGTCTCTGTATTGGATATCTTTGCCTAACTCTGTTCTTTGTCAGAAGGTAGGAGGGTTCATTAGGGAGGTGTTGGGGTTGGAAATGACTGATGAAAAAGGGAATCAATAAAATACAATTTTTATTTCAATATATTTTTATTTGTTTCATTAAATATTTACCAATTACATGTAAAAATGTTTAACATTCTTTTTTTTAAATTTTGAGTTCCAAATTCCCTCACTCCTGCCCCTCCTCCATCCATTGCAAAGGTAATCAATTGGATATCAATGACGTGTGAAGTCATACAGAACATTTCCATATTAGCTGTACTACAAAAGAAAGCACACACAAAACCCCAAGAAAAATAAAGAAAGTTAAAAAAGAACTATGCTCCAGTCTACACTCAGAGTTCATCAGTTCTCCCTCTGGAAATGAATAGCAGTTTTTACCATGTATCATTTGGAATTGTCTTGGATCATTGTAGCTAAGTCTTTCATAGCTGATCATCCTTAAAATATTGCTGACACTGTGTACAATATTCTCCTGGTTCTTCTCACTTCACTTTGCATCAGTTCATATAAGTCTTCCCATGTTTTTCTTAATCCTGCTCATCATTTCTTAAAGCACAACATTATTCTGTCATAATCATATACCACAGCTTGTTCAGCCATTCCCTAATTTTTAGGTCTCCCTTTAATTCCTATGTTGTTGCCAACACAAAAGAGCTGTTACAAATATTTTTGTTCAGATAGGTCCTTTCCCCTTTTCTTTGATCTCTTTTATACAGACCAGTAGTGGGTATTGCTGGGTCAAAATCTATGCACGATTTTGTAGCCCTTTGGTCATCGTTCCAAATTGTTCTCCAGAACAGTTAGACTAGTTCACAATTTCATTAACAGTGTATCAGTGTCCCTATTAAAATAGAATTTTAAAAATCATTTTTTTTTAAAAAAAAGTTCATAGAAAATTAAGTCTATCATTACTAATGTACTTCCCCACATGATTGGCATCGAAGAGCAGAACTGGCAGCTCTTCACCTCTATAGTTATTATCTACATCTATCATTGATTTCAGTATTGACATAAATCAAACTAGACCTTAATTAGCTGAAGAGAATCTAAATATTTAAATCCTAAGGCCAGTTTCCTTAAACTGCCTTTTTACTTAATGGTTCCTAATTTTTATATCAGGTTGTTTATAGAAGTGCTGCAGTGTACTTCCTGGTCATCAGTAAAATATTAGTACTTTACTTGGAGCTAGTTCTTAAGGGTGATCTGAGCTGAATTACTACAGCTTCTAGTGATATTCAAGGCATCATTTGAGGATGGAATTTTAATATAAGAATACATATGTATATACATATGAGTTCATAATGTGATACATTTATTGTTATAAGTATTTTGAGCTTTATAAATCTAAATTCAGTATTATAAGATTTGACTGCCATTTTATTTCAGGTAATTGTTTGGCAGAAAAGCAGAGTTTCAGATCACAAAACAGCTTTAATGGCAGTCTTGGGAACTACCATGATGAACAATATGGCAGCCTTTCAGCATCACTCTGAAGAATCTCAGGTAACCAAAGGATGATGGAATTTAGAATGTTCTTTAATTATTTTGTATACCACCTTTACCCTTTGTAGCAAACAAAAAGTATTGTGATGTCAATAAAAAATTCATAATAATGCCAACTATAGTTAATCAGGTAGACAGTAGACCTGATATTATTCCCATTTATGGCGAGGTTCAGATGAAATATGATATGTGTGTATATGCATATATATGTATATATCATTTTGCAACCACAAAGTACTGTATACATATCAGTTGTTTAATATTATTATATTTACAAAACTTAAGTATAATGAAGTCACTTTCATTGTTAAGGAATACTCCCCTTCACTTGTAATATAAGATCAAAGTTTCCTCAGAGATCTAATTCCATCAATTATTTCCTTTCACATTTAAAAAAATGGTATTTATTTTGTTACCTATTCAGGTCATTCCTCTGTTTCTTGCTTTTCACTGTTAAACTTCTATAAAGATAGTCTGTAGTTATAGGTTGCTTGTTTTGTTCTTTGGTTGTATTTTGCTCTTAATTTTATGTATTTTAACGAGTATTTTGAGTTGTTGATAATTAGATACTTTACATTGCCATGAATACCTCAGTTATCAGTACAGAAAGCAAGCCCTCAAATCTTTACTATCTAGTACAGTTTTTCTTCAAGTCCATCTGTAAATCTTCCATAAAGATCTACCTAGTAGTCCAAAGGCATCCCTCTGGATCTCAAGCATTATCAATATACCACTTAGGCTCTCCATTTATTGTCTCATTCTCAATAAATGACCAGTCCACTTTCATTTCCAGTCATGTATATCATCACTGGTTTCATTTTTAGCATCAGTGTTAATGTGTTCAGTCTCTCCAGTTCTGTAGCAATTAGAACATTGCATGAATATGTACATTAAGAGAATCATCTATTATATCAATTCTTGTAAATGGTCTGAAAATTCTGATTCTCAGTACCTTTCTTCTTCCCCGTTAAAAGAAAGTTTGATGTCTTTATTTTTTAATATCAGTCATTTACTGATCCTTTCCTTCTGTTACAGTCCAGCAGACTCCTTTATAGTAAAGAATATACCTAAGTTCAGCAGCCTTTTTTGTTATGTTATTTACATTGTTATAATCATTATTTATGTTCTCTTAGTGTGCTTCTACTTTTTTCAGTCTATATAAGTTCATATAAGTCTTTTTTTTTTAAGAATCTCTCAGGGTCATCTTTTTTTTTAATGGCACACTGAAATCCCTTTCTATACACATCACACAATTTGTTTAGCCACTTTCCAATTTATATTTATCCATTTTGTTTTCTTAGAAATTTTTTCTACCACAAAAAATGTTGCTATGAATGTTCTCTCTTTCTGTCTTTGGTTTCCTTGAGATGCTTATTAGCAGACTCTCTGCTGTTCAATGTTTTGGTGTATATGAGCCCTTTGTTTATGACTTTGACTTCTGTGCAGTATATTTGTACATGCATATACTTGTATATACTAATCCTGTATTCAAATATTTTCTGACTTAGTATATCCTGGCTGAGCTTCTGTTCTGATATCCCACATTTCTCTGTGTATAAGACATACCCCTTTTTGAAAAATTTGGGGTCTAAAAGCTGGGTGCATCTTATACAGTGGTTGTAGATTTTTTTACTTGTATTTCCCCCTTTTTTGCTCTTGTCTTTGCACTCGTTGTTTCGCATTTGTTACCAGTATATTAGGTTATGTTTTGCAATGTGCTGCCCAGAAATGGCTCAGAAAAGATTTTCATACAGTGCTGAATTCAAGTTAAAAGTGATCCAGTTTGCAAAAGTGAATGGAAATCATGCTGCTGAATGTAAGTTTGGTCCCCTGGCTACGGGAAGAAGAAACCCTACTGAAAACACCATGGCAGAAGAAGACCGTGAGAGGCAAGAGTGAAGAAACCAACTATAAAAGTTAGTACCTGAGTGAAAAGATCCTGGGATAATATCAAGATTGAGATTGTTGTCAAGTCATTTAAGAAGTGTGGCATTTCAAATGCCATAGATGGAACTGAGGATGAGGCAATATACGAAGACAGTGATTCATCATCAAACACAGATGAGGACAAGCTAGTGGATGGGAGTTTTCACAGTGATGAGGAGTTGTATGAATTTTATGATGAATAAAACTTGAGTTCAGTAACTTTATATAATACTTTTTTTTTTCAAAGTTCAGGCCCCCAAAATAAGGTGCGTCTTATACATGGGGAAATACGGTAGTCTCTGAAAGCTTCACCTCTTCCATAAGGCAGAAGTATATTTTATTAAATATTTAGACTTTTTTTTTTTACAGAGGAAATGTGTTGCCAATTTTATAATGAAAATCAGTTGAAGATAGGATTTAATATGTAAAGTTTGGTTTTTAGCCAAATTTGAAGAACTTAATTATTTTGTTTGTTGAGAGATACATGTATCCTTCAGCTTTCCAAGGATCAAATATCCTACCTTCTTGTCATGGCTAATTTTTTCACTTTTTACATTCAATTCCATCTCTTCAGATCTTCTGTGATACCTTGTCCTCTTGACCATTTTCTCTTCTCATCCTTCATCATTTCTGTTATTCTTTCTCTCCCTCCCTCTTCTCCTTTTCTTTCTCTCCTCTGCCTATAAACATAGTTAGATCTCCCCTATTCTCAGGAAATTTCCCCAGACCCTTCAAACTGTTTTCTAATCTTTTCCTTTTTCATTCAGTGTAAAGCTAGAAGAAATAGTCTGTAATCTCTACCTCTTTTTCCTTACTACCCTCAACCCCTTGGTCATAAATGACCTTTAATTACCAGATCCAGTAAGTGGCCTTTTTTTAAAGTTCTCATCATCCTTAACCTTTCTGCATCAGTCGACACTGTTGATGACCCTCTTAATATTCTCTGCTCCCAAACCAGAAGAACATTTTATATGAGAATATCATAAGGAAAAATAATTTTGAAAATCTTAAGAACTCTGATCAGGGCAGTGGCCAACCACAATTCTAGAAATCTAATAATGGTGCAAGCTCCTAGCACCTGGAGGAGTAG
Organism: Phalanger gymnotis; assembly: GCA_028646595.1. NCBI lineage: Eukaryota > Metazoa > Chordata > Mammalia > Diprotodontia > Phalangeridae > Phalanger > Phalanger gymnotis. The sequence continues at coordinate 614,073,795 of CM053622.1, read as the reverse complement.
TGTCAGATTCAAGCTTCAAAAAAGAAACATTTTCAGACACAGTCATTGGGTGGGTTGACAATGTTTATGTGTTATAAAGATTTTGGTTTTCATTTTTTTGCAGTTGAATGAAGGAGGTGAAGAAGGGGGCATACAATAGTGTTACCCGCAAAAAAGAGAGTCATTGAAATATTTAAAAGAATTTGTACTGAAGAGGACAAAAGGAAATTCAGAAAGAAATAAGACAGGAAAGACAGCTTTGGAAGTAACACGTTAAATTTGTTGTGCTTTTATATTTTGTACTTTTTATGTACTTTGTACATATATGTATATATATAGATATACATATATAAATATATACCAACATATATACTTTGTATGTACTTTTTAGAAGCAAGCTAAGTTGTAGATAATTGGTTTCCTATACAATCTTTTTTTGTTCTCCTTGGGTGTGTGTAAATAAATGCCCTTTTTTTGGCGTTAATTGCTTAATTTTTTAAAATTAAGAAAAAAATAAGCTTCTCTTGTCTTTGATGCCATTCTTCTTTCCTGGTTCTACACCCATCCCACTCCTGACTACTTCCTCTTGGTCTCTCTTGCTGATTCCTGCTTTCTTTCTCCTGCTTCTACCCCTCTACGAGTGAGGTCCTGTCCTTGATCTTTTCTATATATACTCACATACTTGGCATTTTCATCAATTCCTTCCCATCATTTCATTTATCATCCCTATTAAGGCTTACACTCTTTTCTTTGAAGGTGTAAATCAAGTTTTATCTCCCCGGTGAAGCCTTCTCTAGCATCTCTCCTTCCCTCCCTCCACCTCCTCCATCAGTTGAAAGTTATCTCACTTTGTGTTCCTTAGAGCATTTTGTCTCCGTCCTTATCTCGATCTTCATCACTTTCTAGCTCAAATTGTAACATATATATGTATGGATTTCTCATGACTGACATTTGTACAGCACTAAAGTCTGTCAGGTGCTTTGTAAGCATTGTCTGATTTTATCCCCATTACAACTCTGTGAAATGAATAGTGCAATTAGAATTACTATTATTCCTGTTTTACAGTTGAGAAAACTGAAACTCAGAGGTCAGGTTACTTGCTCATAGTCGTACAGTTAGTCAGTACGGGAAACATAATTTGCTTTCAGGCGTCCCTAATTCCAAATCTACTCCTTAACCTCCGTACTATGCTATGCCTCTGTCATTCTCTAGCACTACACCATGCTGCCTCTATAAAAACTTGAGTTTACAGATAGACCTCTTTTTCTTTGACCTTTCTCTTCCAGGTTTGGTGGGATATTTGGATCATATTTTTCTCATTTGATAAGGTTCCTGGAAGTCTGTTTTTACAAATAATTTATTCCTTGGCCTATAAATGTTCGATAGAATTAGCTTGGAAGCCCATCTGGACCAGAGATTTTTTTCTTACACCTTGTTCAGTTTCTGAGAATTGGGCATTTAGGTTCTCTTCTTATTGTCCTGTTGATTTATGTATTTTATTGTTCTGTAAACATTCATCCATTTTGTTTCTTTTCAGTTTTGTTGGCACATAACTGAGTACAATAATTTATGATAATTTCTTTTATTTGGTCTTTATTTTGAATTTCCTTTTTCATTTTTAAAATTTGATTTTCCTCTCCTTTAAAAAAATCCAAGTAGCTAATGTCTTATCCATTTAATTGATCTTTTAAAAAAAACCTCATAGTTGTTATCATATCAGTAGTTTTGGTGTCAGATTTGTCTCTTTTCTTTGATTTTCAGAATTCGTTTTTGTATTTATTTAGGGGTAAATTCCCTGAGGTTTTTTATGTATAAGATTTTTAATTCATTAATTTCTTCTTTCTCTATTTTGTTAATATGTTTAGAGATATACATTTTCCTCTAAGGACTGCTTTTACTGCATCCCATAAGTCTTTATTATAATTTGGTTTCACAAAATTTTTATCGTATTTATAATTTGTTCTTTGACCTACCCCTTTTTGGCTTTATTCTGACAGTTAACTTTTCTTTTTTTAAGATTTTGAGTTCTGAGCAGAACTAGGAGAAGATTATACACAATCACAGACATATGGATTCTGTGATGACTAATCCTGATACACTTTGCTCTTCTCAGCAATACAAGGTGCAAAGACAACTCCAAAGGACTCACGATGGAAAATGCTGTCTACATCCAGAGAAAGAACTATGGAGTCTGAATGCAGATTGAGGCACACTTTATGCTCGCCTTTTTTTTTTTTCCTTTGTTTTTTTTTCTCTTTTGCTTTTGGGGTTTTTTTTTTTTTTTTGGTTCTGTTTCTTCTTTCTCATGATTCATTCCTTTGGTCATAATTCTTCTTTACAACTTGACTATTGAAATAAGTTCAATGGGAAATTATATGTAGACGATATATCGGATTCCATGTTGTCTTGGGGAGGGAGGCAAGAGGAAGAAAATCTGGAACGCAAAATTATGTAGAACCAAGTGTTGTAAACTAAAAATAAAAAATCTCAAACAAACAAAAAAAGATTTTGAGTTCCAAATTTTCTCTCTCTCCCTCGCCTCCGTCTACCCCAAGATGGCATGCAATCTAATACAGGCTCTACATACAAATTCATATTAAACATATTTTCACATTAATCATGTTGTAAAGAAGAATTAGAGCCAATGGTAGGAACCACAAGAAAGATAAAACAAACAAACAAAAAAGAGCAAATAGTATGCTTTGATCTGCATTCAGACTCCATAGTTCTTTTTGTGAATGTGGAAAGCATTTTCCATCATGAGTCTTTTGGAGTTGTCTTAGATACTTGCATTGCTGAGAAGAGCTAAGACTAACTAAAATTAGTCATCACACAATATTGCTGTTACTGTGTACAGTGTTCCCCTGGTTCTACTGACTTCACTCAACATGAGGTCCTAAGACTTTCCAGGTTTTCCTGAAGTCAGCCTGCTCTTCATTTCTTATGGAACAATAGTATTCCATTACCTATACCACGGCTTATTCAGCCATTCCTCTTTTGATAGGCATCCTCTCAATTTCCATTCTTGGCGACCACAAAAAAGAGCTGCTATGACTATTTTTACATCAGGGTCCTTTTCCCTTTTTTTATGATCTCTTTGGGATACAGACCTTGAAGCGGTATTGCTGGGTCAAAGAGTATACACATTTTTAAAATTTCTTTTTTATTATTTAATGTATTTAGTTTTCAGCATTGATTGATTTTCACAGGAGTTTGAATTACAAATTTTCTCTCTATTTCTACCCTACCCCCCACTCCAAGATGGCATATATTCTGGTTGTCCTGTTCCCGTCAGCCCTCCCTTCTATCACGCCACTCCCCTCCTGTCCCCTTTTCCCTTTCTTTCTTGTAGGGCAAGATAAATTTCTATGCCCCATTGCCTGTGTATCTTATTTTCTAGTTGCATGCAAAAACTTTTTCGTTTTTTGTTTTTGAACATCTATTTTTTAAAACTTTGAGTTCCAAATTCTCTCCCCTCT
>CM053622.1:614048303-614069837 GCA_028646595.1 Phalanger gymnotis | reverse complement strand
GTCCAATAGTTTTTAAATTCTCTCTCCTGGATCTATTTTCCAGGTCAGTGGTTTTTCCAATGAGATATTTCACATTGTCTTCCATTTTTTCATTCTTTTGGTTCTGTTTGATAATATCTTGATTTCTCATCAAGTCACTAGCTTCCACTTGCTCCAAACTAATTTTTAAGGTAGTATTTTCTTGAGTGGTCTTTTGGACCTCCTTTTCCATTTGGCTAATTCTGCCTTTCAAGGCATTCTTCTCCTCATTGGCTTTTTGGAGCTCTTTTGCCATTTGAGTTAGTCTATTTTTTAAGATGCTGTTTTCTTCAGTGTATTTTTGGGTCTCCTTTAGCAAGTCATTGACTTGTTTTTCATGGTTTTCTCTCATCCTTCTCATTTCTCTTCCCAATTTTTCCTCTACTCCTGGTCTGGTTGGTTCGTGCTGCCAACGCTGGGCTCTGGCCTGCTCCGCTCTGCTCCCAGCTCCGTACTGGATAGACCTTACCCAGAGACCATCCAGGCTGTCCTGGGCTAGTGTCCTGCTTCCCTCTGCTGTTTTGTGTGTTCTGCAGTTCTTCTCTGTTGTCTTTGGTGTTTGTGAGTTGAGAAGTGTGGCAACTGCCACAGCTCACTGATTCAGGGCGCTAGGGCACGCTCCGCCCAGCTCCTGGTCTGGCTGGTCTGCGCCGCCCACCCTGGGCTCTGCTCTGCTCCCAGCTCTGTGTGGAATAGACCTTACTCAGAGACCATCCAGGCTGTCCTGGGCTGGAGCCCTGCTTCCCTCTGCTGTTTTGTGGGTTCTGCAGTTCTAGAATTAGTTCAGAGCCATTTTTTATAGGTTTTTGGAAGGACTTGGCAGGGTGCTCACGCTAGTCCCTGCTTTCCAGCTGCCATCTTGGCTCCCCCCCCGCCCCGAGGTCTAACTTTTTAAAAATTCTATTTAGGACCTTCATTTCTCTTCTCTTTTTTGGTTAGATTTATATAGGTCTGAGAGGGATAAATTAAAGTCTCCCACTACTAAGGTTTTACTGTCAGTTTGTTTAATTTTTCCTTTAAGAATTTAGATGCTATACCATTTGGCATACAGATGTTTAATATTGATATTATTTCATTGTCACTGGAATCTTTTAGCACAATTTTTTACCTTTCTATCTCTTTCTGTTAGGTCTGTTTTTGCTGTTGTTTGTTTTGGGGGGTGTGGATCATGATTACTACTCTTGCCTTTTTTACTTCAGCTGAAGCAAAATAGATTCTACTCCTGACCTTTGTTTTAACTCTGTATGTATTTTTTCAGTTTCAAGTGTGTTTCTTTTTTTTTCTTAATTTATTTTTTATTTCTAGTTTACAACACTCAGTTCCACAAGTTTTTGAGTTCCAAATTTTCTCTGCCTCCCTCTCCTCCTCCCTCCCCGCCCAAAATGGCATGTAATCCAATATAGGTTCTACATACACCTTTGCATTGAACTTATTTACATAATAGTCCAGTTGTAAAGAAGAATTATAACCAGTGGAATGAATCATAAGAAAGAAGAAACAAAAAAGGAGAAAAAAAAGAGCAAATAGTTTACATCAATCTGCATTCAGACTCCCTAATTCTTTGTCTGGATGTGCATAGCCTTTTCCATCATGAGTCTTTTGGAGTTGTCTTTGCACCTTGTTTTGCTGAGAAAAGCCAAGTCTATCGAAGTTAGTCATCACAGATACCGTGTGTCTGTAATCGTGTATAATGTTCTCCTGCTTCCGCTCTCCTCACTCAGCATCGGTTCATATTAGTCTTTCCAAGTTATAATGAAGTCTGTCTGTTCCTCATTTCTTATAGCACAGTAGTATTCCATTACATTCATATACCAAAACTTGTTCAGCCATTCCCCAGTTGATGGGCATCTCCTTGATTTCCAATTCTTTGCTATCACAAAAAGAGCTGCTATAAATATTTTTGTACATACGGGTCCCTTTCCCACTTGTATGATCTCTTTGGGATATAGCCCTACAAGTGGTATTGCTGGGTCAAAGGGTATGCCCATTTTTATAGCCCTTTGGGCATAGTTCCAAATTGCTCTCCAAAATGGCTGGATCAGTTCACAATTCCACCAATGATATAACAATGTTCCAGTTTTCCCACATCCTCTCCAGCATTTACCATTTTCCTGTTTTGTCATGTTAGCCAATCTGAGAGGAGAGGTGTGGTACCTAAGAATTGTTTTGATTTGCATTTCTCTAATCAGTAGTGATTTAGAGCAATTTTTCATATGACTATAGATATCTTTTAATTTCTTCCTCTGAAAACTGCCTGTTTATACCCTTTGACCATTTTTAAATTGGGGAATAATCAAGTGTGTTTCTTGTAAGCAACATACTTTTGGATTCCAGTTTGGATTTTAGTTTCTAATTCATTTTTCCTTTTCCATTTTGTAGCCGACTACATCTTATTCTCTTCTTTCTTTTATCCATCCCTCTTTAGATTATTTTGCATCTGTGTAACACAGGGGTGGAGAGTCTGCGGCCTTAAGGCCACATGTGGCCCTCTAGGTCCTCAAGTGCACCCCTTTGACTGAATCCAGACTTCACAGAACAAATTCCCGTACCAAAAGGATTTGTTCCATAAAACTTGGACTTGGTCAAAAGGCCACACCCAAGGACCTAGAAGGCCCCATGTGGCCTTGAGGCCACAGATTCCCTTTTCTCTTATTCCCTCCTATTTCCCCTAATCCCTTTCCCATCTGTTTCTGTGTCAGCTTAAATGTATTTCTGTATTCAGCTATATGTATATGTTTGTATATATGTATTCTTACCTCCTTTGACTAATTTAGATAAGAGTTAGTTTCAAGTGTCACCTCCCCCCACCCATTTCTCCTGGTTATTGTATACTCTTGTACTTGCACACTCCATGTATGTGACATAATTTTTCTCCCTTCCTCCCTCTCCCAACGTATTCTTCTTCTCCGTCCTTTCCTTTCCTTTTTTTTTTTAAATTAGTCAAAACATAACAGATTTACTTCTACTCTGTCCAATTAAATTCCCTCTGTGACCCCTGATAATTACAAAGTTCTGAGAGGCTACATGTATGATCTCTCTATTTAACAATGTAAACAGTTTAACCTTGTTTGGTGCCTTATGATTGCATGCCTATGTTTACCTTTCTTTGCTTCTCCTCAGTCCTGTGCTTACATGTCTCATTTTCTGCTCAGCTCTGGCCTTCTCACAAAATTCTTGGAAGTCCTCTTTCATTAAAGGTTCATTCTCCAACCCCCCCACCCCCCATAGGATTATACTCAGTTTTGTCAGGGAATATAGTGTTAGTCATAAGCCTATATCCTTTATCTTCTGAAAAATCATTACAAGCTCTCTGCTACTTTGGTGGCTACTACATCTTTTATGATCCTGAATATACCTCTTTGATATTTGAATTCTTTCTTTCTGGCTGCTTGTATTTTTTTCTCTGACCTGGAAGCTCTCAATTTTGCTATGATATTCATAGGAATTTTCATTTTGAGTTTCTTTCAAGAAGTAAATGATGGATTCTTTCTAGTTCTAGTTTGCCCTCTTGTCCTAAGATAGTCAATCAGTTTTCTTTAATGATTTCATGAAATATGATATCTAGTCTTTTTTTTTGTTATGGTTTCAGGTAGTCCAGTGATTCTTGAATTATCCCTCTTTGGTATGTTTCCAAATCATTTTTTTCCTGTGAACTACTTCACATTTTCTTGTGGTTTTTTTTTTACCCTTTTGATTTTGTTTTAATTTTTCTTAATATCTCATGGAATTATTAGCTTCTCTTCGATCAATTCTAACTTTCAGGGAATTAGTTTCTTAGGTAAGGTTTTGTACCAGGAATGCAGAGCTGGTTTGATATTAGGAAAAGTATAAATATAATTGGCCATATAAATAACAAAAACAACAAAAATCATAATTATATCAGTAGATAAAAAAAAACGCCATTGACAACACACAACACCATTTCCTGATATAAATGCTAGAAAACATAGGAATAAGTGAGACTTTTCCTAAAATGATAAATTGTATCTATCTAAAACCAAGAACCAGCATTATCTGTAATGGAGGTTAGCTAGAGGCCTTTCCGATAAGATTAGGGGTGAAGTAAGGATATGCATTATTACCATTCCTATTCAGGATAGTGCTAGAAATACCAGCTAAAGCAGTAAGACAGGAAAAAGACATTGAAGGAACAAGCACATGTAAAGAGGAAACAAATTTATAACTTTTTGCTGATTTTAAGATGATTTACTTAGAAAACCCTAGAATTTGAACTAGAAGACTAATTATAATAACTAACACCTTAGGCAAAGTTGTTGGATATAAAATCAATTCGCATAAATCATCTGCATTTCTGTATATTACTAACAAAGACCAGCCAGAAAGATAGAAAGAGAAATTCCTTTAAAATAACTAATGACAGTATAAAGTATCTCAGAGTCTCTCTGTCAAGATGCACACAGGAACTATATGAACATAATTATATAAAACACACTTTACACAAATAAAGACATCTAAATAATTGCTCATGAGTAGGCCAGTCCAATATAAATGACAGTAGTTCCTAAATCATACCATTCAAACTACCAAAGGCTTACTTTGGAGATTTAGAAAAAATAATAACAAAATTCATCTGAAAAAACAAAAGATTGAGAATATTTCAAGGTCATTGATGGAAAGAAAAAGTGAGAGGAAAGTGGCCTGGCAGTAGTAGGTTTCAGACTATACTAAGAAAGCCATAATTGTTTTAAAAAATAATTTAGTACTGGGTAAGAAATAAAGAGATTGATTAGTAGAACAGTAGGTATACAGTGTGCAGAAGCAAGTGAACACAGTACCTACTAAACCCAGATATTGTCGATAAACCCAAATATCCCAGCTATTGGAGTAAGAACTCATTCTTTGACAAAAACTCTTGGGAAAACTGGAAAGCAGTCTGGAAAAAACTAGGTATAGATCCCCTCTCAAATTTTTTTTTTACCAAGACAAGCTCCAAATGGGTACGTTATTTAGACATAAAAACTGATATCATAAATGAATTAAAGCATAGAAGAAAGTACCTGTCGAATCTACGGAGAAGGACCACATGAGATGACCACATGAGATAGAGATGGTCACAAGAGGTAGAATGGATAATTTTGGTTATATAAAGTTAAGGAGTTTTTACACAAACAAAGCCATTATGGCTTAGACAAGAAGCAAGAAATTAGAGGGGAAAAATCGTTGCAGAAGTTTTCTCTGATGAAGGTTACATTTCTAAGCTAAAGGGAACTGATTCAAATTTATAAGAATGGTTGTTTAGAATTAAAATTAGAATAGAAAATTAGAACTCCCCAATTGATAAATGGTCAAAGGATATGAATAGATAGTTTTTAGAGGAGGAAACATCAGCTATCATTAGTCACATTAAAAAAAATGCTCTTAATCACTAGAAATTAGATAAGTACAAATTAAAACAACTCTAAGATACCACCTCCCATCAAATTGGCAAAGTTGACAGAAAAGGAGAATGAATGACAGGTGCTGGAGCGACTTTAGGGAAAAGCAAAACAAAAACCCAGTACGTTAAGGTACTATTGGTGGAATTGTGAACTGGTCCAGGATTTCTGGAAATCAATTTAGAACTATGTCCAAAAAGCTATTAAACTCTCAATACCCAGCTGTATACTGCTACTGCTACTGCAACTGCTGCTGCTACTACTACTACTACTACTACTACTACTACTACTACCACTACTACTACTACCACTACCACTACCACTACTACCACTACTACCACTTCTTTACCCCATAAAGAAAGAGGAAGAAGACTGATATCTATATATGTTGTAAATCGAGGAGGTTCCCAGCAATTGGGAAATGGCTGAACACGTTGCAATGTGTGTTTATGATGTAATGTGATTGAACAGTAAGAAATGATGAAGGGGGTAGTTTTAGAAAAACCTTTTCTGTGAACTGATGAAAAACTATGTGAGCAGAAACAGGAGAACATCTGGTACAATAACAGCAACATTATAGAGACAAACAACTTTGAAAACTTAGGAGCTATGACTAGCACAATGGAGCCAACCAGCCATAGTTTCCAGAGTATTCGTGACGAAAGGAGAGGTGATGGACTCAGAGTGCAAATTGAAGCCTATATGCTATGTACACATATATGTTTGGACATGGCTTTACTTGATTATACCTATTTATAATGGGTTTCATTTTTATTTCTTTTTCAATGGATGGGGGAGGAAAGGTAGAGGGATGGAATTTGGAACTACAAATAAAATGAGTTTGAATTTGAAAAAATTGGGGCAGCTAGGTGCACAGTGAGTAGAGCACCAGCCCCAGAGTCAGGAGGACCTGAGTTCAAATCTGGCCTCAGACACTTGACACACTTAATAGCTGTGTGACCTTGGGCAAGTCACTTAACCCCAATTGCCCTGCCTTCCCCCTGCAAAAAAAAAAAAAGAATTTGAAAAAAATTAAAACTTAGAAAAAATAGATCATTGTTAACTTTGGGGAAAATAGTGATGTTGGAAGGCAGGTTGCAAAGAGTTGAGTAGTGAACGATAATAGCAAATGCAAAGACATGGAAAATAGATAGTTTTTTTTTTCCAAGAAGTTGTCCTGAGAAAAGTTAGAGATATAGAGGATAATACCTTGAAGTAGTAATAGAGTAAAGGGTGGGTGAAATTTGAACATGTTTAAAGGCAATGGAGAAGAAACCTATAGATAGTGGGGATAATTGAGAATACATTCTGAAGACAGAAGGGGATAGGATCAAGTGTCCAAATAGAAGGGTTGGCCTCAGCAAGCCAAAAGGTCATCTCTCTGTCAGAGACTAAGGGAAGGGAAGAGAGTGGGAGAGATGACATCAAGGGATTTTGAGATGAAGAGAATTGAGTAAGAGTTCATGTCAAATGGGCTCAGTTTTCTCAGCCAAGTAAAAAGCAAGGTCATCATATAAAAGAAGAGAGGAAGAGCCATCCTCGTGCCTCATCCTTACCTTGTTTCCTGGACAGAAAGTCTGTTGCAATTCAGGAGAGGGAGGAGATCCATCACCATAGATACCCTTTTCTCCTCACCCTAGCTCCACTTCCCTCAGTGGTGTAGGACCCGAGCCATCCCATCCTGTTGTGAGTTATCCTTTGAGGGACCAGGGTGAGCTTTCAAGCCTGGGTGCAGCAACAGCAGCAGCAGCAGTGGATACCTGCTTATTAACTGCTTTGCCTCCAGGCTAAATTGACCAGCAGGAGATGCCAATTCCAGGCCATCCCTTGGTTTTCACATCCTAGTGGGAATGAGAAGTCTGGCTTGAATGTTCTTTGTTTCTGCTAATTTTAAAGGATATAACTTAGGAAAGGAGAGATTTTCAATAATTGAGTTATAGGGAATATCTCTTAGTACCTAAGTGACTTTTGTCTTCAACAAGTCATAATTATATTTACATCTTCCCATCAAGAAGTAGTGGGTTCCCCCTTTCTGAGGGTTATTTAACACAAAGGCTGGATAACTACTTGCCAGGTATGTGGTTACGGTGTCATGGTCAGATACAGATTGGATCTGAGGTCCCTTCTAATGCAGTTTTTTGATAGATTCTTTAATATTAGTATCTCTTGTCAGACAGTTTAAATATTATAAACTTTTTTTCCTGGTTGCCTTCTCAGGTTAAGCTGACAAACTAGTCTACAATTTGTAGTTACTTATACTGCAGTACTTCAAGGATATGTAAATTTATCAGTGTGGGCACTCCCTCTATCGACAGAGATTGCAATCCCTCTGTAACTTAGTATGTAGTCTTCAAGAATTTCTCTGACCAAAAAACTCATTCCCTGGTCCAGCCGACTGCTGAGCCTCTCTAAACTTAGAAAGGCAGGTCCTCCAATAAGGTATAGTCCGTCCATCACAAGGACTATACTTGAAGCCTTTCCAGCTTTGTAGAACTTGCCAGATTGTGTGCTTGCTGGCATAGCCTTCAAGAAGTGGGTGGAGGTGGGGGGATCAATTCATTACAATAGTGAGGCAGTAGAACAGGACCTTATTGGAAGAGTTTTTAAAATTAATCTTTCAGATATGAGCAGAATATTTGAACTTTTACAATTGTAGAGTATTTCTAGTAATCGAGTCTTGTAATTTTTACCAATCCCTTAACACAAATTTTGCTGCTTGTCCTGAACTCTGATAACTTGAACACCTCGGGATTTTAAAATAGTATACAATTATTTAACTTTACACTTGGGTACAATAGGAGTTATTCTGATCATAGATAGTTAACACATTAAGAGCTTGTCTGCCCTTCTTTGTCTCTTATAATCAAGTTTTTCTTCATAACAAATACTAAAAATTTTTGCTCTGATTTACTCTTTGTTAATGAATAATTATTTAATAAAACAACATATTGTCTTTTATGTCTCTAGTGGACTATATCTTATTTTTGTCCTACTTGTTTTTTTTCTTACCTGATGTTTCTTTTTCTCCTTTGCGACCCAGCCTGATTTTCACTTTATATGTTGTTTGAATTTGTCTTTTTAAGACCCTCCATGTTTAACTGAAAGTTGCTGCATTTCCTTTTCTTTTTACACAGAGATAGAGTTTGCAAGTCCTGCATACATCACACAGCATGGATTGTTTCTGGTTTAAATTTCCCCTATAAACAGCAAGATCACTTCAGCCTGCTTGTTCATAGGCAAGGAACCCAGAGTCATGCTAATTTGCTTTAAAATCTTTTTTAAAATTAGAATCATACATTCCTTGAAATTTCCTTACTGTAGGTATTTTTGCAAAAATCAGTGTATTTTCTTAATGAAGAATTGCAAACCATAAAGTGAACACATTTCAGCCAGCCATTTAAAATTCTCTTCTCCAAAGATATTTTGATTTAATAGTTGCTTCAATTTATTTTCCATGCCTCTTTATTTTCCATTTTATTTTGATTTCACCTTTTATATAACTTCAGTAATATGAGCTAAATATTATAATGTTAAGATTAGCCTCAACCATATGTTTGTCCTATGCTTAAAGTTAATTATAATTTTTTCAATTAATTAGACAAAAGCAAGAAAATGAAACACTAGGAATATTTTTTAATTTACTTATTATCCTTTCTGAGGCAGAGTCTTTTTTGGAAATTCATAAACCCTGTAAATCTTTCAAAGACCCAGCAGCCTCACCCTACTGCTCAGCAGGTGCTACAGAGATATCTCATGTTACCTTATAAATTAAACTACCATTTATAAGTACTGTGAAATTTTACAATGAATTAAGTAGTATCATTTGTAATGGATGATGTGGATTTATTTATTTATTTTCACTAATTGGTAAAATTTGGCACTGAAACAATAATGCACTTAGTGGTCTAAAAGAAGTAATGCGTAATGCAGATCCCTAAACACTTAAACTTATTTGCAACCTCAGAGACAACCTTATACTTAGGTGGCAGCCCACACAATGTGTTTTGTAAGGTGCCCAAGGTCCTTCTGCCTATCTAAAAACAGCTTCTTTGCTAAGCTACCATTCTACAGTCAGAAATTTTACAGTTAATGTCAGGAGAATATTTTTGAGAAGACAAAGCTAAAATTCACTTGTTACTTGGGAAGAGGAAGAAGGAGATCCTCTCTGCCCAAGCCTTCCTCCAGTAGTGCATATTAAGTTATTTATTAGGTTATCTTGCCGTCAGCATGGAAGGCAGAGACAAAAGAAGGCTGATTTTTTAATGTGAACATACAGGTGAGGGAGACCATCAAGTCAGTCACCAAGAACTTATGAAGCACTTACTATATCCCAGACACTGTGTTGGAAATACAAAGAAAAATTGAAAGTTTAACTTGCCCTCAGAGAACTTACTTGGGTAGCATGGAGGCAGGTCTGATCAGATGTGGAAGTAGAAGACTGTTGGGCTTCCAGGGATAGCCAGAGTGAAGAATTAGCAAGATAATATTGGCAGAGATGAGTAGGATGAGTGTGGCTAGTCTAGAAACAGAGACTCGCCACCCAGGGCACTAAATTGAACTGAATGGATAGAGCAAGGGGTTTTTCCATGCTTCTTCTTGCTTTTCTTCTCTGTGGTCATCTTTCCCTGGAGTCTCCTGTTACTTTAAACCTATAGCTACTCTGGAAGTATTAAAAACAAAAATGCAAACATGAATATGAGTCATATTAATGGAATATCTAACTTGTTAATTTAATTTAAAAGTTAAAGTTAACAATGGTTAATTTTAAGAGTTCCAAGAAACACTAAAAATTAAACACAAATCAAGAAAGATTATTTTACAAGTTAGCTATTGCCTTACAGATCCTCAAAATTCAAATGAGACATAAGAAATGTGGAAATTAGCTTTGCATTTTTTCTGAATACTTCCACATTCTGTGTATAGATTGGGAGGGTGACAAGGAAACTTTTGAAGGAGGCATAAGATTTTATTTAAGAGTGATAATTCATAAATGTTTATGTTTGGGATTTTTAACTTTTTAATTTCATAACCAAGAAGATCTGTAGAAAAGAATGTGTTCATACTTAGGGAAATTAATGAGTGCTTTTTCATTCATTCATTCATTCATGTTTAACATAATGCTTAATATTGCTCTTCATCTTCCTTCTCCTCTCTATCAGCAAGCCTTCTGTTTTTTCATCAAGAGAAAGAGAGAGAGAAAAAAGAGAGAGAGAGAGGAGGTTATAGGTTAAGAAAAGAAGGGCAAAGATGGTAATGAAAAGGAATGATATAAGGGAAAGAAAACATGAAATTAAATAGTATTGAACTCTGTTATCAGAAGTTATGTCATGCTCCTAATCGTGAAAATATTGAAACTAAGGCTATAAATGGAGCTGTTGTATTTTGGTTTTGTAGGGTGAGTAGTTTGTATGTGTCTGTCTGTGTATGTGTATATTATTGTAGCAGCAAGCACCCTGGCACACCCAGGCCTGCTAGCACAGGTTCTTCGATCTGATTTTCTTAAAGTAAAGGCAACTTTAAGGAGGTCAACGATCTTACTTTAATCAAACATATATAAATCATTCACTAGTTCAGGGGAAAGGTCAGCACCCTGAATGTGGAGAAAATAAAAGCAGAGAAATTAGCACAGAGATTCAATAGACAGGGCTTCAACTGTCTGAACAAAGTAATAAAACCATCTACATACACCACCAGATCAGGGACCTCTTAACAAATGGCTACTCAGAGTCTCATATACACTTTTGGCTAATAGGCTCACAGCCAGAAGGCATCACAACCCTGGTGACTCAGTGCCTAATTAGCTTAGTACCAAAAGGTGTGAAAGCCTTCCTACCAGCAGGCTTCCCCGTCAGCAAACTTCCCTCTAAGCAAACTCGTCCTTAGGCAAGTTCCTCCCTCAGTAGGCTCTATATGACTCAGGATGTATCACAGCTAGGCTGGAGTTCAAAGCAGCAAGACCTCCATGATTAAACATATATGTGGTCACATAGGCCTATCAGTGGACAGGGAAGATCTTCCTACTCCATTAACATTACAGTTCTATGCATAGTTATATGTGTACATAATTATGTGTATTTAACCATGTAGTTAACTAGTTTCATAAAATTTATACACATATAAAATTATATGTTATTAACTACCCACTTGTATTCATTTACGTAATAAAACTGAGGAAAAAGGCTAACTCTAAAAGGCTGTTAAAAGGCTAGTTCTCTCTAAGGACCTAAATGGGGGAGGGAGAAGCAGAGACGTATATAGTCCCTTGTTTCTCAACTGTTATTTCAAATTTACTTCTATTTTTGGTCCATATTTAGCAAATCAGTAATTAACCTATGGTCAAAGAAATTTTGTGATAGCTGTGTTTCAATATAATTGGCTTCCTTTGTAATCTTAATGTATTTTGTGCATTTAAAAACATTCTGAAAAAGGGTTCAAAGGCTTCACCAGACTACCAAAGGAATCCATGATACAAAAAAGGCTAAGAATCCCTGTTAGACTAGAAGTTGCAGGGAAAGTGCCATCTTGCGATTTTACAGGATGCTTCTTCATCTGGGAGTTACTTATATTGAAGAAATCACAGGACTAGTCCATATGCCAATCCTTATCCTATTTCATAGAAGTCATCTTTAATAACAAAATTGCATCTGAATTATTTTTAAATTAATATTTCACTTTTTCTTAAAATTTTAGATTCATTTGAGTGGATTTCTTCCAAAGCTTGACTCTGACCATTCCTTGACAAATCTTTCAACCCCAGAAAGGAGTTTTATTTTTATAAATAATCGACCAGTACATCAAAAAGACATCTTAAAGGTAACCATTTTTTGAAAAATTAAAAAATAATCTGGTACAAGAATCAAAACTAGATATATTTTCATTTACAAACAGAGACTGAA
Organism: Phalanger gymnotis; assembly: GCA_028646595.1. Classification (NCBI taxonomy): domain Eukaryota; kingdom Metazoa; phylum Chordata; class Mammalia; order Diprotodontia; family Phalangeridae; genus Phalanger; species Phalanger gymnotis. The sequence continues at coordinate 614,057,527 of CM053622.1, read as the reverse complement.
TCTTTATTTTGTGGGGACTAGAATTCTTTAAAAAAAATTTCCTTTGAATCATGGAACTAGTGGCTTTGGGACGTTGGCTTTTCCGTGATCATAGTTGTTTGTTTAAATTTTCATAAACAATTTAAAGTCTCTAAAGAAACTTTAGGATAGAAATTGTCCCTTTATGTTTTATCTGCCGTCACTTCACTTTCTTTGATAAATATCTTCCTGTGCTCATTATTTTTAAATTGGTGCCACCTCTATATTCCCGTTAACTCTAACTTAAATTTACTACATACATTTGTAGTTAATTCGACACTACTACAATGAGAAATGCCTAAAAGAATCAACTCGTTCTTATCCAGTCTTCTTCATGAAAATTGTTGTGCCTGCCGCTGATGTGGATGTAAATTTAACACCTGATAAAAGTCAAGTATTATTACAAAATAAGGTAACATAATTTCATATATATTCTTCATGCTAATTTATGTTAACTCTTGGCTGTGGAAAGATAAAATCTGAGTCAGAACTTGATTGAATTTTATAAACTTTTGAAAGGCATGACTACAATGATCCCACAAGATCCTGGACTTAGAGAAATTGAGGCCAAATTTGACCTCCTTCACATAATTTCACAGAGCTTTCATTTACCCCTTCTTCCTCTGTGCCTGCAAACCGTTCTGTATTCCATATCAGGAGAGGGAAGGAAGAAAGGTAAAAGATGATAAAGGAGAGAAGGAGAAGATAAGGAAAAGAAATGACATGGGGAAGAAGTTATCCTTTGAAGTTTGAAAAAGATAGTTTTAGTGTAAATAAAAGAAAGTACAGATTCAAGAAGACTTTTATAAAATTCGTTGGTTCATAACAGATTATTAGAGAACTTCAGGATGGCTGCTGAACTAAATTCTTAACCTTTTCTGTGGATGTTATGATGAGCAATAATGGCCTTACACAAAATATCCTTTAGTATGATTATCAAAAACAAAACATTGGGCTACACAACCTGTGAAACTGACCTACTGATTCATGTTTGTATTGTTCTGTATGCCTAAATGCATCTAATGTATAAGTTGAAAGGTAAGAGATGGCAAAACTGACAGGTCTTATGAAAATGGGGTTTGCAGAATCATTCTATAACTTCAGGTTTATACACAAATGTTTTCTTATTTTCGTCACATTTCCAGCACATCTATTAATTATTTTATACATGATTTATTCTAACATTTTATGACTTTTGTTTTTAGGAATCTGTTTTAATTGCTGTTGAAAATGTATTGACATCATGGTACGGACCACTACCTAGTACAAATTCTCGTGAAAATAATAAAGCAGATGTTTCTTCAGTTGACATGGCTGTTAACAGAACAGCACTAACAGATGTGCATGTTAATGAAATGGAATCATCTGGAAATAGTTATCCAAATGTTGATATTTCAACCCTTTCATTCCAACATGACATGCAAAATTGCGAATCAGGAAACAACACTGAGGTCTGCTTAAAGCATCAGATAATTTGTCATGATAATTCTCATGGTTTTGACGGTGAAATTTCTAGCACTGATAAGGCAAATCAAGATACACATCAAGACGTGTTCATAAATAATTTTTCATCATGTAAGGATAACCAGGGCCAACACAGTGAAACGTCTAGTCTCGATGCTCTAAAGCACATTCAGTCTACGAATGGCAATGGAGACAGTCCCATTAATGAGATGGAAATAAATGAGGAAGCCACAGTATCTGAAATATCTTTTGGAATCTGCGTAGATGACTGGAGTAAGGGAACTGCACTTAAAAATTCAGTAGGAAAGAACATTGAACCTGTGAAAATTTTTGTGCCACCAGCAAAAGATTTAACATCTGATGTAAATATAAATAGTAATCAACAAAATCCTGAACAGAAGAGTCCTAGTAAAAGCCCCAATAAAAAGAAATCAAATGTGATAGATGACAAGTGTGGGCAGCTTACGGCCTATGATTTAATTAGCAACCGAACAATTAAGAAGTCCATTTCAGCAAGAGCCCTTTTTACTCAGGATCAGCGTTCAAAATTTCTCAGTGAAAATTCAAAGACCCATGTAGAGGATATGACAGTACAAATTGAGGAACTGTGGAAGACATTGAGTGAAGAGGAAAGAATGAAGTAAGTTTCCAGATTTTACATGTGACTAGAATACTTAGTTGTTTCCATTCTATATGACTCATTAGGTGAAAAAAATAAAATAAATATTAATTACTTATGAAAAAAGAAAATGGAAAATGATTTTCTGGCATGTCTAGAGTCCCTTCCTGGCATTACTTTGTTTCTAGTTTTCATTTTTTATTTGGTGCAGGCCCTTTCTGTTTTCTGATTTAAGTTTTATGGTAGAGATTTTCCATTCTGCTTTTCAATTTAAAAGCATCATTTTCTTTATTATTTGTTTTACTTAAATGATATATCATTCCACTAGAACTAGATGTGACACTAATCTAGACAAAAGAGTTAATTTCCCAATATTCTGTGTAATTGCATGATGTAATTCTGGCTTAGTTATATTTTATATCATCAAAATTAGAAACTTTTAAAACTATAAATCAATAGTTCTATTTATCTCTGTCTCTTCATAGTAGCTGCCCATTATGACTGAGCACAGAAATCACCATTTTTAAATTACAAGATCAGAGCAAATATTTGAAAGATAAAATGGCATGATGTTCTTACTTGATTTAGAACAGAAGTTCTTAACCTTTTTTGTGTCATAGACCTCCTTGGCAGTCTGGTGAAGCCTATATACTCTTCAAAATAATGTTTTTAAATGCATATATTAAATTCAGGATTACAAGGGAAACCAATTGTAATGAAATACAGTTATTAGAATATTTTTTAAAAGTTCATAGACTCCAAGAACCTCTGATTAAAATAGGCTTAGCATATTTTGCATAATGCAGCACAACAGAATATGAATACTTCAGTTGTATTTATTCGATTTACCTTTCTAATATCAAGATGTTCACATATAGTCAGATATTTGGAGATAACAAAATGGTGGCTTAAGTACATGCATACACAAATATTTGTATGTTTATATACATGTGTACATAAGTGCATATATACATTTGTGTATACATCTACATAAACATATATATGGTATATTCTAAATTTTTATTATAAATAAAATTCACAGAAAAAAATCCAAACATACCCTAGTATTAAAAGACAGTCACTATTTTACTCATTCTCCATTTTCTGTTTCAGTGTTTTAAAAATCTCTTTTCTTTATGGACATATAAATATTCGTGGGAATGAAGAACTCCACTATATCCTATCTTTTCTTTGTGTAGCAGTCACTAGCATCTAATATTTTAGTAAAAAATTACTAGAATCCAATAAATATTTTCTTTTAAGTTTATACCCATTTGTTAAAGTGTCCCAAGACATCTCAGTGATAATAGGGAAGTTCTTTTATATCCTGTGATCTCTTTTTATGCAAGCCCTGGCATAGAGAATCCTCCTAGATCATTGGCTAGCCAAACTCCTAAAGTGGAAAGCTGACTTTTCTTATAAATTAGTTCTGTAAAATCAGAACAGGTTACCAAAGTGAGAGAAAAAGTTGTTTTCCTTTAGAGCCAACATGCATCTTTTCAGCTTCTGTCTTGTATAATATAAATTTTAACTTAACCTTTTTTCATTCCTTCTTCCTCCTATCTACAGTTATTCCTGCTTAATAGCTAGGTAGGGAGGAAAATTGAAAGTTTTTGTTGTTTTGTTTTTCCCCTTAAGGCATATAATATGGTGCTTTAACATTTCATAATGCATATGTTCTTTTCGAGGGGATAAAATCACTTATAATAAGTTTTAATTTAGTGTTTCAAGGTGTTTTCCTTCGTATCAACTACCAAATTTCAAGTAATGTAGTTCTATGGAACTACTATATAAGGTCAGCTATACTTGGACCATTAGGAACTTTGTGAGTTTTTATTTATAGAATTAAAATTTTCTAAATTACAAAATAATGAACTACTACAGAATTGTTAGTTTACCAGAAAGCAGTGTGGAAATTTCATAAATCTCCCAAAGACTCAGTAGTTGCTTTAAGGCCTAAGTGAGTAAGTGGAAGGAAGGAACATTTATTATGTACCAGGCTCTGTGCTAATCACTAGGGATACAAAGTTAAAACAATCCAGGGCCTGTCCTGTAGAAGATTGCATTTTAATTGAGGAAGGTGGCAGAAATAAAGAAGTGTGGTGTTCAGAATGGGGTATATTGTGGTTTAGAAAGTCATAGGAATTATTAGGGGAGTAAATCGATACACTCTTTCTAGTAGCAATGGCGGTATTGATTCCAGATGAGGGAGATTGGGGGGAGGGAAGAATCAGAAGGTACCTGGGGCAGTAAGTTGGCAGGTGAGATGGCTGTAGAGTAAATATGGCCAGAGCTGGCTGTGATGTAGTGGGTCATGTGAAGTACTCAATAGGGAGGAGGGTGGGGTTTCAGGATCAAAGTTCTAACAGTATCTTAGCTTGAAAGGTTTTATTCAAGATAACTCAAGATGATTCAAGAGGCAGGACAGAAAGCAAAAAGACATATTTCCTGAATTGCAGATCTAAACATTTTGTTTACCTGATTAAAAAGAAGAAACACCTCCAAAAAACTTTTAAGTAAAATCTTCTCTAAAATGGAAATTCTAGAAATGTAAATGTTAACCTTTTAATTAAAGGTTTTAGTCAGTGTAGACACACTTGAGAAAAATAATAAATCAGGCCACCTAGAGATAGCAATAGTGGTGAATAGAAAGGAAAGAGAAAGAACAAAAATTCACCTGTATCTTATATAGTTTTATAGTCTGATTTAATTTACTTTCCAGGAAAATTTTTTTTTCTATGTACACAAATGCTCAACTGTTTATCATACTGTTCTGTTGCTGGAATACTAGAACTGACTAGGAGAGGAAATAGAAGAAAAGGCAAATAATTCTGATTGCATATAAGTTAACATATCTCTCTGGAATTATTTGGTTTATCTAAATGATCAGTTTTCTACTTTGTCTGTGGGTAGAGTAGGGAATAAACATTTATGTAGTACTTATTATGTGCCAGACACCATGCTAAGTACTTTACAAATATTACTGCATTTTACCCTCACAACAGCTAGGAAGCTAAGTGACACAGCTAGTAATTGTTTGAAGCTGGATTTGAACTCAGGCCTTCCTGACTCCAGGACTGGAACTCCTTGCTCCTTTTTCTGACAGTTCTATATCATTTTCTGTAAATATATCAGTTTGTCGGGTTAACATTGTTAGGTCCAGTCTCTTATCCCTTAGCTTTGTCTCACTCTTGCCATCTGTCCAGACACCGGTGGTACTGATGTGAACTTTGTCACAATTTTTATCATCCATGTGGTGTACAAGCCCCTTAGATTGACTAATCCAATATATACTGCACCACACTGTCCATAACATTAAATACTACCCACAAACATGCACTTACTACCTTTTCCTTCGTCCACCCCCTTTTCTCCTCTGCGGCTTCCTCATTGCCCCTTAATGTGGTTACTTTTAAGGGTGCAGATCCCCTCCTTTATCTTGGCCCATTTATCTCAGTTGAAACTCATCCAGTTTCAGGACCTCTCTAAGCGTACTTGAAATAAAGTTTTACTGCGAGCATGCGGTTCTCAGCCAGGTATCTTACACTACTAGTGGATGTTTGATACGACTGATCTCCGGTCCCGTGCAGCAGCTCCTGACAGTTCCAGCCTCATCCCAACAAATGCAAACAGAATAGTACTCTGTTTCAGTTTCCTTAAGAAGTAAGTTATTTTTTGGAGTGAGCAGTTATCTATACCAAATCCAGTGGCTTTTTATTTACCCTCATCCTCTGACCTCTGCAGCATTTGACATTGGTCACTAGTAACTGTTTTTGAAATTTATACTTTCATGCTACTGATTCTCTACCTTCCTGGTCACTCTTTATATGTTGCTTTTTCCTTCATTTCTCTGGTGTAGACGTTCCCCCAAGATCTTATTCTTCAACTTCCTTTTTCCATCTCCCTGGGCTTTTATCCGCTTCCACAGCTACAACTACCACATCTCTATATTAGTCCTGACTCCCTTCATCTCTTCATTTCCAGTTAACTTCTGGACACTTTCTTGGTGTACCTCAAGCTCATCATCAATAAAGCCCAACTCATTATTTAAAAACTAAAACAGTAAAAATTCTCTTTATTCCAGGTTCTCTATTTCTGTTGATGGCAGCATAAATCACTAAGTTTGGAAAACTTAAAATCAATTTAGATTTCTTCCTTTCCCTTTCTATTGTCCTCTCACTCTACCAAGTTCTGTCGGTTGCCAAATTCTCTTTAACTTCATAAGAAATGTCACTCGACCGTCTTTACATCCCAGTGCCAACTCTTAGGCCCTGATTGCACTTCGCCTAGACTATTGCAATAGCCTTCTCGTGACCCCTCCAACCTTCAGTCACATCCTCTCCAATTTTTTTCTCTACATTTCTGTTAGCGATCCTGCTAATTTCATTTTTCATCTCCTTAAAAACAATTGTCACTGATTCCCTGCTACTTATCGAATAAAGTCCAGCCACGCAAGTCTTTTATGCTCTCTATAATCTGTTTCAACTCTGTGTTTCCATCCTCATCTTCCCTACTCTGGTAGGCTTTCTGTTCTAGCCAAATTGATCTTACTGTGTCCTGAAGTAATCCTTTTGTTTCTCATCTATGCGCCTTCATTCTTATCCCGAAAGTTGAGAAGCACTTCTCTAACCTTCTGTTGAAGTTCTTCTTGTCCTTCCCAGTTTAGTTGCCAACTTCTTCCTTTAATTTTCCCCACTCAGAAGGAATCTCTTATATTTGTGTATTACCCCCCCAAAAAAATCTCTTTACTTTCTGCTTCATTTAAAATATTCTCATTTGTATGCATTTGTTATGTGTCTTGCTAGACTATCAGCAGCTTGAGGACAAACACTGTCTTATCTATCTTAGTTTTTCCCACAGTCCCTAGCAGAGTATCTTGAAATGAGAATCACTTAATAAGTTTCGGTTTGAATGTATTGTTACATTGGATACCCCCGGGATCCTTTTAAAATGATTATTATCTCACTTGATCCTCAAAACAACTTTTTGAGGTAGGTGCTGTTATTATACCCATTTTATAGTTAAGGAAACTGAAGTTAAGTGACTTGCCCAGGGTCATAAAGCTATTAAATGTCTGAGACTAGATTTAAACTCAGGTCTTCCTTTCTTCAGGCCCAGTGCTTTATCCACTGCAGCACCATGGGATGTACCACAAGGTGGTAAATCTACCATAAGAATTCTTCTAGAAATAGCAGAATTGCCAGTTTAAACCCACAATTTAACTCCACGATGACAAATGTTCCATCTGTCTGTAAAGGAAACTTGGACATTTTCTCTCTCTTTTTCCCTTCTGATTCAAGCAAATTCTCCATCACTTTCTGTAGCTCTAGAATTAGGACTTCTACATTTTTTTGGATATTATTAGAATTACCCAGGGAAATGTCAACAAAAATTAGAGTGTAAGAGATACAGATAGGTTATAATCTGCATTAAAGTAAGGAGTATTGAAATTTCATCTAAACATGGAATAATGGGGAAAAAATCTCTTTGAGTAGTGACTTTGCTTTTTATCTTCTATATTAAGGTTAAATTTATTTTGGAGGATATGTATAGAAACATGAAGAAATGATTTGCAGCTTGGAATTAAAGACTTTACTATGGAAAATAAAGGGAAATTTTTAAAATTGCTGTCTGAAAAAGGTAGGGGGTAATGATTCCAGAATTAATGAGGCTATTCTTTTGCAGGCTACATAAAACTATCTAGGTTTTGCTGGTTCCTACCTGTAAACCACTGCATCCTGACAGTATTCTAAAATCTTTGGCAACATAGTAGAAATGTCTTTGTCACTGTAGAGAAATATAAGGTTTTTTGATATAGATGTAAGAGGTGTATGGGGTATCTAAACCCCCTACTAAGTTCTCATACCTGGGCAAATGGACACTTACTTTTTGGACTGGATGGCTCCCTCCAACATGCTCTTATAACTTACCTAGATCTAGGCTCCTAGAGAAGGACTACTGCTATGAAGTTACGCATGCGATTGTATCAGGGATCTAGGAGCAACCCTGTTAAGGGGGAAGTACATTCTCCCTTCTATCCACTTTAGCTCTTGATCTCCACTGGTGTACTTCCATTTACACAAATCAGCTACTCACAATGATGATACTTTGATATCTTGAACATAACCATTTACTTAGCACAAAGCAAAAGAAATAATATCACAGGTACTACTCATATTAAATAAATGCAGAAATACTAAATATATCACAATCCACATATAAACCGAAGTTTCACAAGAGGAAGGAAAACTCGTGTGTTCAGGGTGACTTATAACTCTGGACTACAGAATTTTATATCATTCAGAAACATCTGCATCACACAAAGCCACTCTGTTAACCGCTTGTCTGCTGGTCTCACTACCCGCCAGCTAGGCAACTCTTCTCTTTCATACTTGAACCTGAGTTCAAATTAGCCTCAGGCACCTAGGAGTTCTGCGACCCCGGACAAGTTGCTTACCTTCTGTTTGCCTCAGGCTCCTCAGCTGTAAAATGAGGGTGATAATAATAGCACCTACCTTAGCGGAGTTGTTGTGAGGATCAAATCAGTTAATATTTGTTTTTTTAAAAAGTGTTTAACACAGTGCTTGGCTCATAGTGGGTGCTATAGAAATGCCTATTCTGTCCCTCTCTGTCTCCAGCATAGATTTACAGACTCATTCAACTTATATTCACCATTACAAGAGCATTTGAAAAATGTTATATTATTGAATTGGCCGGCAGTTCCCTCTAAGCCAGAGAACTGCCAAGATCATCATACGGGTTATCTCTGGGCAATACAGACCAGACCACCTAGCTACTTACTGCACTATCCAGTCACAACAGAACTCAAAACAGCCCAGCTTTTCTCTCTGGACAAGGTCAACCAGCATCACCAACTGTCCACTCGCCAGGATCCTGAGTCATTATTAGCTCTCATCAACTCTTCCTGTATAGCCAGGCAGATGCGAAACTTCTTTCCCCTTTCTGCTTTACCCTCTTGAACCAGAGAGGGTAACAAAGAGCAACACTTATTTCAGTTTTCTTAAGCTCCAGGTATTAGAGTAAAAGAGTTTAGGATGGTGGCTGGGAAGCAGTGACTGGCGTGAGCTCCCCACCAAGTCCCTCCAAAAACCTATAAAAAAAA
>CM053622.1:614026652-614047803 GCA_028646595.1 Phalanger gymnotis | reverse complement strand
TGCTTCCAAATAATTATACGACTTTTAAAAAAAGTTATTTTCAGTGAATTTTGAGCCATACTTATCTTGAAATTCTCAAAACTGCTCACCATCTAAATCTTTTGTCCTTTACAAGGTTTCTTCATACTCATTAATTTTTGTTAAATAAAAGCTCTTTCTTTGTCCTCTTTAACCCATCCAACTGTTTATATATGTATGTATGTATACATATAATGTGTATGTGTATATATATGTATGTGTACATATATATATTATATGTAAATAAAGAGAGATCATCTTACATCCTTTACAAGATGCCTTAAGTCTTTATATTTGTGCTACAATTCATTTTCTGTCCCAAACTTCTGAAATCTCATGTGAAAACTGTTTTTACACACATATTTTAGCCATAGCTTTTTTTCTAATCTTCTCAAGCATCAAACTGTTCATCTGTGAAAGAGGTAGTGTCTTAAATCTTTTACCAGTTAATTTAACTATTTCTTTTTCTTTACTTGAAAGTACTTTCTATGCCCTATTTGGTGATAAACTGCTTTACATGACAGAGTAATACTTTGACATTATAAAAGCAACCTTTGATGGTCAATCATCCTTTCCTTCTTAACACTTCTTTCTAAGTTTCTGTGAAACTACTCCTGCTTCTCCTTCTACCTTATTGACTTCTCAGTTTCCTTTGCTGGATTACTAACCATGGATGTGTCCCCTAGGCTCTGTCTGGGCCTGGGGGGTGGGGGGAGAAATCCTACCTCTTCTCTCTCTGTATTATTTCACTCAATGATTTTATCAGCTCCCATGGATTCGGTTAGTATCTCTATATAGAGTCTCCTCTTGTATTCATCCAGCCCTAAACTCTCTGTGACCTCCAGTCTCACAGCCCAAACTGCTTATTGGGACATCTCTAACTGGGTTTTCCATTGACATCTTAATTTCAATATGTCCAAAACTGAATTCATTCCCTTCCCCCCGAGCCCCCACCAAACTTTGCCATTTTCCTGACTTTCTATTCCTATTGAGGGTACCACTCTACACCCTCTTTCCTACTACTCAAAATCTGTTGCCGATTATGGTTGATTCTGCCATTATAACGTTTCTTACAAATGCCCCCTTCTCTTCTCTGACGCAGCCACCATTCTAGTATAGACTCTCATTACCTCACCTTTTTTTGTTTCTCTAAAATCTCTCCCCATTCCAGTCCATCTTCCCACTCAGCTCTCAGATTTCTAAAGCACAGGTCTGATCATGTCATATACATCTTGTCTCCCCACCCGCATTTGACAAATTCTAATGGCTTACCCTTATCTCCATGATCAAATATAAAATCCTCTGTTTGGCATTCAGTGGCCTTCATAATCTGGATTCCCACCTTTTGGTCTTAAACGTTACTCACCTCTAAGCGTTCTTCATTCCAGTGACACTGGCCTCCTTGCTGTTCTTCAAACAAGACACTCTGTCTTCCAACTTCATGTGTTTTCATAGGCTCTCCCACATGCCTAGAATTCTCTTCCTGCCCATTTCCACCTCTTGGCATTTCTGGCTTCCTTCAAATTCCAGCTAAAATTCCACTTCATACAAGAAGCCTTGCCTCATCCTTTTTATTGGTAGTACCTTCCCTCCATTGTTTTTCTCCACTCTGTCCTATATATAGCATGTTTGTACCTAGTGGTTTACGTGTTGTCTTCCCGATTAGATTGTGAGCTGTTTGAGAGCAGGTCCTATTTTTTGCCTTTCTTTGTATCCCCATCACTTAGCGCAGTGCCAAGCACATAGTAAGTGCTTAATAAATATTTGTTGACTTGACTTGGAATAGTACCTTATACAGGAATAGGATAGGATCAGGGCTTCTGAGCTGCTTGCTGATATTCTATTTTTAAAGGGTAATAGGACTGGGATTTCTTGCCTATTTGCCCTTCTTCAGCAGATTGGAATCTAAATCCAGGCAATGTGCCATAGATTCCCTCTGCCACTGGGAATTTCATTCAAATGAATGGTAATTTGGAGATTCGTTTGGAGGAGCCATATCATTAACTCATTTCTACTGTTAATTTGGCATTTTAGACACTAGAGTCTATTAAAATTTAATAAGTCAAAGCTATCTAATTAAATGTTGTCTTTATTCCAAAAACATCCTTTAAATAGCTTGCTTATTGGTCAGATCAAAACCACAATAGTGTTAAGGATTAACTTTTTCCATTCAGGTTAATAAATCCCTTAACTACATAGGTAGCAGCTGTTTTTTATCTCAACATTTACTTAATATTTTCTTGGACATAGCGTGCTGTTCATCCCAAGGAACTAATTAAATTGACTACTTGAGTAAACCTAAGATTGATACCATATGTGAAAGTTTGAACATTATAATTAATTACAAATGGTGACCTTTTTGTTGGACTAATTTTCCACCATACAGGAAAAATCCTGAATTTTAATGTTCCAACAACTAAAAATACTTATTTCTATTGTTACTAAAATGTCCTGTATTGAAAATCAAGTGGATTTTATATTGCTGCCCAGATCCTGTTTAAGTAAAAGGAGGAAACTAAAAAATTTGCAGATGTGGAATGATAAGCTGCCTAAAACATTTTTCATCTTGTTTATAGTGAAACAGTGCTCTTTGACCCTGAGAACTCTGTTATCCTCTCTAGGTACCTTTCAGAGATGTATCTTTAACTATAGTTTTCACAGGAGTTTCATTTCCTAACACATTTCATATACTTTTTCCACTTGAAGAAATTATGCAAGAAAAATATTATCTGAGACCACACTTTTTCCTTTCTCAAAATTACTAAGATCTTAAAAACTATATACATATATAAATGCTCTGACATTTAATACATCTTTGGTTTACCTAAACATATGTTTGAGAAATGTACTGTGTAAAACGTATGGTGGACTGATCATATTATAAAAATGAGATCCAGTAAATGGACAGCCTGAATGATTATCTTGGTATATCTAAGATGCCAAAAGAACAGAAGGAAGATTTCCATTTTGTTGAGTAGATCTTCCATAGAGAATTTGTGGGAAAACAGGTTATTCTAATAGCCTCCTTATTGGTCTTTTTGCCTCCTGTGTCTATTCCCTTTCCAATCAAAGTAATACATGACTGAATATATCACTGCTTGAATCAAACACAACATATATGCACATAAATAAATATAAAATACATATAAAATAAATACAAAGTAATTTTAAAGTCTAGGAGGTGCTTGGAAGGCTAACAGTGGGGGAAGAAAAGGTTTCTATAGATGATACTTCCACTAACCATGAAAGAATCTAGAATATAAACTCCAAATAGTGGAATTTACTACATTTCAGTCTGACTGCAGTCAGCCTTATCTCATAGTACTCCTATATATTCCACATTCCAAATACACTTGACTATTCTCTTACCTATTTTTGTTTTACCCTCTCATATCTTTATACCTTTACACACACTGTCATCCATTCCTACAATAGGCTTACCCTTCTTAGGCTTTTCTCTTAAAATCTGTTGAAATCCTTCCCTTCCCTAAAACAAGTTCCGCCTTCTTCCATGACCAGGTGAAAGTGATATCCTTAAATTTGTCATAGTATCTTGCCCAGTCTCAAATCACTTTTCCTTACATTGATTATTTATGTGCATGTCTTGCTATCCTTATTAAAAGGTAAGTTTGATGAAAGCAGGAGCTGTGTTATCTTTGTGTGGCCCAAGAACCACGTGCAACACCTTGCACGTGATAGGTGCTTTAATGTTTCTTGAATTGTTGAAGTAAGGACTAGCATTGCACAAGATGAGAAGGTATAGAGAGGTTACTTTTTGTGTCAATGGAAGGAATACCCATACTGGTGATGATAATTCACATTCATATTTAAAAGTTACTAAGTGCCCGACAACCAGGCAAGACAATTAATCATTTTATTAGATGATGATGATGTTGTTGTTTTGCCGGTGAGGAAAGTGAGAATTCATAGGGTCGAAGTGATTTATCTAAAGAATAGTCAGCTGGTGAGTTTAATGGTTGGAATTCAAATGTGGACCTCCTTATTCTAGATACAACTCTTCATGAAATAATAAATTCTTAAAAGCATCATAATAAAAGTATAATTTCAAAATCAGGGTGTTATGGACTTTTCAAAATAAATAGATTTAGAAGCTCTTGCCTTTGAGTCAATAATTTTGTTACTTGCAACCTCAAAAGAAGCAAACAGCAAGTAAGAACTTTAAACATAGCTGTAGAAACTAGTGAAATTCTTGGAAATACATTCAATGTACATAAAAACTGCTATCTTCACTCTGAGAGGTAGATAGAGATCTGTCTTTGATGTCAGGGAGATCCTAATTCCATTCCTGCCTCTTACACATGCTAGCTGTGTGACTTTGAGCAAGTCATTTAACCTCTCAGTGCCCCCAGGCAGATAAATAAGACTCTAAGTTGGAGAGCAGGTGCCAATGTACAATGATAGAATAGGTTTCCTCATTTGCACTGGGAGTTCCCATTGTTGATAAAATCACAGGTACAGACCTTCCCTAATTCCCTTCTCCCAATCCCTATCCCCAGCACCTCCACCCCCACAAAAAAATTTCATCCTAAGTTTTGCTTTTACTAAAATTTGGAAAAGAGTTTAAATTTACCATGTTAATTTTTAATATTTAGTTTTAGTGATTCCAAAAGAAAAAGTGAAAACATAGTACTGCCATTAGAAAAACGTGTTTACTAACTTTTATTGTTGTTGTTAAGGAAATATCTAAAGGAACTGTAAGTGTACTGATTAAAGATTTCCTTAATTAACTCTGTGGAATTGAAAACAGTAATAGAGAACTTGAATGCTAGTAGAAAACGTTGTAGTTTCTACACAAAAAATAAATCATTAATATTAATTACCTCCAGCTGCATTGTGTTTGTCATTTCTTTATATTTTCTATGTTCTATCAATTAAAACAATATCTGATTATATTCTTATTGGCTGCGTTTTTTCCCTCCTTGTTTTAGATATGAAGAAAAAGCTGCTAAAGATCTAGAGCGCTATAATAATCAAATCAAGAAGGCTACTGAGCAAGGGCTACAAAGAACGCCAAAAGACAATGGAAAAAGATTAAAAATAACAGCAGCACAGAATCTGGCACAGAAACACAAGCTGAAAACTTCATTTTCTAATCAGCCAAAACTTGATGAGCTTTTTCAGCCTCAGAGTGAGAAAAAGAAAAATAAGACACAAAATACAAAAATCATACAGGTTCCTTTTTCCATGAAAACCTTAAAACTTAAGTATGGGAAGTATATGAAGGGTGACTTGCTACATAAAGAAGAACTTTGCTTGATCCACCATTTAAGTTTTCCTGATGCATGGATAATTGCTTCCAAAATAGAGATTATGTTGCTGAACCCATACAGAGTGGAAGAAGCTTTACTATTTAAAAGACTTCTTGAGAATCATAAGCTTCCTGCAGAGCCATTGGAGAAGCCAGTAATATTAACAGAGAGGTAAGTTGTAAAAATATAAATATGCTTGGGTTTTTTAATACTTATTATGAATTTTTAAAACTGAAGTTTTATGTACTTAAAGAATATTTTGAATTCTAAGCTTTAAAAAACATTTATTTATGGTAATTGCCTTAAAAATTCTATAGAGATGGGATGATTTGTAGAACATTTTATAAAGTACTCTTATGCATCAAGCCCATTTATCCCAATTCATTAAGTGACTCTACTAGGGTAATTGTAACATACACTGTCCTGCTACCCCAAATTCACCACTGGGAAGTAATTTGGGCATCTTAAGGGAACAGTGGGAATTGATTTCTCTAAGCATGAATTACTGCTAGCTGGTATCTTGACATATTCCAGTGATTTTTATGAGAAACCCCACTATGACATAAAAGTTATGATCTATGTCTTCTAGCACTATTACAGGCCTCTGTTATATAGTGCATATTTCTTTTAGAGAGCTAGAATGACTTGGCATGTTATTTGTATATTTATGTGTTTTTCAAAATACTGCATGAAATATTGTATAGCAGTAGATATTCCCATTTTTGGAACGGGCAAAATAAAAGCATCGAGAACTTGAGTGATATTCTAAAGGTCAAAGAGTCAGTGTGACCAATGTAAAGTCAGGTCAGCACATATCTCCTGATTGCAGCCAAGTATTTTTTTCAGGCTGTGGTGTCTCTTCTCTAGCCCATATGTTGGTAAGGTCTTCATTTATTCCCTATATTGAGGGGGACATGGGGATTGGTATGAGAGCACCCCTTTCTGAGAATAATAGGATGGCAGACACACAGAAATCAGCAATACCCCCAACCCAAGAAGCTGTTGCACGATGCAGTCTAACCAAGATTGGCATTGGTTGGCTAAGCGCCAAAGACGAACTTTGGCTACTTCACAGTTTCGCAGAGGGCCAACCCAGGCCACACCACTCAAATTCAGCTTGTGACCATCCTTGGCACAAGTGCCACAGGCTGCTGACCTCTATTCTAAGCTATGCAGGAAGCTTTCCCTGACTATTAGAGTTATTAGCTATTGGAACAAGTTACTAAGAAAAGTTATGGAATCTACTTCCCTAAAAGTTCTTAAGAATAAGAAAGATACTGTCTCACTTCAATCATTTTAAAAGCCCTGCCCAGAGATTGGAAGTTAAGCAAGATGATGTCTTAAGTGGCTGCATTATTAATATATTACTGTATCCACTTAAAAAGTACAATGTCACAGGTTTATAAAAGATTTATATATTATATATGAAGATCATTTTGTCCAGACTTACAAATTTGATTTCTGCGTAGTAGATATAGGCCGTCTTTTATTCCTTTTTAATTCTTTGTAGTGTTTAAGGCATGCTTTCAATATTATGAGTCCTTGAGAACTGTTACTGAAAATTTGAGTGCTTGTTATGTCCAAGGCCCCATGATAGCAAAATTCACCCATCTAGTACCTCTACATACTTGAGGGCCAGCATAGAAAAGTAGAAGTAACACTGAACTTAGCATCAGAAGACAGAAATTCAAGGCTTGACTCAATCGCTTCTGTCTCTGTGACATTGGACAAATCATCTAAATTCTCTGGCCCCATTTCATCATCTGTAAAATCAAGATACTAATACTAACAACTTAAGGATGTTGTGAGGCCATTGTACTTTGTAAACCTTAAATAAAGCACTACATAATTGTGACTAATTATTAGAATGTTCTGCAGCTTACATACTGATTTTTTTTCACAATGACCCTATGAGATGGATGGTGCAAGTATTAGCCTCATTTTTCAGGTGAGGAAGCTGAGTCTCAGAGAAGTGAAGAGCCTGAAATAACACCAGCTAATATCAGAACTCCGCCTCAAAACTATTACTCTTCACCATACCATACTGCCTCTTTATATAAATAAGACATTGATAGTTTTCCCATAACCAAACTGTACCTTGTACATATTACAATTACTTAATAAATGTATTGTTGAATTCATTCACAAAGATACTTTTAAAATGGACCTTGAGTTATCTTCTAAGGGAGTTGTGGGCAAAATGTTTCATTTTTTTCTTCTTAATTTTACCATATATAATGTGATAAATTAAAAGGCCATGATTTCTTTTTCAGTCTTTTCAATGGATCTCATTATTTAGACGTCCTAAATAAAATGACAACAGATGATCAAGACTTCAGTGGTTCAACCTACTTGTCTGATCCACGTCTTACAGCAAATGGATTCAGGATAAAACTGATACCAGGTGTGATGGCATGTTTGCTATTTATTAAGTTTGAAAAAATGAATTCAAATGCTTTCTTTTATAAGCTCCCTTTTGAATTTTATAATTTGAATTATTAATTTCCTTAAATTGTTTTCTACAGTTTTAATGTATTAGCTTTCTTCTCAACATGTGAAATAGTAGCTATGTAAAAACTTTTCTTAGTCTCATTTTATAAAGGCCATCATACACTCTACAGGTAAGAAAGCATTAATTCCTACTTAGTGTAAATGGATTTGAAACAGTTTGCCTTGTATTCATTTTGTTTTAACTAATCAGATAGTTTTATAACAATCTTTATCATCCTTTTAACATACAGTGGACCTATTTGTTTCACTTAATGATTAGGGGAAATACTGGCTGAAGAAACAGGATAGACAAAGAAAAATGTATGTTTTCTTTTCTTTTTTTAAGTGATTAAGATCTCTCAGTTTGGCCATTACAAACACATAACCACAAATGAAATTGGCTTACACAATTTACTGAGCTTCTAGCCCCTAGTTCTTTCCCCTTTCCATGGTCCTATTTGGGAAGAATGAAGAAGTTTCTATTCTTAAATGGATTTAGGTTGTCACTACTTTCTGGAATGGTGAGGCATTTAGTCCTTTCTAAGATGTTTTTCCTAATCTTATCTCCAGGCTGAATCCTTCAGCTCATCTCCTCTAATTCTGAACCATACTGTATTGCTTTGCAGCCATTCTTTACATATGCTTAAGGTCTTTCCCTGCTAGATGAGGAAAATACTTTAACGAGCTTTTGTCCTTGAGCTTTAGGATCTTCTATATTGACTCAAGGCCATCCTACAGCTTTTTCTTCGTCCCTTCAGTTCTATGGTTCAGAGCTCTTCGGAGTCCTACCCTTTCCTTGATCCATTTTTTTCCTATCCTATATGATTTGTTTGAATCATTCAGTAGTGATTTGTTCAAATTTGTCTTAGCCTTTGTTGAAATGAGATTCTTCACCTTTTGTTCTAAGGTAACATCTCAACTTGGTCTCAGTAGCCATGTGGTCTTGATGGTAGATTCCTTCTTTTTCTGGAACTCATTTGTAGATCTTCAGTCCCCTCCAACATCCAGAAACAGACTTCTTTGTTTCTTACGTTCTCAAAGTCAGAATTTCCTTTCTTCTTTTGTTTTTGTTCTTCTTTTCTCTCTAAGAGACAACTTGAGGCCTGTGCTTAATTGTAGACCAGAGATAATTGATGTCCTGAACTACTGGAATAATTAAGTAATTAATAATTCTGCTTATTTTCTTTAATTTTCTTTGATATTTGTCACTCAGTTTCCCAAGGTAGCAGTTCTCTAGAATCTGGTTGTTACAGGTGGTTTAAAATGTCACAGGGTCATAAAGGTAGAGCTGAAAGAAAGACCTCAAAGGCATCTATTCCAAGCCCCTCATTTTTATAAATTAGGAAACTGAGGCTCAGAGAGGCTAAGTAACTTGCCCCAGGTCAAGCAGGAGGTAATTATCAGAGGCAAAATTTGAACCTCGGTCTTCTGAGCCTCCAAACAATATATCACATAATTGGCATAATTAACGCTAAGAAAATTATCTCCCATATTCCCTTCTTGTACTCTTGTATTCTAATTAATATGGCCTGACTACCATTCTCTGAATTCTCTATCACTCTTGCTGGTGCCTTCTCCTGGAGAATTCCTTGTACATCCTCATTTCCTTCTGTGACGGTTCTCCCTGTCATTAGTGGCCCAAATGTCATCCTCTTTCATGAATATTTCCCTGATTCTCAGGACAGAAGCAGTCTTTTTCTTGTGTTCTCATAGCACTTTGTATCTCTCCTCTGACTGTTTTCATATCCATTCTCATGTTAATTGCAGTTATTCCGGTACTAGTCTTAACTCTTCTATTTGTTTAAACTCCTTATGGGCAGAAACCATGTTTTATCTTTATAACTCCCATTGCTACTTTCAGTTCTATTCAATTCAATTAATATTAAGGACTTACTATATGTTAGTCACTTTGACAGGTGCTAGATGAAAAGACAAACCCAAATCTTTCTGGCCCTCAAGGAACTTATATTTACTGGGGAAATTTAACATTTAACATATGATTAAATGTATGGTATATGTGTATATACATATATATGCACATATATATGTACACACACATATATATGTCATATATAATTATATATGTATATATAATTAATTTCAAGAAGGTAGCACTAAAAACTAGGGACATGGGGAATGAACTCTTGTAGAAGATACAGAAGTTCTGTGCTTCAAAGGAAACTTAGAGATCTATAACTTACATCAGAGGAACTGCCTGTGTGACGGAATGGTTGGTAGGAGATGAAATGTCATATATAGAGAGCAAACAGTAGGCCAAATTGATAGTAGTAGAATAGTGCAGGACCGGGAATAATATGAACAAGACTAGAAAATGGATGGGAACTCTGCTTTGGAAAAATGGAGGGATTTAAATGTTAGGCTAAGGATTTTGTATTTCCTCCCAAAGACAATATGAGGGTATTTGAGATTTTTAGGTGGGGTAACAGACAGATTTCTATGTTAGAAATATCAATTTGGTAGCTGTATAGACAACTGATTGGAAAGGGGAGATTCTAGAGACAGAAAGATCAGTTTCATCATCCAGACAAGAGGTAGTGAGATCTTTAACTCAGGTTGAGTGAGTAGAGAGAAGGGGATAGACATGAAAGATGTTGTGGATTTGGTACAGAACTTGGAAACCAGTTGGACATGGGGAATGAAGAAGAGTGGACCCTATCTTTATCATTACATAATTGCCTGAAAAGTGAAGATAGTACAAGACCCCATTATGTATATTGCTTTTTTAAATATTAAAAAAGCATTTGATTTGGTAGAGCAAAATGATACCTTAGAAGATATCAACAAGGTATTTCATATCAAAACATCAAAGTCATTCACAATTCCTTAAATGATAATAACAACAAAAATAACCTTGTTCAAATGCTCTCATTACAAACGTATCAGGTAAGGCATGAAACAAGAGATTTATGGTCTCCAATGGGGTTCACCACTGTATGGAGGAAATCCAACATAGAGTCCAAGTTGAAGAAGAGTTTTCTATGGATGGTGAGGTCCTTTAGATGGTTTTGTTTGTGGATGGCATCATGCTGTTTGCTTCCAATGTTTGGAATATTGCAAAATCTTTTTGAAGGAATCTGTAACTGTTCAACATAATTTGGCCTGATCATCTGCACAAGAAAAACCAAATAGATAAAGAATGTGTATTAGCCAGTTTATAGCATTCACTTTCTATGAACAATCTGTACATCTTGTCCTAATTTGTCCCTCTGTGACAAATACTACATATAGACAATAAGATGGACCCAAAATTAAGTAGGAGAAGAGAGAAATGGACTGCCTACAGGAAAGTGTAAAACTGTTTTAGTGACCTCAAACTTCTTTTAGAAACAAAGACCCATCTAATTAATACTAGTATTCTACTGGTGGTGTTACATAGTTTTGAGTCGTGAAATGCAGTAGACTGAAATACTGACAATGAGTCTTATTTGGAGGACAATGGAGAGATCATGATAGATGTGTTCAAGCTGCATCATGTAACAAATAGGAACTTTCCCTTAAAGAACAGGAGTAAAGGATGTTATCTGGGAAATGTATGATTCAAAAAGATGAATTAGTCATGTAGTAAGGAATAACAGTGCTCCGCTGGTATCCTTGTGATGTCAGGAGAAAGTGAAGAAAGTCTCTAGCATGTTGTATGGCTCTTGTATGGTGGATATATGCAAGGACATAGGCAGGATTCACACAGGATATACATATATGGGTGACTTATAATCTGCATAATTGGAGGGAACATACATATTGGTGAGAGCACAAATTCATTTGAGTATTTGAGATAGATATTTGGATCTGAGAATTATCTTTTTAGAGATGATAATTGAACATATGTCAGCTGATGAATTTGCAAAGGGAGAAAGTGAAGAGACAAAAGATAGAGCCCAGAACAGTCTTGGTTAGGAACTTGAATAGCAGTTGGTAAAATTCTTAAAGTCACTTTTATTTTAATAAATATCATGGGACTTCATTTTCTCTCCAAAGAAAGAAATGTTCTAAGCAAATAGAATCAGCAAAACAGCAATAACTTAGATGAAATTACATTACTTGAGGCACATGTGGAGTGTCAGTGGGCACCACCTCTTAATGTGGAGTCCTGTGGGAAATTATGTGGTCTCTAAGTAAGGGAAAAAAAGAAACATTTTTCCGAATTGAATTCTAATCAAAGTTCACTAAATGTTTTAACATTGATTTTGTTTTTAATGGACATGTTTTGGAATGTAATTCAAAATTGATGTAAGATTTTATTTATATTTTTTTCTTTATTCCAGGAACTTCAGTTACTGAAAACCATCTGGAAATAGAAGGAATGGCTAATTGTCTCCCATTCTATGGAATATTGGACTTAAAAGAAATCCTTAATGCGGTGCTAAATAAAAATGCAAAGGAAGTTTATGAATGTAGACCTCGTAAAGTAATAAGTTATTTAGAGGTGAATACCAGCATTTATAAGTTGGAAGGTTTTTAGATGGTGAAAGATTTTTTGTTCTGAATTAGAATATTAAGCCATTTGTTTATTAATTGAATACAAGATTCAATTAGGGGAGAATCTCAGCATTTTAGAACACTTAGTTTATCTACACTAAAGCCTTACTATCATGCTATTCTTAGGTTCATTATATTTGTTTTCTGTTTTAATGGTTTTATTATCATTGTTAGCTTTTTCTCTCTTTTTTCCTTTGGAGGAGGGAGGCTAGAATTATGATTTTTTTTTAACATTTAAAATTTTTAATTTCAAATTCTCTCCTACTCTTCCCCCACCCATTAAGAAGGCAAGCAAGATGATACCCATCATACATGTGAAAAAACACATTTCTATATTAGCCCTGTTGAACAAAAGAAGAAAGAAAGAAAAAATATATCCTTCAGTCTGTACTCAGAGTTTATCTGTTTTCTCCCTGGAGGTAGATAGCATTTTTTATCATGAGCCCTTTTGAATTGTCATGAATCTTTATACTGATCAGAGTAACTAAGTCTTTCACAGTTGATTATCATCACAATATTGCTCTTACTGTGTGCATTGTTCTCCTGGTTCTGATCACTTCACTTTGTGTCAGTTCATATAAGTCTTCCCAGGTTTTTCTGAAACCATCCCCTTCATCATTTCTCATAGCACAATAATATTCTATTACAATTATATACCACAACTTGTTCAGCTGTTTCCAAATTGATGGGCATCCTATGAGGAACAGTGTTATAGACAAAGCACCTAGTAATAAAATGCTTTGGAAATTTGTTAACTAATACCCCTCAGAAGGGACTCAGTAAATGATCTGTCTGTTTTATACTAAATACTATTCACTAGACAGTAATGTTATGGTGAAGTGTACTAGCCAACCTCCAACATTTGTCTCTCTTTACAGATCCATATTTTTTTTAATAAATGGAAATTTGATGTCTTATTGTGTTATATAAAATGCCAGGGAAAGTATCTTTAAGAGTTGTAAGATTAGGATAAAACCAATTTCCCGCTCTGAAAGTAGGTAGGAAAAGGAAATAAAAATATCACTTTGCAGTTGCATAGTGTTTTCCTCCCTAAAAAGAATCATATTAAGTAGTATCTTTTGAAAGTATCTGTTTTTCCTCTAAAATACTATGTTAATATAATTAAAAGATAAAAATTTAATGTGTATCCAACGTTTTTTCACCAAATCTGCCAAAATTATGCGTGTATTTCTTTCAAGATACTAATGATACCCTTGTGGCTTTTTTCCTCATAGGGAGAAGCAGTACGTCTCTCCCGACAGTTACCTTTGTATTTATCACAAGAGGATGTACAAGATACTATCTATAGGATGAAGCTACAGCTTGGAAGTGAAATTAAGGGATGTGTTCATGGTCGCCCATTTTTTCATCATTTAACATACCTTCCTCAGTAAAACAGAATATTTTGTTTCTTTTTTCCCTTCAGTTAAAAAATCTTTTCTGCTTTAAAACTTTATAGTCATGTCTTAAGCATTTTTGTATCTTGTGTTATAAATAATTGTTTTTTAATGAAGAGTCACCATTTTGTAAACTCAAATAAATTACACATATGTATAAAAAGTCCAGCCTAGATTGATTGGTTCTTAATGTATATAGTGGGATAATTTTTTAATTAACTCTATCATTTATTCGTTTTTATTCATTATTCAGCAAATTCAGTAAATATTTCTTAACCTTTTGTATAATTTTCTCTGTAAGGTATAATCCTAAACATCAAGGGTAACATAAAATATTTGTCATTTTTACTAAATATAATTACAGTAAACTTCATATTGAATAAAACAGTTTTTACAAATATACTAGATCAGCATTGCTCAGTTGCACACCATATCAGTCAGCATCTGCTAGACATAGTTCCAATACCTGGGGCGGGGTCCAAAAACATCTTTTATAAACTCCAACCTTATCGTTTGAGACATATTTTTTAACAATGATGAAGAGCTTCAGATGAAACAATAGAAGCAAAGGAAAACACCACTGAGCTTTTCTATCTCATCATGGATAGCATAAGGAAACAAGACCTGAAGCAAGGGTCCTGTGCCTGGTCCCTTTCAGAGGTTGAGACCCCCAGCTAGGCAGTGGCAAAAGGGAAAAAGACCAAGTCCAAAGCAACTTGAGGAATCTGACTATACATTAGGAGATCAACCTAAACCCAGTGCCATCTTGTGGGGTGTTCTTTGAACATGGAGTTGCAGACATCTGGGTAGGTGGCCACCTAGGAAAAGGGTAATATCAACACAACTTGAGTCCTAAAGCCAATGCTAACTGGGTCAGACTTAGAAGCAGACCATAGAGTAGGGCTTGATATCAATGCCTTGTGGTCCAGTTCCCAATCCAGACTGTAGTGAAAGTAGGACTTGACCTATGTACAGCACTGTCCTAAACCAAAACTACAATGGGAGACCAGATCTGAGCTTAACTACCCCCATCCAGCAGTGAGAGAGAGTAGTTCTATCTGTGGCACAAAGCCCTAAACCAAGAACTAAAGCAGGGGACATAAATGAGGAACTGGAGGAGAACCCTTCCTCCAAGCAGTTGACATCCTGGAGAATAATAGAATGAAGCAAACAACTTAGTGGTTCAACAAAGCAACAAGAAATACAACAGTATCATGAAATGAAAAATTAGGACAAGTGGTATGTCTATAGGTAACGACATATATACTATCAAAAACAACTGACATAGAAAACTAGACAGGAGAATTTAGGAATCATTATACTTACACCCTGAAAACCATGACTAAACCCTCCTTCCTCCCCCCCCCAAAAAAGAAAAAGAATTGTGCCACAACATTTTGAATTATGAAAGAAAAAAATTCCAGAATTATTAGAGCAAGGTGAAAATAAAAAGATTCCCCCTGAAAGAAACCAGATTGAACCCACCGCCCAGAAATGTCATGGCCAAAATCTGGTTTTCCAGTTAAATAAAGAAAAAGGTACTGCTTGCAGCCAGAAAGAAATCAAGAACCAAAGATCCCAGCCAGAATTGGACAATATTTATGAGGAAATGTGAGGAGAAAACACACCTAAAAATGGTAATTGAATCAAATGAATTTACCCATTAAATAGAGAATGGCAGAATAGATTAGAAAGGATAAAACGGTATTGTTGACAAGGAACAGGTCAAACATAAAACTTTATAGTTGAGTTGAAGGACTGATGTAGAAGCTATGCTTCAGATTAATGCAAGAAAAGCAAGGGTAGTAACAAGGCCATAGTTAAAATAAAGACACTTAAAAATAGATAAGCAGAGAAACTACAATATACTTAAATGTGCCTTGAATAATGAAATAATATTGCTATTCTGCATCAAATATGCATCAAATGGCATAGCATCTAAAAACTTTGAACTACAGGAAGATAAATAATGGAAAATAAAGCGACCTTAATATAAGCCTTTCAAATTTAGAAAATTCCAACAAAATAAAGCTCTAAAAAGTTTCAGGAAAATTAGCTATGGTAGATCTCTAATGACTACTAAATGGAAACTGGAGAGGGAAGAAAAGTATACCTAGTTCTCAGCTTTGCTACCTTTACAAAAATTGACCATGTTCTTGGACATAAAAAAATTCACAAACTCCAACCTACAGAATCAGTTCTCTGATCTTTTGTTTAACTAAATGATTTTTTTTTTTTTGGTCTAGCTCTACAAAGTTAACCCTTAATAGTTTGGTAAGGCATTAAAATCTTAAAAATTACTTTAGGTATTATTCTTCTTTGTTATATTGGCATCGCCCAACCATAAGTAATGAATGCTCTTCCCCCTGCCCCAGTTATTCAAGTTATTTTTTAATTGTTTTGTAATTGTATTCATGTAAATCAGTAAATTGGCTCTCAGATATTTTATGTACTTTGTAGATATTTTAATGCAATTTCCACTAACATAATTTTCTCCTTTGTTTTGTTTTTGCTGCATTAAAATACTGTTGATTTTTGTATCAATAGATTTCTTAGAGAAGAGGAAGTTGGGATCAAATGGGGAGAGGTGCATAAGGGGAAATAGATGGAGTGGGACAGTGGGAAATACATTTAGAAAATTTATGAAATAGAGAGTCATGCTTTAGAAAAGCCGTGCTGTTATCATACTGTTTTACACAAATGTGGTTATCTTATCAGAAAAGTCAGATGACACTATGCAGGTACACATTGCAACTATTTCAATACATGAAGATATACTTTTACAAAAGAATTTAGGGAGTATTTGAAAAAAAAATTTGCCACAGGATTCTCATTACTCCACTAGAGCATTCAAAATAGTATAGTTTGTATAATTTTTTTTAGGAATACATTGATAGTTTAAAATAAAATCTACTGATTTGGTACTGGCCAAGAAATACAGAAGATGATCAGTTGAACTGATTAGTTATATGATATACGGAAGCAAATGAGCGCAGTACCCTAATTTGATAAGCCCAGAAAGATCCCAGCTATTGTATTGAAAACTTAATATTTGACAAAAATTGCTGTGAAAACTGGAGAGCAGTCTGGCAGAAAGTTGGCATAGACTAACATCTCACACTGCAAATACCAGCATAGCTCCAAATGCATACATGCCTTAGACATAAAGTGTGACATCTTGAACAAATTAGAGGAGCAAGGAAGGAATTATTCGGATCTATGGATGAGGAAGAATTAATAACCAAACAGAAGAGAAAGGATCATAAAAAGTAAAACAGACAATTTCGATTATATAAAATTTATAAGTCTTTGTACAAACACCCAATGGAGCCAAAATTAAAAAAGCAGAAAAATGGGCAGTCAGGATAGCAATCTTTGCATCAAATTTCTATGGTTAAAATCTTATTTTTAACATGTATAGGGAACTGTTTCAAATGTATAAGAATAAAAACTTTCCCAATTGATACATGGTCAATGGTTATGAATGGGCAGTTTCCAGAGGAAGAAATATATCAATAGCAATCAATAGTAATATCAAAAAAATACTCAAAATCAGTAATAATTATAGAGAAATTAAAACAACTTTTAGATTCTGCTTCACTCACACTCAACAGATTGACAAAATTGACCAAAAAACAAAATGTCATGCTAAAAAAGCTGCGGGGGAAATAGGTATATTAATGCACACTAATGGTGGAGTCGTGAATTGGTTCAACTATTCTGGAAAGCAATTAGGTAGGAGCATAGGCACTGATGATGGTGGCGTGATGTTTTCCTACAAGTGACAATAGCATTGTCATGAGCCTGTCATTCATTCCTTTTGGCAGGCATACAAGCTTGTTGACTAGATTAATTTTGATTGCAAAACCTATGCAGCTTCATGGAACTCCCCTTCACTGTGGCCACTCCAGAAAAACACATATCCAGCTTAGACTTCAGTAAGCTGGCCTTCATTTGCCAGTCGTGTTTCACTCCAGGGCTGCTATTTGGCTGCGATGCCTACTGAGTTCTCTTGCAACAAGAGCTGTTCATCTTTCAGGTCTACTGGATTTTATGTTGTCTATAAGTACATGCACATTCCACGTGCCAACGGTAAGTGGAGTTGTCTTTGCAGACATTCTTGTACATTTCTTTGTGTTTTGACCACAGAGTGGGATTCCCTGCCTGCCCTGGTAATCAGGCCAGGGCTGGATAAGCAGACAATTTTTAGGGCACCTTTTCTAGCCCTTTCTTCACACCAGAAGATGAGCAGTATGATCCTTAAAAGGCTGCTCAGATACGCAGGGGGCTGCTGAATCCCACTGCAGCTTCCACTGAGAAATGACCATATGGCCTGGGCTGCCTGTGTGCAGGATTGTGACTACAGCTCTCAGTGTATCCGTGCCTGCTGCTTCATCACCTGCCTGTCCCCACAGGACTTTGAGATAGGTATAATGGTAAAATGGTATGGGTGATGTCTTTTGATTCATGTGTAAATTGGATTTAAGCAAGGCAGAGTTGCATGAAGTTGTTGGCGTCACTTTCTCCTCCAGAGTCATCACAGTCCAGTGGCAGGACAGAATCAAGACAACTGGTGATGGCTCAAGATGCAGTGAATGACCTTGGTGTCTTTGATGTCTAACCAAGCTCTAAGCATTCCACAGTACCTGCTTCAGCTGCCTTCATGGCCATTGGAATAAATTGTTCTCATCCGCCCATTCCACCAGGGGAAGTCTTCACATGCTTGGGGTAGTCACCCCCCAACTCACCAAAAGTTTGAGACCCCTTGGTTACCCTCATCCTGGTTCAGCCCTTCTGCCAAAATGGTTTACTGGAGTGTGGCCACTTATACATGCCACAGCTGCTTGAAGCCACAGGTGAAAGTTGGGTGGAAAGCAGCTAGGTACTATGCCCTCAAATTTATTAAACTATGGGTATTCTTTAATCCAGTCAAAGGTTGGAGTCTATGAATTTTTTATACCCATGTATGAATTTTTTATGCCAACATATTCCAAGAGATATTTCTACTAGGTCTATATCCCCAAAAAGATAAAAAAAAAAAAAGAAGAGGAAAAGGACCCATGTGTCCAAAAACTATTTATAACAGTTGTTTTTGTAATGACAAAGAATTGGAAATTGAGGGGGGTACCCATCCATTGGGTAACAGATGAGCAACTCATAGTATGTGAATGGGATGGAATACTATTGTGCTACCAATGAAAAAGGGAATTCTTCAGTAAGAGTTCTACAAATTGATGGAGAATGAAGTGAGCAGAACCAGAACAAGTTATACAATAAAAATCTTACAAAAACAAATTTGAAAGAATTAGGAATTCCAGTGAACACAATGACCAATCACAATTCCAAAAAATTCATGACAAACATGGTACTCACATCAAGGGATAATACGGGGTGTTCCTAAAGTCTGGACACATAGGCAAAAATGCCTATTTTCAAGAAATGAATGAAATTTTCAACATTTTATTTAATTGGAATATTAACAAATAACATCTTCAACATGATTTCCATCATTTGTGATGCAAAGGTTGATGTGCTTTGCAAGATTCACATGAACTTGATGCAATAACTCCACATTGCCATCAATTTTAGCACATTCACTCTTTATGCATTCAATCAAGTGTGTTGCATCTGTGATTTTCATTGATCACACCTTCTCTTTTAGCATACCCCAGAAAAAAGAAGTCAAAGGGGCTAAGATCTGTAATATTCCAAATATTTCAAAATATGCATTTTTGCCTATGTGTCCAGACTTTAGGGATACCCTGTACTTGAGACTAGTGCTCAATGGTCAGTAGACGCAGCAGAGAGCAACTCCCAGCAGGAATAACGTGATGATATTAACCAGAGGATAGCTGTACTATATCATCTGAGGCACGAGTTGCCCTTCCAAACATGCATGTTCCCTACATGTGTATCCCTCATTCATTATCCATATGCATTATTGCTACTTTTTCAGATGGCTACTTTGTTAAATATCATTATTTTTTACTAACTGTGTACTGTGACACTCACTAGTAAAAGTGAACATATTGTAGAGGGCTCCTGAGTTATGGTTTTGAATGGCTATAGACCCACAGTGTATCTTTTAGTCAGGACAGCTTTTGGGGCACCCATATATGAGAGGGAAGTATTTCAGGTGCTATATTTTGATATAATGAATATTTATTGAATATCTACTTTGCCGAAGTACATGGTCAAGTGCTGTTAAGGAATACCAAAGATAAATAAGGTATATCTCTTATCTTTTAAGGCTTCTAAGACAGTTTAGTCGATGATATGATATGAATAAATACATAGTATACAGGGTATGGTTAAGTGCCCTGTTAAGAGACTATTTTTAAGTGCCAGGAGTAAATACAGAGGAGGGGAGGAATACCTTTAGAAATGTGTAACCACAATGCTACTTGCTGCTACTGTGGCTGTGTAAGGCCAATAATACCAGCACACAGGAGAGCTACTAGCACAGGTTCTTTGATCTGCTTTTCTAAGGAAAGCAACTTTAAGGGGTTAACAATCTTACTTTAATTAACCATACTTATATCATTCACTTTATTCATGGGGGAAAGTCAGCACCCTGAACTTCAGAGAAAACACAAACAGAAATCGCAAGCAGAAATTATATAAACAGAGCAAAATGACACAAATCAATGACAGACTTCTAGCCGTCTCACCAAGACATTACATAAATAGTTATAGAGAGAGAAGCATCAACATCTGGATTTTTAAAGCCAGAGGAGGAGGGCTCCAATGGCTACCCAGAGTCTCGTCCGGCCAAATCACCAACACACTTCCAATGACTGTGCCCCCAAAAGCAAAATGCCAACCTCAGAGCATATATACCCTGTTTAGGGCCCTGGGGCTTAGTACCTACTTAGCAAAAGGGTATGGGAAAGATCTTTAATCACTAGGACCACATCATATGCATATATATTGTTTCTAATCAATGACTCTTGATTCAAACAAAGGCAAGACTCAAAGGCACTTGATTACCTTAGTGATGAGAAGCACTCCAAAACAAAAGACAACAAAAAAGTCCCATCCTGTTGGGGTCCTTACCACCCCAAATCTTAGGCCTTTGTCCAGCAAAGGCCTGATCTCACGGGCAATGAATGAGGCGGGAGGCAAGATGGTGAGCAACTCCGTTTTATTCAGGTTAGTAGCAAACTTTTATATCTTTGGTTACGTAGGTACTAGGGCTGCCCTGGTTCCTCCTACTTTCCTCCCCTCCTCTTCCCGTTCTCTCCCAAGATTCCCTTGTGGTAAGGCAAATCCAGACAAAGAATTGGAAGTGCTATATGGTCAGGCAAGTCCAGACAAAGACCCAGAAGTGCCACGTTGGCAACAAAGGCGAGACCCTTCCTCCTGACTCCATCTTGTTCCACCCTTACCTCAGAGCCTTGAGTTTACCTCAGCAGGCCCTGGCCGTGGAGGTCTGAAGAGGGCAGGGGTCAGCTCTAACTTGCCCCGTTACACCACCCC
>CM053622.1:614004237-614026152 GCA_028646595.1 Phalanger gymnotis | reverse complement strand
CCAAGTTGTATCTCAGCCAGCTTTTGTAGGAGCAATAGACCCCCTACCTTTTAAGTCTCAGCTGGAATAGATTCAGCACCAGGTGCTTTGCCACATGAGAAGAGCCAATTGGCATTCAAAACCTCTTCTTTAGCTGAAAGTTCAGCTAGAGGGGGATTGACTTCAATCTAAGGTAAATGGGAGATGGCTTCAGCATTGATTAATGACAGTGATGCAGTGGAAGTGTTTGGCCCATCTCTCCAGCATCGTGTTCTTATCACTAATCAATGAGGCTCCATCAGCACTGAGTGGTTGAGATTCACTAAAGGTCTTTGACCCATAAGTAGCCCTCAGGGCATCATAAAAGCCCTTTGGATTGTTACTATCAGTATAAAACTGAATTTCATTTGCCTTCTTACTGAGCCAAGAATCTTGCATGTCTGTAAGCTTTGCTTGTACTTTACTATTGATAGAACTAAATGCTGCCTTCTTAGAAACAAATGAACTATCCTGCTGGTAAACCCTGTAGAGTTCTCATTTTTCATTTAGCAGCTTCTGAATTTCCCCATCTTTTCACCAAACCAGTTTTGATATTTGCAAGTATTCTGGCCCAGATGAGTAAATGCAGTGCTGTACACCAAATATCCGAAAGCTGTCTACTCCTTTTCTGCTCCACTGTTGCCAACCATGTCAGCTTTCCCTCCAAGTTAGCAATGAACTTTTCCTGCTAGGAGAAGCCCTCTAATCTGTTGACATTATGTTTCCTGGTAGTCTTGCCTTGGAGCTATTGCTTTTATTCAATATGAATATTCACTTGGAGAGATTAAGTCTATTGTAAGTTCAATACTTGGCACCATACATCACCTTTGTCACTCTCACATCCTGTCTGTCTCCTTTCCTTATAATGAGAGTCTATTAAATGCCAGTGTTTTCTGGAAGTGTGTGTCCATGAAGTTTTATTGCATTTAGGTAAATGGAAGACAAGTGTCGGTGATGAGAAGGTCATGAGATGTACAACTCTTGGTAGTAAGAGACAGTTGCTGTTGTTTTTTCTGATTCTATACTTCCCAAAGACTCCCTGCCATATCTGGTAGTCTGCGCCTATTCTTGCATTAAAGTCACCCAGAAATATAAGCTTCTCTTCTTTCAGTACATTGATGATGAAGGTCTCCATATCTTCATAATATTTTTCTTTTACCTTATCAAAGTTCATCATGGTGGCATAGCACTTTCCTGCAAGTGGCAATTGGATTATCATGAGCCTCCACCTCCCCCTCTCTTCAGGAAGAGCCTCAATCTGTTTTTAATCGCTAACTGCACAGTTGTCCTTTTTCTCACTTCCTCCCCTGTGTAACGTTTACATTCTTTAAAATCTTGACAAGTGTCAAGTCTTCCCCTCCTCCACTTCTGTTCTCTTTTTCCCCTTCAAAGCCTTGCTTCTGTTTCCTTTAGGAACACTTCATTCTCCTCAAGATCTTGGAATGTGGAGAGGCACACTTTTTTAGGTCCCTTCACCTTCTCTTCCAGAAGGAAAATTAGGTAACAGGTACTTTGCTTGGTGGAAATGCAAACACACACTTGAAATACACTGCCAAATCTTCTTTATCCTCCATAGTGGTTGAGATTTTCTGCAATTTTCTTTAGGTAGTTGTGAGTATTTACCCCTTAAAACTAAGCACCTGGTTAAAACTTTTATAGGCAAGTGTCACCTCTTAATAACCTGAAAACCCTACTCAACTTTTCTTTAGTCTAAAATACAACTGCACAACCCCACCAACCTCCCCTTCAGCCTTGCACCAACCCCTACTCTGTTTCTACAATTTGCTTTCCCCTTCAATCATTTTAGCCAGTCTGATAGGTGTAAAATGATATCACAAAGTTGTTTTAATTTGTCTTTTTCTAATAATGATTTAGAGGATTTTTTCATATAAGTTATTTTGATTTCTTTACCTGTTCATATCTGTAGTAGGAAGGCCGAATTTATGATCTCAAATATAATCATGTATATGTTTGAATGGTCCGAAATCGCAAGGTATGAGAGATTCTCTAAGGAGAAAGCAACAAGAAATTTATTTAGGCCCCACCGCAGCAGAACCTTGAACTAGCCTCCCCATTCCAACATCTTGACAAAAAGACTCCAGGCCCAGAAAGCCCACCTCACAAGAGCAACCAGGAGGCCACAGAAAAACAAGATAGTATTTAGCCAAATCATTTTCACTGGCCTCATGTTCCTGCTTGCACTCCGGTAAGCCCTGCTTCCGCAGCTTTCTGCTTCTGCAGCTTCCGGCTTCCACAGCTTCTGCCTCCTCTGAAGTTGTCTCTCGGCTCACCCCCCCTCACAGCTGAGCTTCCGGCGTTCTCAAGCCCTGCCTCAATGACCAGAGACCATTGTTTCCCGAGCTGGCCCCTCCTAAGTCACCAATCTACACCCACACAGGTTTCACACCTGACAGGGCCCTGGGCCTGGGGCTTAGCACTTAACACCTGAAAGTACTTCCACTCAAAAGAAACAAAAGCCATGCTAATGAGACAATTTTGCTTAACAACACACTCCGCCCCTTGTTCTAGGATACAATATCCTTTCACCATTTATCAATTGGGGAATGATTCATATTCTTACAGATTTTACAAAGTTCTTTATATATTTGAGATATGAAACCTTATCGGAGAAATCGTCTATAAAAATTTTTCCCAACAATTTGCCCCACTTGTTAAGCCACTATATCAAGTTCCTCTAATGTTCCACTTACCTTTTTCTACTTGCCTTGTCTTGCAAACTATGTCTTTTTACTTATTGAGGGTCTAATTTCCTCTTCAGATTTTTTACTCCCAGATCTTTCTTTACCCTTTTCTTTAATCCTATCTTCATTTTCTTGATTCTCCTTCTCTGTCAACCTGAAGGTAGAATCTGGATCAGTACCTGGGCCTGAGGATTATCCCTCCTTCAAATTTTCTTCAATTTTTCCTGGATGTAACCAAATTTCTGACAACTTCAGGAGATAAAACCCCTACAAGTTACCTGTATGGTTTCTTTTTCCTTCCTCCCTGACTGAAGTCCTTTGTCGCCTCTCCCAGAGACGATAAGGGGGGTAAGAGACTTTGTGAGGGAAGAGACTTACATTTTTGCTATTGCCTCACCATGGCGTAGTACCATGCTGGGACATAGTAGGTGTTCTACTGATATCACATCAAATTTTTTGGTTTATAGGTTGTATTATTTTTTAAATTTTTCTAAAGTTTAGCTATCCCTGTATATCAAGTATAAATCCAGCCTGGAGTTGATTCCATTTAACAAGATTTATTAAGCCTCTACTATATGCAAGTCACTGTGCCATTCGTTGGGGATGCAAAAACAGAATATTAAATAGTCCCTGCCTTTAAAGAGCTATTCTATTGGAGGAAATCTTGATTTTAAAAACGTATTATTTTTGTAGCTCTACTGTCTATAGTCTTTATTTTACACATAATGTATATCTATATGTGTATATGAGTATATATAGATAAATATGTGTGTGTATGTGTGTATGTGTGTGTGTGTGTGTGTGTGTGTGTGTGTGTGTGTGTACACTTCCTCACCACTTAGTTACCTCGGTTTCTGATGACAAGGCAGTTGTCCCTTCTTTTTGCAAACACCAATTTCTCTATATGTGCTCTTGATCTAATCCTTGACTATCTTTATCTGGCAGATTACTCTATTATTCCCATTGTCTTTTTATTCTCTCTATAATGTTCATTCTCCTCCTATATACTGGCTCCTTCCCTGCTGTCCCCAAGCATTCCCAAATCTTCAAGAAACAAACAAAAACCTTCACTAGATCCTCCTATGCCCACTATCTTATATCTCTCCTACCTTTCTCAGCTAAACTTGAAAAAGCAACCTAAACTCAGTGTCTTTACTTCCTTTCCTCTCACTCTCACAGTGTAACAGAATTAAAGCTTTCAAGATGAAAGCAACCTTCAAGGCCATCTAATCCAAGCCCCTTATTTTATGGATGAAGAAAGAGGCTAAGTGATCTGTTCAGGTTCATACAGTTAATACATTTCTCAGACAGGATTTGAACCCAGGTTTTCCTGTCTCCAAATCCACAGCTCTGTCCACTACTCCAGGATACTTCTCTTTACAGCCTTTTTGCATTCTGGAAAGGAATGAGAGAATAGGCACTAATATAGTGCCTCCTCTGTACTAGGCACTCCTCTAAGTTCTCTTTGCAAATATTAGCTCATTTGATCCTCACACCAACCCTGTGAGGTAAGGCCTATTATTTATATGCATTTACAATTGAAGAAACTGAAGCAAACGGAAGTTAAGTGACTTATCCAGACACACACATGTAGTATGTGTCTGAAGCTGTATTTGAACTCAGATCTTCTTGACTACAGGCCCAGTGCTCTATCCTTGACATTCTGACTTTTTAACCTCATAATTAAACTGAAGCTTCACCATTCAGCCTTACCAGTGATCTCTTAAATCTAATGTGCTTTTCTCAATCTTTATCTTTCGTGACCCAGGGACATCTCAAACTCAACATGTCCAAAACTGTTCCTTCAGAGCAGTGACTGTCTTTTGCCTTTCTTTGTATCCCTAGCACTTAGCACATAACAGGTGCTTAATAAATGCTTTTTTTGACTGATTGACAAAACCGAGCTCATCATCTTTTTCTCGACGCCTGCTTGTCTTTCAAGCCTGCCTATTTTTGCTGAAGACATCATCTTCCTTTTAGTTTCTTGGATTTGTAACCTTGGCATTATTCTTGACTCCTCACTCTCCCTCACGCAGCATATTCAATCAGTTGCCAAATCCTGCATTTCTTTATCCATAGCATTTCTCATATCTGACCCATTCTCTTTGCAACCTGGCCTTTAGTACCCCTCATCTAGATTTTTATTATAGCTTCCTCATGTGTTCCCTGCCTCAAGTCCCTCTTCACTCCAGCCCATCCTACACACTGTTGCCAAAGTAATTTTCCTTAAATGCAAATTTGACCACATTTCACCCTTACTCTATCAACTCCCTATGGACACTAGGATAAAAGGTAAACTCCTTTGTTTAATTGTGGGCCTTTTATAGCCTGGTCCAAAATGATTTTTTTTAGCTCCATTGGACATCGCTCACCTTTCCTTACACCACACTACATCTCCTATCTATATGCTTTTGCACTAGCCACACTGCTCCTTCTGCCTCCCCTCACCCCATTGTGCCTGGCATGTACCGTTTACCAGCACTTCTGCCTTGCAAAATCCTTCTCTTCCTTTAAGTACCGCCTTCAATATTAAGCCTTATCTGATTCCTTCACAACTGCTAGTGCCCTCCATCTCAAACCACCTTGTATTTGACTATGGTGTATTTATTTGAATTCATTTTCCCTAAAACCTACCATACCCCTCTTCTGAACTTCCTTATTACTGTCATGGGTACCACCATCTTTCTGTCTACTGGGTACATGACTCTGGTGCCATTATGGATTACTTGCTTACCACTCATATGCAATCAGTTGCCAATCTTGTCATTTCTATCTTGCTGTTCATCCCACATGACATGCTATATCTCCATGCCTTTGAACTGGCTGTCTCCCATGCCTGGAATATTTTCTTTCCCTCCTCACCTCCACCTCTTAGAATCTTTGTTTTCCTTTAAGACTCAGCTCAAATGGAACTTGTCTGCAGGAAACTTCTCCTAAAATGCTCCCAGCTGCTAGTTCCCTCCCCTCTAAAGCTACTTTTCTATTACTCTGTAGTTGGCTTGTACATATTTTAAATATGTAAGATATGTTTTCATGTTTCTTGTCTATATGTACGTCTTAAGATGTGTGTACGTGTGTGTGTGTCTACCCCATTAAAATGTATGGTCCTGGATGGCAGAGGCTCACTGGACTTTTATTAAAATTTACTCAGTACCTGACACGTGCGGCAGCTTGGTGGCACAGCAGATAGAGCTCTAGACTTGGAGTCAGGAAGAACTGAATTGAATCCAGCCTCAGATACTTATTCTCTATGTAACTGGGCAAGGCACTAAACTTGCCCCAGTTTCCTCATCTGTAAAATGGGGAAAATAATAGCACCTTATCTCCTTGATCTCCTTGCTGTCCAAGGGACTCTCAAAAGTGTCCTCTAGTGCCACAGTTTGAAAGCATTAATTCTGCTGTGCTCAGCTTTCCTTACAGACCAGCTCTCACAGCCATATCTTGCTGCTGGAAAAACTATAGTTTTGACCATATGGACTTTTGCCAGCAAGGTGATGTTTCTTCTTTTTAGTATGCCGTCCAGATTTGCTTTCTTTCCAAGGAGCAAGTGTCTTTAATTTCATGGCTGCAGTTGCCATCTGCAGTGATCTTTGAATCTAAGAATATAAAATCTGATACTGCTTCTATTTCTTCTCCCTCTATTTGCCAGGAAGTGTTAGGACCAGATGCCAAGATCTTAGTTTTGCTCTGTTTTTTTTTTTTTTAAATAAGCTTTAAGCCAGCTTTTACACTCTCCTCTTTCACTCTCATTAAGAGGCTTTTTAATTCCACTTCACTTCCTGCCATCAGAGCGGTATCATCTGCATGTCTCAGATTGTTGATATTTCTCCTGGCAACCTTAATTCCAGCTTTTGATTCATCTAGTCTGGCACTTTTGTATGACATATAAAATGACAATATACAGCTTTGTCAAATTCCATTTCCAATCTCAACCCAATCAGTTGTTCCATGTTTGATTTTAACTGTTGCTTCTTGGCCTAAATATAGGTTCCTCAGGAGTCAAGTTCTAAGACGATCTGGCATTCTCATCTCTTTGAGGACTTGCCACATTTTGTTATGATCCACATAGTCAAAGGTTTTAGTCATAGTCAATAAATTGCAGAAGTAGATGTTTTCCTGGAATTCCCTTGCTTTCTCCATAATCCAATAATAAGGGCTTTATAACTGCTTAATTATCACAGTAACTGCTTTCTAAATGCTTGCTGATTATTTTTGCCAGGGATTAAAAAAAAGGAAAAACTAAAGTTGAGATGTTGAAACCTGGTTCTAGGCCTACCTGCTCTGTCAGGCCCCACTGTAGCCTGTCCCTAGACAGGGCTCTAATGTACCTCCCTCTGCACAAGGCCTCGGGCCCTGCCCCACTCAGGTGCCGGCTCTTGCTGTGCACGTGCCTTGGAGCCCAGGGGGCAGGCGCGGCAGCAGAGACACGCCCCCCTCCCCCCCAGGGCCTCGAGCAGGTCCCAGACTTCAGGGTCACGTGCAGCCTCAGCTACTTCCGGTTAAGCTGCTCTAAAGCTCCCGGTGAAGGCAGGGCGACTGGACTTCACAACAAGGGCCAAGTGTCACCCACCCACTGCCCCCAAGCCTCTGAGCCTGGGCGTATAGGCTGGCAGGCTACAGGCCGGCTCACCCCTGAACCAACCACCAGGATCTGTCCTTGCGGAGAAATGGCGGGAGCGGGAGCGGGAGGCAGCGATGGAGGAGCTCAGACCCTGAGGGTGGAGGTAACGGCCTGAGGGAAGCGAGGAGGGGGCGCTGAGCCTTCCGCTTCGGGTTGGGGGTGGGGGGACTTCGATTTCCTCAGGGACTGGGGGGCATTTGGGCGGCTGTTAGTGGAGGGAAGATGGGACAGGGGATGGGGTGGGCGGTTAAGTGTGTGAGGGGCATGCTCTCAGCGGGGAATGGATTTCCGCCACGTCCCTTATGACATAGCAGTATTATTATTATTATTATTATTATTATTATTATTATTATTATTATTATTATTATCATCATCATACCATATTGCGCCCTAGAGCCCAAGGACCGTAATTAGGCTAAAATGGCAGAGCAAATAATTCAGATAAGATGCCTCCTCACAAGCCTAACTTCAGCTCTTCAGCTCAAGTCAAAGCTGTGCATTCACGTTGCTGTTCCTGAAGATGCTGCTGGGGGGTAGGATGGGGGGGCAGGCCGGGAAGCGGGGAGGCCAGCCGGCTTGGGGGGGGCAGCGGGCTGGGGGGGCCGGGCAGGCTGAAAAGCCCCGTGACTGTGGCGAGGTTGTCACAGTTTGTGTTGAAGCTCTATCCAAGCTTCCCACCCCCCCTTCCCAACACTTTTTCCCCCCTTCCCAGTTTATTTGGAAAGACCCAGTGAAAGATGGTTTGGGGACAGGAACCTGAACTTACTTTGCCTTTCTTGTGCCACAGTTCTTCCAGAATGTGTGTGAATTGAGTTTCATCGTGTTGTCATCACTTCCCCTGGCATTTTAGGGCAAAAACAGCAAAAAAAAAAAAAATCTGTTTAGATTACTGTAAAATTAAAAACATACACAAATGTTCAATAAGGCAAGATTCATGACCTCACGGATGACCATGAACATACCTGTATGGTTTGGAATCACAAAGTATGAAAAACTCTCTATGTAGAAGGCAGTGGAAGTAAAACATTTATTTAGGCACCAGAGTATCAGATCCCAAGACCAATAACTCCAGTTTGATGGAGCAGTAATTATATTCCAAAACTAGTAAGCCCACCTCAATGTAACAGCAAAGAAATTATAACACAGCATTACAGCGAGGAACCAAGTCATCTTGTAACCTTCTACCCTGCTGGGGCCTCCCAGTAAACACTCAGGAAGCCTAATTGTCTGCTTACCTAATCACTGATTCTAAAAAGTAGAAGTCCTTGTTCCCAAGCAGCTTACACTAGAGTCTCTTGTATATCTATAGGTATATAAAAAGACACACACAAAAAAATGCAAAGTATTTGGGAGGGGGACAGAAGGCACTAGCAACAAGAGAGATCAGGAAAGACATTGTAGAATATTGTTCTTGCATTAAGTCTTAAAGGAAACTAGGGATTCAAAAAGGTAGTAATGAAGAAGGAATACATTCCACATATGATGGATGCCCAGTGCAAAGGCCTGAAAATGAAGTGCCTGTCCTTTGTGAGGAAGAGAGAGAAGGCAAATTCGGCTGGATTGTAGAGTTCAGGAAGGGGAGTAATTTATGAAGAGGCTGGAAGGATAGATTGGGGCCAAGGATTTGAGGGATTTTAACTGCTAAACACAGTTTATGGCTGATAGTAGAAGTAATAGGGAGCCACTGGAGGTTAGTAGGGGGTGATGTGGTTAGAATGTGCATTTAGAATCTCATCATTGCAGCTGTTTGGAGGATAGATTGGAGAGAGGAGAGACTTGAAGCAGAAACAACAACAACAACAAAAAAAAACAAAAACAGGAGGCTAGTGCAGTGGTCCTGAGAAAAGGTGATAAGAGCCTGAACTAGAGTAGAAGCTATAGGCATCGAGATAAGGGACAGGTGAGAGAAATGTGCTGATATTGATAAGTTTTGGCAACTGACTGGATATGGGGAAGTTACGTGTATAAATGAGTCCAGTTTCAATTAAACCGTTGGGGTCCAGGCTAAGATGAGCTCAGTGTTTATATTTTATTAAAAAACATATTCTTAACTTAATAAACATCAAAAAATGGGCATTTCTACCTATAAAGTACAACACAAAAAAAGGATTGTATAGGAAACAGTGGATCTCAATTTCATACTGCTTGTTTTTAAAAACAATATTAATAAATTCAACTTATTCTTTTCAAGGTTGTCCTGCTGGCTTGTGCTCACTACTGTATCTCATTTTATAGTTTTAAAAATGTTTCAGTGGTCTTCCTCTTTTTTCTTTATCTTTTTTATCACCATTGATAACTACTCTCTTCCCCTCATGTCCCTCCAACTAAAAACAGACAAAAAAAAACCCCTTTGTCACAAATAAGCATAGGCATGCAAAATAAATCCACATAGTGGTCACATCCAAAAATATCTATGGCTCCTTCTGCACCATGAATCAGTCTCTGTCAGGAGGTGGAGAACATGCTTCAACATGTTCTCTGCAAATGTGATCGATCATTGATCAGAGATGTCTTTGAAAGTTGTTTTCCCTTAAAATATTGCTATGTAAGTTTTTCTGGTTCTGACCAATTAACTCTTCATTAGTTACTACTTTTCAGGAATCTCTGAAATAATTTTTTCATAATTTCTTATATGAAATAATATTCCATTACATTTATATATCCAATTTGTTCAGTCATTTCCTCAATTTATAGGCTTCTCCTTTCCCTTTCCTTTCCTTTTTCTCTGACAGAAGGAGGAAGTTGTTTGGCTTATGACTACCCCGTCCTGGCAATATTCTTCCTCTTTGTCTGTTTCCCTGTTGAATTTGATGTTTCTCTGCCCTGAACTCTATTCAACCCTCCTTTGTTGAGATAGTGCGATGCATCTGATGTTTGTTCTCCCACTTCTTCCTCTGTACTTGTATACTCTTCTTCTTACCTCAATTATGAGAAATAGTAAATTCCATCTCCTTTTTCCTCCTTTCTATATTAATGTATTTGTTTTATCTTCCCTTCTCTTTCCTCTTTTAGAACTCTCAAAACAAAACCAGTGCGCCCCAGGTCCTCTCTTTGTCTTATTTAGCTTCCTCAATTGCTTTTGAAGATATGGTTCTGAAGAGACACTTGTTTCTGTTCCTTCTTTTAGAATGTTAGGACTTCATCATCGTATAGCCCTGTTCAATTACTCAAATCACTTTACTTTTCTAGATTTCACATAACTTTTGTTTGTATTTCAGAATTCATACTTATTTCTATTCTTTTCATCAGAAATGTTTGAAAAGTTCTCTTATTACATTAAAAGGTTTTTTTCTTCCTTTCAGGTTATAATCTGTGGATTCTTCCTATTTTCACTTTCCTTCCTCATCTAACGTATATGGATGCTTTTCATTTACAGTTTCTTAAAGTGGAATTTTTAGCCTTTTTTATTTTTGGATCATGGTTTTTAAGGAGTTCAGTGATTCTTAAGATATCTTTTCCTTGGCATGTT
The DNA here is from genome assembly GCA_028646595.1 of Phalanger gymnotis. Classification (NCBI taxonomy): domain Eukaryota; kingdom Metazoa; phylum Chordata; class Mammalia; order Diprotodontia; family Phalangeridae; genus Phalanger; species Phalanger gymnotis. The sequence goes on along the minus strand of CM053622.1, from coordinate 614,015,342 downwards.
TTCCAGGTCATTTATTTTTGATAGCAAATACTTTACATTTTCTTGTGTTTTTTTTTCAGTCCTTTGATTTTTGTTCTAATCTTTCTTGCTGTCTTGTGGCGGCATTGATTTGTTTGGTCTGTTTTAATTTTCGAGGTGTCAGTAACGAGAAAGGTTTTGTACATTATGTTAACTCTCCTCTAGAGCTTTTATTTACTTTTTTTTAATCTCTTGATTCATTTCTTCAAGGTATTTATCTAGTCCTTGTGGAAAATCCTGTTTTTCTTTTATGTCTGTCTCTGCTTAAATTTAGTGTAGAGTTACTCTTTTCTTCTGCTTTCAATTTGGGGCATTTCTTGATCTGTTATAATTCTTTACAGTGCCTTGTATATCTTGTATTTACTTATCTCTCTAATCTTAATGTGGCTTCATGTTAGGGGAAAGCTCTACCTCCTGGTGCTTTTGGTTGAAGTGGTCTTCTCTGCTTGTTTTTGCTTTGATTCATCTGGGTTCCTGTACTGAATTTTGCTTGCTGCAGTTAGGCCCTTCCTAGGTTTTTGAGGTTCAGAATTTGAGGTTCAGAACATGGATCTTCAGGGCCCTCTATAGTTTCTCAGGAGAGTGTTGGAGACCTCTGAGCCCCTGGGCTTAACCTGGTGTGAGCACTGCTGCCCAAATTAGTCTCTACAAACTCTAATCACTTACAAGGCCCATGCTGTGGGTTTCTGACCATTGGTGCTTTTTAAAGGCCTTTTGTTTTCATTGCCTCTGATTAGCATTGTAGGCTAGGCTATAGGTGTCTCTGGATTGAATCTGGTTCATGCCAGCTTTGCCTACAGCCCCCTTTACTACTGTCTGTGGTATTCTGGCTGTTTTTTTTTGTTCCATTTGGGATGGTAGAATTCACTTGCTGTAGTTCCTTATTAAAGCTCTTTGAAAATTTATTTTTTAATAATTTTTTTCTTTATGTATTGCTTAAATTTTCCCCATGTTCTTCTCCATCCCTGCCAGAGATCCTTCCTTTATAATAAAGAATTTAGAAGAGAGACAAAGAGAGAAAAATTCAGCAAAGATGATTAACACAGTGAAAAAATCCGGTGTTATTTGCAGCTTTTCAAACCCTTTTCATCAGATTTTGTGATCATTATTTAGTCTGGTGTGATTTCGAGGTTTTTTTTTCTGGTGTGGATGAAATAGGCTTCCTGACTCAGTCATCCTGGTCAGAAGTCTATCAGCTTCATTTTGTAGTGATCCCAAAGTTTAAAACTTGATTTAACCCTACCTCGAAGAATGAGATCCTTCATGAACCAATTTGGGGTTTAGATGTGTAAATATTTTATTTAAGAAAGGATTGATACATTTAAAAATTATAATCATGTTAGGAGAAATGCTAGTTCTGAATGCTTTATAAAATATAGCCAGAAATTAAAAACTGGCTGCTTAGTCTCATCTTTTCTGAGGTTGATAAGAATATTTTTGTGTAAGTATTTGTGTTATAATGGACAGAATATTGGATCAGGAGTCAGGGTACCATCTGGCTGGGTCTATTTCCTCATCTGTAAAATAAGGGTTGGCGAAGACAAGATAATCCTGAAAGATTCTCTGATTCTGTTTTTAATTTAGATGATAGAAGTGAATGAAGAGTTGAGAAGAAACAGACGAGAAGTTGTGACTGGATTCAACATGTTTTTGGAAGAAAATGGTATGTTTTCTCAAATTTGTTATTAGTATTTAAGAAAGATAGACTTTGTTTTTAAAGTTGCTTTCATTATAAGTAAATGAATTGATGAAACAAGGTCATAGAGGGAGGCAGGAAAGGATTAAGATCAAGAATTAGGTGGAATGATTAATCTTTAAGCACACTTCCTTAAAAATAGGATAGAAGAAAGATTGGGTGAAAATACAGATAATGTTTGAGGTGGAAAATAATAATTTTGAGGGAAATATCAGCCACAGTCTTCTCAGAAAAGGGGGAAACCAAGGTTACTTGTTGAAAGTAAGAGAATTTGGAGGAAGGTTGGAAGCCTGAAGAAAGTGGAAATTGGTTGGCACTGCTGTTGTTTGAAATGTGATGAGGATTCAAGACAAGAACAAAAGTATTGGTCAGTGGCAGTGATGGCCAAACTATATTCAGTGAGTATAGTTTGGTTTTCCACAGAAATTCTTGACAGATCAAGATTAGACATGGACCATGTAGACATTAAAAATTACTCAGGGGTAGGTATTGGCAACTTAGGAATAGCCAAGGGCTAAAGTGAAAGAATCTCAGATGCTAGTGAAAGTATCATTTTTATTTATTTATTTTTGGTTTTTGGAGGGGGGAAGGCAGGGCAATTGGGGTTAAGTGACTTGCCCAAGGTCACACAGCTAGTAAATATGTCAGGTGTCTGAGGCTGGATTTGAACTCAGGTCCTCCTGACTCCAGGGCCAGTGCTGTAGTCACTGTGCCACCCAGCTGCCCCATTATTTTTATTTATTTATTGTTGGAGAAAGTATCATTAAAATGATAGACCATGAAGTCTCAGGCTTAGTAGGGAGACATAGGAGTCTTATGACTAGAACAATAAAGAATGACTGAGGGACTAGGGAATGACAATGAGGATGATGAGGAGATTTAATAGGACTCAGGAAATGGGAAGTTAAAAAGGTAGTAATAGGGAATTTTGAAACCTGAAGTCTCAGAAGGTTTGGGAGTTATGACCGAGTTTGGCTATTTCAGTGGACACCTGAAGTACAGTGGAGATGAAAGGTCATTGGTGTTTATTAAATGCTAGAAATATGAGCTCAAGGTGTTAGTTAATTAGCAGTATTGAAATTGCCGAGGATATTGGAAGCAGCGTGGGAAGGAGAAGACTATTGAGAGCCAAGTGTTGAAATCATTATAAAAAATGGGAGAATATTCTTAAAGGAGAAAAAGTTATTGATTCAAGCTTCCAATGTGCATCCTCCTCCCTCTGACTATTAACACAAATCATACTTTCTATTTTTATAGATATCAGTGACTGGGTGTTTCTCATCTATGTATTTCCTTTTCCATAGTCACAACAACTAGGATGTATATATTTATATATATATATTTTACATCTTCAGCTGTTGCTCACCTTCTTTTCTCTAGGTTTTTGTGCCACTACTCTCTCCTGGGTCTTCTGTTTGTCTGTCTGTTCTTTCGTAATCTCCTTTTCTGGTTCTTCATTGGTGTCATGCCCACTACTAATACCTATCTGTGCTCACCCCCATCACCTCCCTCCAACAATCACCTTGCATCTATTTCGTGTATTTCTGTGTATGTGTATCTTGTCTGTCTTGGCTAGACTGTAAACTTCTTGCGGGTGGAGGCTTTTCAGTTTTGTCTTTGTATCCCCAGGGACTGACATACTGTCTAGTATACATTAGACACTAAATAAATGTGTATTGTTTGGTTGACATATATATGTATATACATATATATATATACACACATATATATATGTATATTCCTTTGTAAACCGCAAGCTACGTAATTATCCTAATGATCTTCACAAACACCTTCTGACATAAGTAGTGAAAATATTCACTTTATAGATATGGAAACTGAGGCTCATGGGTTTAAGTGACTGTGTCAGAGTCACTTGCAAGGAAGTGACATAACTTGAGCTTGAACTTAAGGATTCCAACTCCAAATGCTCTTTCTGCCATGCTGTATTACCACCACTATCCAACATCTCATTTCCTCCTACCTCTATGGCTTTTGCAACCTAGGGAGCAAAGAAGAAATATGAAATGGTCCTTAGTGCCTTATGGGCCTCCTTGCTCTTCTGTGACAGTGTCAGAACTAGAAGCAGTAGGTTGAAGTTTCAGGCAGGCCAATTTTGATTTAATATAAGGAAATATTTCCTAATGATCAGTAGTGTGCCAATATAAAATGGGCTATGTTGTGAAGAGTGGTATTTTCCTTGCAAAGGCTTGATGACCATTCAGTATCCCAACTGGGTATGTTGTAAGGGAGATAGATTCTTGTTTAGACAACACCATCCTTTTGTGGGACTGTATATGCTTGTGACCTTGTAGCTTTTTCCCTTTTTAAAAAATGTTAAGTTGTAGTTAGTATTATATTGTTTCTGTGGGACAATATGTTTGGAGTTCCGGACAACAAATTTAGCTTTTAGAATATAACTGAGGTAATTTTGAGGTTCTCTGTGTAGTTTATATGTGAGAGACAGAAATGATACAGTGGAAAGAGCACTGGATTTTATAAGTATCATTCACAATAATTATTCATATAATTAAATGTGTCAGATTAACTTTATTGCAAGTTTTATTTGATTATAATACTAAACTCAAAACATGTACATAAATCTACATAGCAACATGCTCATGTAGCATGATCTGCTCATGCCTTTAAAATATTAAAGGTGACATTGCTTAGCACTCTCTGTCATAGAATTTGACTTGGAATGGACCTCTGAAGTCTCCTGGTCTAAAATTTGCTTAATTTTTATAACATCCTTAACAAATGTCATCCAGCTTCTATTTGAGCATCTTCAGTGGTGGGGAACTCATTACTTTTCGAGGCAGTTCCTTTTTGGAAGAGCACTAATTTATAAGGGGAAAACTTCCTAATATAATGCAAAATTAGACCGTTCTGTAACTTCCACTCAATGTTCCAAGTTATTCTGGGGCCAAACAAAATAAGGTTAATCATTCTTCCATGTGACAGCTACTCAAGTACTTGAAGATCATGAGCTTGACTCCCTCTTTCCAATTCACTTTAGCTAATGTTTATTCTCTGCCTACTTTGTGCAGAGGGTAGTGCTAGGCCTTGAGCTTCAAAGAACCAAAAAGCACCTTTCCTTAGGGAGCTGCATTCTTCTGGGAGGATGTGATATTTACCAATATAAATATGATGCAAAATGGAATGTGATAGAAGTAAAAAAGAGCTCCAAGCACTGTACTCCAGGGAAATATTAAGGATGGTGAGATAATTTAACTTACGTATAAGATCCTTATATAATTTACCTCTTTCTTAACAAATGTTATTGCAGTGTCTCCTTTGTTATGATCTTTACCAATTTATCAGTAAACTATTCCATTTCTTTTTTTATATTTATTTATTTTCACTTTTTAACATTTACTTCCCTAAGTTTTAAATTTTCTCCCTCTCCTTTTTTTTTTTTTGAAGTGGGGAAGGCAGGGCAATTGGGGTTAAGTGACTTGCCCAAGGTCACACAGCTAATAAGTGTGTCAAGTATCTGAGGCTGGATTTGAACTCAGGTACTCCTGACTCCAGGGCCGGTGCTCTACTCACTGCGCCACCTAGCTGCCCTCCCTCCTCCTTAAGATGGCATGCAATCCAATATGGGCTCTACACATACATTCCTATTAAACACATTTTCACATTAGTTGTGTTGCATAGAAGAATTATAATGTTATTCTGTTTCTGATGAGAGTTATTCTCACCTCAGTTGTCAAACTAAAGGATTCTAAAGTTGTGGGCAAGAAACCAAAGACCTTAGGGGCAAAGGTGGTGTTTTTTTCATCGCTGTTGATTGAAGGCAAAGTCTTCAGAAGATGATGACACATTTGGAAAGTAAACAGCAAATAAAGAAGATAGTGTCTGAGACAGGCTTTTAGATTTCTGAATCATAATTTCAAATATAGCAGTGATAAACTAGATATAATATGTATATCTATCAAGGACTACTTTTTAAAAATTGCAAATCTAATAAAGAGGATTTTGAATTGAAAAAGGAGGAGGAGAAAACTGCCTATGTATAATTATCAAGTAAAATACCATTGGTAGATTTAGGCTTAATGTGAAAAATGTACAAATAATTAGAGCTGCTTAAAAGGGAATGGCCTGTTCCTCTACTTCATAGTAATGGTTTCTCCAGCATTGTTGATCTTTAAGTACAGATGAGATGACCATTTGTTAAGATTGTAGATTTTTGTCCATGTATTGGTTGAACTATATCTTAGGTCTTTTCCAACTCTGAGATTCTGTTATATGGGTACTTCACTGAAAATTTGCTTCAAAGATGAAACTATCTGTTTCCCCTCTGCAGTATTCCCCCATGCCTAATTTTCTGTCCAAAATAGCAATTGTACATATTTCCCACATCTTATGTTAGAAATGTAGAGTTGTGTGCATCTTGAAATTATAAAATACCATGAATATATTATGTCTCTGCAGAATATTATGAAGCCTTACCAAAAGCCTATTTTATCTCTGTAGTTGCCCTGCAGCAATCTACTCATCTCTAGAAACAAAATGCTCTAGTACGCTATGAAGAGCCAGTCTCCTTCGTAACAACTCTCTACTCACTGCCCTATTAACTCAGGAACAAGACTTTTACATTCTGCCTTTCTTTAAACAGCTCTGAAATACCTACCAAATAAACTTTATACTCATTTTGGTTCAATTTACTTAAATTCAATATTTACTAAGCCTGTAATATATGCAGAGTACTAATTAAGGTCCCTGGTGAGGTACAGGGGATAATCAGACATGCATGCTCTATTCCCTGATAGACCTTACTCTAGTCTTTTTTTTTTTTTAAGATTACCTCTTTCACTTGAAATATCCTGTTTTCAGTGTTGCTAGATTCTTTCCATTTCGTATTTTAAATAACTCTCTACATCTCCCATGAACATTTTATAATTGCTGAGAACTTTCTTTTCTGTTCAGGGTCAGTGATCCACAGGCCAAAAAAAATGTTGGCTAAATTTTAAAAGTAGCCTGAAATTTACTGTAATGGATCAGTGATTTTATCCATCCATATCTGCTACTTCCTTCCCCACTGCCTTTTTAAACATGTGCAGATCCACCCAGGCCTTAAAAAACTTGAACTTGACACTTCTTTTAACTGCCTACCTTCTTTTATCTTTCTTCTCTTTTACTGCCAATCAGTAAGTATTGATTAAGGGCATACTGTGTACCAGGCACTGTGCTAAGCACTGAGGACACAAGAAAGACCGAACATAGGCCCTGCTCTTGAGGAGTTCACAGTGTAATGGGTGGACAGCATGCAAACAACTATGCAAAAACTATGTAGGGGATAAATTGGAGATAATCAACAGAGGGAAGTCATAAGAATTAAGAGGTGTGGACAAAGGCTTCCTCTAGAAGGTGAGATTTTAGCTGGGTCTTGAGGGAAGTCAAGTGATAGAAATGAAGAGGGAGAGAATTCCAGGCATAGGGGATTGACTGCCGTTGAAAATGCCTAGAGAGGAGAGTTAAAGTGTGTTGTGTGAAGATGAGCAAGGAGGCAGTGTCACTGGATCAAAGAGTACCTTGGGGAAAGTGGTAGTGGGGTGTAAGGTAAGAAAGAAGATTGGAAAGGTGTGTGTGTGTGAGAGAGAGGGGCCAATTATGAAAGACTTTGAATGCCTAAAACAGGATTTTATATTTGATCCTGGATATATTGGTTAAATTAGATGTTAGGTTTTTTCCAACTCTTAGATGCTGCTTCAATGAAAATTTGTGTCAAAGGTGAAGCTACTAGTTTGCCCTCTGCATTGCTACCCATGCCTAATTTTCTGTCTAAAATGTATTGTATTTATTGTAGAGCTGTTGGAGTTGATCAAACATGGGGGTGGCTTGGTCAGACCTGCACTTTAGGAAGATGACTTTGACAGCTGACTTGACGATGTACTAAAATAGGGAGAGCCTTGAGGTAGGGAGGCCTACCAGAAGGCTATTGAAATAGTCCAGGCATGAGGTGATAAGGGCCTGCCAAACTCTTAGAATACCTAAACTCTTTTGGTCTGTTTGCTCACCACCAACTCACATCTGGTTTTTGACCCCATGTCTCTGTTAGAGCTACTCTCTCAAAGACTGCGTGTGATCTATTAACTGGTAAATCTGATGGCATTTTATCTAGCCTCCCCTTACTTGTCTTGCAAAAATGAAGCTTCTGGGCAATCTCCATTGATCCAGGGTAGCTGAGGCATAATGGGAGTTGAAAGGAATTTGCTTACTCCAACTCAAATATGAAGCTGGTATGTGGAATTTTCTCTACTAAGAGAAGTGGATCCTCTTGAGAGAGGCATACCTGTCACAGGGGGTCTGATGACCATGGATCAAAGTTGGAGGATAAACTCAAAAGAAATACATATGCTAGTATTCTAAGGAAACTGCAGATAGCAACTTTAACCTTCTAGGGTGCTGGTTTAGTTTTTATAACTTTTTAGGCTTTTCTAGAGTACACAGCCAATTAGCAGCATTTTGTGGCAACTTGGTATAGATAAACAACTTTCACAGGAGAAGGGTGGATAGAGAAAGGGGAAACCTTAAAAGAGAGAAAGAGGTAAGGGATGTGGGTAGGGAGGGGCATGGTTTGGGGGAATATTTTCTAAGCAGCTGGAAGTTTTTGTTATCTCAATGAGATGTTCCTTATTCAAGAGCAGGAGACAAGGGGAGGTGACCATTACCTTTAAGTTCGTGAAAAGTGTCCCTTTAGATAAAACTTCTAGGTTGAGGTAACCTTTAAATCCAGACTGTAGGTGGATCAAATCATCTGCTTTTTACTATGTCCTTACATAATTTATATTATTTGTTTTCTGGAGTACTGGTTGGAGACTTTCAATTATTAGACCATCAGATAATTTGGGTAGGGGATCCCTATATTATTGGCTCATCAAAATGCTGCAAAATGTTTGTGGTTTCAATTTTTTTCCTCATTAGTTTAAGGGAATTTCTGTTTGGGATGAGTGAGTAGCAAAATGAATTAAAAAGATTTGACCTAAGAGACTTTCTGGGTTGCCTAGATGCAAGCCTGGGTCTGTTGTACACAAGAGCTAAAATAGACCTAAGGCTGTGGGCATTCTCCCAAAAGAACTGTCTTTATTTCTCGAAGAAGAGGCCTTATAGTAGTTTCAATTCAGTGAATCAGTGGATGGCAATAAGTAGTTCACTGAAGAATCAGCATGTGACAGCATACTGAAGAAAGGAGACTAGCAAATGATTTTAGCAGCTTTCAGAGCAAACAACAGTTGTCATTTTAGTGGACATAGAATGGTTACTGCTAGGCTGCCTCACTAGTGTTAGTGGTTTGATTTACCTATGTTCCTTTTCCCAGAAAATTATGTGATAAAGTAAGCCCTGGTATATTGGGCAGGTAGGGGAGGGTATGGGCAATATCCTTGTTATTTACCTCATTTAAAAACTTTTAATTCCTTTGCTTTGCCTTAACATGATCTCTGATTTATCCAGTAAAAAGAAACATCATATGATGGCTTGTTAGCTGTAGCATATAGAAATAGATTGAAAGCATGCTTTGAATATGGGTGTAGCTTTTAGTAACCCATAATTGAGGATTCCTTAAGATACATACTCCCCTTCGTATTACTCTATGTTCCAGCCAAACTAAACTACTTGCTATTCCTCAGTCTAGACTTTCCACCACCAGCTTCTGTACATTTGTACAAACTAATCCTAATGGCTGTAATATAGGCCTTCCTCATCTCCTCCATGAGACATCTTCACGTTCCTTAAATTAAGGAAGGTAGCAGAATTAAGTTCAGCCATCACCTTTGTTTAGTTGAAAATTGATGCTGAATTCGGCATCATAGTCCCTGGGTTCAAATCCTACTATTACTACTTCAAATCCTACTATTTTGGGCAGATCATTTTATTGCTGTGAGTTTAGTTTCCTCATTTAAAATTAATTCCCATGGGAATTAGACTTTCCATATTTAAACAATTACTCCATCCTCTGGATGATAGGCAGCCTGTTGTCTTATTCCCATCACTGTCAACATCTTTAAGGAATTTGGCAATCTCTGTCTTGTCTGCTCTTTCTTCTCTTAGAATGCTGTCTCAAAGAGAAATACTAATTCAAAAAGTTTAAGATGTTGGGATTTGGCCTTAGAGTCAGGGCTCTTTTTACACAGATAAATTTATTTGTTGATTCCTTTGGAGATTTTCGGAGTAGAAAGTGGTGTTGGAAGCATTAAAATATCTTATTTGTGAAAACTTGTCCTGGGCCAGGTGAAATTAATCATGGACTTAGAGTTACTCAGTTCTACCCTGCAACTTTACCGTGAGCCTTCCTTCCAATATACATCCTTCATTGTCCTTTTACTGTTGCTTACTTGTTACTTAAATGCCTTCAATTTTAAATGTAAAAATTTGTCAATATGGTTTTCTGTCTCAATTTTGACATTTGACAGTTCTCCATAATATTGTCTGAGTTGGACTATAAAACTCTTACATGGGAAGGACCTTATCTTATTTGCTTTGTACAGAGTTCTATCACTCTTGTCTTTTATTACAGGATGCTGCAGAAAATACAATGTTGAGTAAGTTTCTTTGCCCATAAAATGATCAATTTGAGCTAATTGATCTCTTAAGGTCCCTTCTAGATCCTTGATTCCTATACTTCTTAATTTGTTGAATCAATTACAACTGCTGAAATTATTGTTTAATACCTTATTTAGTATATAGCCTAATGTCAATGTACATAAGTTTTCTTATATGCATTCAACCTAGGAGAAGATGATATTAGTTTGGAAGAACTTGAGGAGGAAGAATTTGACATTCTTGAGGTATGCAAAAAATTTTTTTGTTAATTTTTAATTAATTTTTTGACAGTTTATATATTTATTGGACTGTGCCCCAGGTTTATGGGGCTACATTTCTTATGTATTTAATATTTTAATTTTCAACATTGATTTCCACAAGATTTTGAGTTATAAATTTTTTCCCCATTCCTGCCTTCCCCCACACTCCAAGATGGCATATATTCTGATTGCCTTGTTCCCCAGTCAGCCTTCCCTTCTGTCACCCCACTCTGCCCCCAACCCCTTTCCCCTTACTTTCTTGTAGGGCAGGATAGATTTCTGTGTCCCATTCCCTATATATCTTATCTCTCAGTTGCATGCAAAAACAACTTTTTCTTTTGAGCATCTGCTTTTAAAACTTTGAGTTCCAAATTCTCTCCCTTCTTCCCTTCCCTCCCACCCACCCTCCCTAGGAAGGCAAGCAATTCAACATAGGGCACATATGTATCATTATGTAAAACACTTACACAATACTCATGTTGTGAAAGACTAACTATATTTCCCTCTATCCTATCCTGTCCCCCTTTATTCAGTTTTCTCCCTTGACCCTGTCCCTTTTCCAAAGTGTTTGCTTTTGATTATCTCCT
>CM053622.1:613984410-614003737 GCA_028646595.1 Phalanger gymnotis | reverse complement strand
TTCCTTCCTTCCTTCCTTCCTTCCTTCCTTCCTTCCTTCCTTCCTTTCATTCTTTCTTTCTAGAACAGAAAAAAAGAGAGAATTTGGAAGGGAAAATAGGACCCTTTTCTTGATAGGCAGGCTGGGGTCTTAAGCAAGTATGAAGATTTGGGTAAATAGATGTCTGTAGCAAAAGAAAGGCTGCCAGATGGCAAAGCTTGCTAGGAGGGTTTCTGTACGATGCTTGGACATCAAGTAATCTTCAGAAGAATTTCTACCTACTAAAGCCTTGGAGGAAACCAGGGTTAGACTGAACAATGGTTGAAAATTAATGAAAGGTTTGTAAGTGAGGTGCTTAACTGTATCAGAGTGTTTATGTATCTTTAAATCTTGGTTTAGTTTTTGTAAATATCATAAACATTATAGTAATGACATTGGCATTTTAATAAAACATTCTGTTTTTAGGAAAAAATTGAATAAAAAAGCCAGTTTTATATAACTTAGTTAAACAATCGTATCAGAAGCATAGCAGTTTTAGAAGGATCCATAAGTTAATAAGTAACTGTATTTAGGAGGTATGATGTTAAAGGCACTATGCTAGGCATCATAGAAGATTCGAAGAATAAGTTCTTTGCCTAAAAGAAATTTATGGTCTAGTTAGGAATATGGTATTTTTATACATGAAAAATTAGATAACATGTCAGTGGAGTAAATGAAATATCGTGAAATAATATATAATTTGTTGTTAAATGTTGAGTAGGCATGACATGCTGTAGTAATTTAAGACTGATTATAATAGTTGTATTGTAGCTGTCCGATAAAGGCTTCTTGGGAAAGAAAGAATATGATTTGGGAATTGAAAGCTACACAAGATTTATTTAGTCAGAGAATAGAGAGGAGGGCATTTCAGTAGAGGGAAATGGTAGAGGAAAAGCTCCAGAAGCATGAAAAAAAAGGACTGTTTGGGAGGGAATTACTGAGTTTTAGTAGGAATTTTTAAAAGGTAATTGGAAACAAGGCTGAAAAAGTATATTGGGGACAGAGCCAAGATGGTGGAATAGCAGGAAGTAATACAGCAAACTCCCTCCCAAAACTCTTCCAAAAAGTTCTGCAAAATGTACTACTTGGAATCCTGATGGAGCAATCCAAGAAAAAGCACATTGAGTCCTTTTTCCTTCCCAGCTTGGCATAAGGAGACAGTTGTTTGGACACTGAGGACAGATTCTGGACACTGGGGACAGAGTCTGGTTAAGAAATTGCTGAGCATGCAGCACTCTAAAGAAGGAAAAAGGCTATGCACTAGGGCAAGAGCAGCAACCACACATATACCATGCCACCCATCTCCTCCAGACCCATATTGGAATACGCCATGCAGGGAATAGGTGCCAGCTGGCAGCTTTGTCATCCATTATCCATGGCCGTGTGTTTCAACAATTTTGCTAGCAGCTGCTGTGGAGGTGTAAGATCCACTAACAACCAGCACCCAGAAAGCTGCCAACACAGGTTCTTTTGATCTGCTTTACTAAGGAAAGCAACGTTAAGGGGTTAACAAGCTTACTTTAATTCAGCATACAAATATCATTCACTTAGTTCAGGGGAAAAAGCCAGCACCCTGAACTTCAGAGCAAATACACACAAATTACAAACATTGACAGACAGGCCAAATATAATTCATAGTTACCAACATCTAAGTTTAGCCCAGGAGCTCATAACAAGGGCTGGCCCAGAGTCATGTGCCACCACGGCTGTGGGTCAGAGCTCTGAAAAAGAGAAAGCCAACCCCTGGTTTTATATCTTTTTCAGGGTCAAAGGTGAGTTACACATGCAACTCACCCACGTGACCTAAAATTGTCACAAAGAGGTGACTTAAACCCACGTAGTCTGTAAGTCTCTGATGTCCCAAACATGCCACTCAAACCCATGTATAAACAAGGCCCTCCCCTGAGGCAAGGAGGTCACCAAGGACTCCCAATCTAATCAAGGAAACAAAGGCCAAACTCTTCAAGGGCACTTGGTTGAACTGAGTGCTAAGAGCCCATTTTGATTGCCAGCATACTATGTAACAATTAACCTTATAGTTTAAGCTCACAGATCTAGGGCAGACTGAGGAAAGGAATTGTACCTAGGGGTTTGGCAGTCCAGGGTAAGGAGCAATAGTGGGCCTTTTCACCCTGACAGGTATACCAATAGAGAAGCAAGTTCTGACACTAATAAGACCTATGTGGCTCTGACCCCAGGAGTAGAATGGGATCTTAGTTCTAGCTTCTAATTCTCTTTGAAGCCCATAGAAGAATAACAAAGGCAGGAACAAGGGAGCCTGAAGATCTGTTGCTATAAACCAGCAGAGCTTCCCAGTTGGCTGATTGTGGCTAAGTCCAGAATCCTGAACCCAAGAACCTTGGGAATACAGCACACCCCAAATCATTGGCTTTCCTTCCAGCCCAGCCCTGGGAGCCATTTATTCAGGGAAGCAGTGGCTGAATGGAGAATGGATTGGAGTGGGAAGAAAATTGAGGCAGACAGACCCACCAGCAAGCTATTGCAGTAATCAAGGCAAATAAGGGCTTGCATTATGGTAGCATTGTTGAAGGAGAGAAGGGGGCATATTTCAAAGATAAAATCAACAAGTCTTTGCAGCAGATTGGATGTAGGGGGTAAGAGATTGGGAACCTGAGGGATTGGGAAGATGATGTTGCCCTTGACAGATATAAGGAAGATGGGGGGGGTGAGATTTGGGGAAAAGATAATGACTTCTCTTTTAGACATATTGAGTTTAAGATGTTTACCGGACATCCAGTTTGAGATATCTAAAAGACAGTTGGAAATGTAGGATAGGATATCAATAGAAAGATTGTGCTAAGAAAGGTAGATTTGAGAATCATCAGCATAAAGTCAGTAGTTAAATTCATGGGAGCTGATGAGATCATCAAATGAAGTACTATCAAGGAAGAAGAGAAGAGGGCCAGGACAGAACATTGTGGGACACCTGTGGTTAGAGGGCATGATATGGAGGAGGATCCAGCAAAGAAGATGGAGTAGTCAGATATGAAAGAGGAGAACCAGGAGAGAATGTTGTCTGAAAAACCTAGAGAGAAGAGAGAAGGTGATCAGCAGTATCAAAGGCTGTGGTGGGGTTAGGGAGAAGGAGAATTGAGAAAATACCATTGGATTTAGCAACTAAAAGATCATTAGTAACTTTGGAGGGAGGATTAATAACTTTGGTGGAACGATAGGATCCAAAGCCATATTGTAAGGCGTTAAGAAAGTGAAATTAGGGAAAGTGGAGGCACCTAGTATAGACAAACTTTTCAAGGAGTTTAGCTACAAAGGGCAGGGAAGAGAACAAGAGTTATCAGGGATGGAAGGATCAAGTGAGGGTTTTTTCACAATAGGGCATGTTTACAGGTATTGGGAAATGAGCCAATAGACAGGAAAAGATTGAAAATCAGTGAGAGTCCAGATGACAGAGGGAGCATTCTGTTGGAGGAGACGTTATAGAATGAAATCACTGGAACAAGGAGAGGGGTTGGCCTTGGTAAGGAGGAAGGCTACTTCATCATACGAGACAAGGATGAAGTAGGAGAAAGTGGAAGAAGACATCTGAGTGATAGAAGATGAAGAAAAGAGGAAGTTCACAGTGAATGACCTCATTTTTTTTTTTTTGGTAAAATGTGAAGCAATGTTCTCAGTCGAGTAGGGTAAGGGGAGCCTTGGGAGGTTTGAGGATGGACAAAAAGGTTTGGAAGAGCTGCTATGGAGAGTGGTATAGTGAGTTGATAAGAGAAGTATAATAGTGTTGCCTAGCAGCGCCAAAGGTCCAGCTGAGGTTGTGTAACAGAAATTTATAGTAGATCTAGTCAGAACAGTTAATGTGATTTTCTCCACCTTTGTTCAGCAGCATGAGTGTAGAGAGTGATGAATGGTGGGAATGATCCAAGGCTGAGGCTTGGCTGAGTATAATTGTGATTTGACAGGGGGTCTAGGGATTCAAATTGATTCACCAGGAAGTTAAGATGGGGAAGGGAGGAAAGAGTGGCTAGTGCAAGGGAGATGACATCAGAGAAAATTGAGAGGCCAAGAAGTTTGAGGTCATGGTGCAGACAAAGAGTAGGGTTTTGTAAGGGAAGACATAAGGAGAGGTGAAAAGCCAGTGTTCTGGAACACAAGAGGTGGTACATTTGTGAGTACTGGTGAGATTAAGGGTATGATCAATTTTGTGTGTGGCTGATTGTAGCGCCAATGCGATAGTCACAGCACCTGCAGCGGCTATGAATATGCCAGCGTAGTTCTGAATCTCAAAATATATCAGACTCTCCACGTGGAAGACAGAACCAAAACATTTATTCAAATACCAGAAAGCCAAATCCCAATACCACAAAGCCAAATCCACCATAGCAACAAAGAAATCTATACACATGAACAATGCGGGGGCACCGCCATCCCCAAGCTGACTGTATTGGGGCCTTCCCACAACAGGGGCAAAATCACTCTCCCCCTCTCACTCAGCCTAGCTCCTGTGCCTGTTCTCCTTCCCTCAGTTCTGACTGCTCTGTCTCACTTCCTCTCAGCTCTGCTCCACCCTTTCTGCTCCACTCCTTCTGCTCTACCCGTTCAGCAAGCTCCTCCTACCACAGGCTTCATATGACTCAAACTCATGTGACTTAGGCTTCCGTGTGGCTTAAGCAGGTCACATGGGCCTATTAATGGATGGGAAAGAGCTTCCTATTGCATTAACAATACATTAACAATACATTCAGTACATTAACAATACACTGATGTGGGGTAGAGGTAAGTTGAGGAACTGGTTAAGGTATTTGAGGGAGAATCAATACGTATGTTGAGGTCCCCTACTATGAGGACAGGAGTTAGGGAAGAGAAAAAATATTGTGAACTAGATACCAAACTAATTAAGGAATAAAGAGGAATGACCTGGAGGTCTGTAGACAACAGCTGCCAAGATTTTGATCGGGTGATAGATACGAATAGCATGAATCTCAAAGGAAGAGAGGTCACTTGAATGATGGAGGAAGGGAGAGAAAACCTGGAAGGGGCAGTGGGGAGTAAGGAGTATTCCAATTCTCCCACCTTGACTGATGAGCCAAGGAGAATGAATGAAGGTACAACCAGTACTGGAAAGGGTGACCAGGGAGGCTGTGTCATCGGGGAAGGTCAAGTTTCAAGAAGAGCTATTAGTTGGAAAGAATGGGAGAGGAAAAGATTTAAGATGAAGGGAAATTTATTGCCAATGGAAAAGGCATTCCTACAGAAGAATGTGAAAAGGCAAACAAGAGAACTGATAGCTTGAAACAGATGATGGACGATGTGTGTTTTGTGTGTGTATATTTTTATTTCATTATTTCCCAATTGCAATTAAAATTTTTTTTACATTCTCTTCTTCTCTCCCACCCCTCCCCCACCCTTTTAAGAAGGCAAGCAATATGATATCAATTATGCATGTAAAGTGATGCAAAGCACATTTCCCTATTAGCCATGTTGCAAAAGAAACCCTCCGCCCAAAAAACCCCAGGAAAAATAAAATGAAAAAAATGTGCTTCAATCTACATGCAATTCATCAGTTCCCTCTGGATAAACTTTTCATCATGGGTCCTTTTTAAATGCTTTGGATCATTGTTTTGACCAGAGTAGCTAAGTCTTTCATAGTTGATCCTCATTACAATATTGCTATTACTGTATTCAGTTTTCTCCTGGTTCTGCTTACTTCACTTTGTGATGATGGAAAATCTTAAATCATAACACATCCTGAAAAAGAAAATAGCTAAGACAAAACTAAAAAAATACAGAAATGGAACAAGTTATCAGAACAAACTCAAGACAGCAAAATTGGAATCATAACTGACTGAAGACAGAACCTAGTGATAACTGAGAATTATTGTAATTCTCTAAAAATACAATGAAACAAAGATCCCGAATGCCATAGATATATAGCGAGGTGCCTGGAAGAATTGGAAAGGAGAGTAAAATACATATTGATTGAATTCATTAGATGCTATCAGGCAGGAACACCAAATTTAACTCATTCAGAAATAAAGGCATTCTAAAAGTTCTATACTGAAGAGGGATTCTTATAGACACACTCAGAAGGAGATAGTCTGCATATTAGAGAACGTTAGTTTATGTTATTCAAGACTACTCATTAACAATCTGTAATTTAAAGAAAGCCTGCAATATGAACAACTTAAAGGCAAAGGAAATTAATTTAGACCCCAAAATAACATATCATCTGAATCTTAGCATTCTTCTTCATGAAAATTTTGCCTTTTCTGGTCACCAATTATTATTCATTCTTTCAAAGAAAACCAGAGATGAAAAGGAGACATATAATCAATGTACATTCTATAAGTGCCTATTATGCGCGTAATAATATGCTATTATATTGTGCTAAATTACTCTGTGCTGAATGCTGCAGACATATAGAACTGTGCCTGCCCTCAGGGAGCTCACTATCTGATGGGAGAAGACAACACATAAAAAGAAGCTGAAAAGCAGGTTATTGGGGAAGAAAGGAGGAGACTGGTGCAGGGGACATGATGACATCCATGAGTGTAGCCACTGGTGCAAGGGTGCTCAGGAAAAAAAAACAATAAAGGGAAAGAATTCCTCATAGCTTGAAAAAACTAAGTAATGACTTAGTCTTTAAATGCTATGGGACAAGAATACTTTCTTTTGGAAATCTCATATTGTCTGAAAAACAATAAGGGAAAAAAAGATTTATGGAGAGTACACAAATATCCTAAAAGAAAAAAAGAGGATGAGGATAAAAGTGAATTAATATTTCTTAGACTCCAGTGGTCCACAAGTGATCATAAGAATATGATGGGAGTAAAGAATAATAGGGCATACTTTCTAAATAATTTTCTTATCTGACTTGAGCAAAGCAAATGTAAAAAAGATATTTTTAAAAAGTAGAATCAAAGGGCATGGGTTTTCATGTAATTGTAGAGAATGGAATTCTTTAGGTAAAACATATCCAGAGTCTTGTTCCATCAGTTAGCAGCACTAACTGCTACTAATAAAGTACTAAAGTACTAAAAAACTTAAGTCTCACAACAGATAATATTGGTACTATTTTTTTTTAATTTGAGAACAACTCCTTTTCTCTTAACAACTGATAACTGTGAAAATGGAAAATGGAATATACTTTCAGTTGAAAACATTCTATTTGTTAGTTTAGCTTGACTGTTTTTGGAAAATATACTTTATTGGGAAGGGGAATTCTTCAGGTTTTAGGGAGGGGTCTGTTGCATTAAAAAGTTTATCTGTTAAAAAATGGAAGAATATCAAGAAATGGTCTTTGTTTTCTTTTTTTTAAAAAATTTTTTCCCTCCAGTTACATGTAACAATTCTTAACATTCATTTTTTTTAAAATTTTGAGTTGCAAATTTTCTCTCTCCCTCCCTTACCTTGTCCCTCCTTGAGACAGTAAGGAATTTGATATAGGTTATACATGTTCAATCGTATTACCACATTAGTTATGTTGTGAAAGAAGATACAGACCAAAGAGGTAAAAAGAGGTAAAAAACACACAAAAATACAGAAAGTGAAAAATACTATGCTTCAATCTGCATTCAGACTCCATCAGTTCTTTCTCTGGAGGTGGATAGTATTTTTCATCATGAGTGCTTCGGAATTGTCTTGAATCATTGTATTGCTGAAAATAGCTAAGTCATTCACAATTGATCATTGTACAATATTTCTGTTACTGTGTACAATATTTTCCTGGTTCTATTCACTTCACTTTGCATCAGTTCATATGTCTTTCCAGGTTTTTCTCAAATCTACTTTCTCATCATTTCTTATAGCACAGTAATATTCCATTACAATCATATACCACAACTTGTTCACCGGATTTCCCAACAGGTGGGCATACCCTCCATTTCCAATTCTTTGCCACCACAAAAAAAGCTGCCGTAAAGATTTTTGTACATATTGGTCCTCTCTCCCTGTTGTTAAATCTATTTGGGATATAGACCTAGGAGTGTTATTGAGGATCAAAGGATACACACAGTTTTATAGTCTTTTGGGTATAGTTCCAAATTACCCTCCAGAATGGTTAAATCACTTCACAACTTCAATGTGTTATTGTCCCAATTTTTCTACATCCCCTTCAACATTGATTATTTTCCTTTTCTGTCCTATTAGCATATTTGATTGGTGTGATGTGGTACCTCAGAGTTGTTTTAATTTGCATTTCTCTAGTAGTGATTTAGAGCCTTTTTTATGGTCTTTGTTTTCAAGCAACTTTTGATTTAGTAGGGGAGGTAAGACACATAAACAAATAACTATACTATCAGTCAACAAAAGTGGCTATTAAGCACCTGTCAGTCTCTAAACTAGCCCCTGGGAATGCAAAACTGAAAAAATAAAACTGTGACAGAGCTTACATGTTATCTGAGGAGAAAACATGTACATATAAGTATACAAGAATTCATTCAATATAAATACAAGATAATACAAAATTAAATATAATAGACACTATTAGAGATGCAGAGAAAGTGTAGTGGGACTTTAGAGGACCGAGAGATTATGTCTCAGGAGATCACGTAAGAGGTAGTGTTAGAATTGTGCTTTAAAGAATAGGCAGGATTTCTGTAGAGTGAAGTGAGAGAGAAGTACCCTCAGGTAGAATGAACAACATCAAACCCTAAAAGGGAGGGGAATGTATGGGGCATGTTTTGGGAATGGTAAACTTTCAAGTCTGGCTTGTAGCACAGAGTTTTTGCTGATATGCTGATGTGGAATAGAGTGTCCAAGAAAGTAGAATTAAATAGAATGAGAAAATGTGGGGATAGGATTTCAGTTATCATTATGGGCGTGAAAGCCAAGCTTAGGAAGGGACACTGTCATTGAATTCATTAACTAGCTGTGTGAGCTCAGAAAAATGATTTAACTGCTGGACTTCAGTGTCCTCATTTGTAAATGTTGGTCTAGACAATTAGTTAGCTTCCAGATCTAAAATTCTATGATAATTCAAACTAGGACTCCTCATAGGAATTAAGTTACCTAAGAGAAATAGTTAAAATTTTTGTAAGTATGAGCTCTAAATAGTCATATTCATTCAACATTTTTGACAAAGCTTCCAAAAGAAACTAACTAGTTACATGGAACACAAGTTTAGTTAAAAGATGTATGTAACTATATTCTCCAGGAGGCAGCAGGGTATAGTGGTTAAAGAATCAGCCTTAGGAAGACCTGCATGCAAGTTCTGCTTCCACCCCATATTAGAGGTATGGCTATGGACAAATCACTTAACTTCTTAGTTCTCCAAGCAATTCTCTAGAACTACAATTTCCAGATGAATTGCTGATATGCATTGGTGGGAAGTTTCCTATGCCGGTGAAATTAAAGGTCCAGATAGACCAAAAAAAACCCAACGCAAATCTTTGATTTCCTATGAATTACACCGAGTCTTCATGCAAAAAGCAAAATTTCACATGACCATAATGTTTCGGTACCCTGATTCATCACAGCCATATCTTCTGTTACGATGGTATTAATCTCTGGTACTGTTTCCTGATCTCTAGTGATTTGAACACACATAATATTTTCGTTATGTCTAATCCCACTACATGTACTTAAGGCTAAACTGAGATGTACGTTTAAAAAATTGTTACTACATAGGGAATGGATGATCTTTCAAATAATAAATGCCAGTGATTGACTTGATTGACTTAAACTGGAGAGTTTAGAACACAGCCCCATAGAACATAGCTCAAGGCTGAGTTACCCAGGCAGAAGGATAGACAAAAGGTATCCAATTCCAGGTTGAATTTAGAAACTGATTAGAGTTTGAGTTCGAGTAATAGTAGGAGGAGCAGAGAAGGAGCTAAGGTGTAAGTTTGGCTGAATTAAGTGGGAAGGGATAAAACTCTCCTGCCTGTGCACACTTAAACACACACACATACACATGCCTTTACTGATAACTCTTTTTCTTATACACACCTATACAATTCTATCTCTGTCTTCTATCTAATACATTCTTCCTTTTACATATGCCTCTGTATCAGTAAGGCAAGATTCATGACCTCGAAGATGACCATGAACATGCCTATATAGTTCGGAATAGCAAAATATAAGAGATTCTCTAAGTAGAAGGCAGGTGAAGTATAACATTTATTTAGACACCAGAGGATTAAATCCCAAAACTGATAACTCCAACCCGACCTAGCAACAATTGCATCCCAAAGCCAGTCAGTCTGCTTCAATATAACAACAAGGAGATTATAACACAGTATTACAGCAAAGAACCAAGTCATCCTGTAACCTCCCCCCCACCCAGAGCCTTCCAGTAAATACTCACGAATCCCAACTGTCTGCTTGCCTGCGTTCTCCGCTCACTTCTCTGGACTCCACAGCATTCTGGTCTTCACTTTCCTCTCTGCACTCTCTCCGTAGCTCTCTGAATTCTGTAGCTTGCTAGTCTGCAGATTCTCAGATCTGTTGTTTTGGAGTTCTTACTTCTTCTCCTTGGGCCGAATTCTGACATGGCTACTTTCTGGGTATATACACTCTTCTTAGGGCCAAGGGCCTCATGCCTAGTCAGCAAAAGGGTGTAGGCCTGGGGCTTAGCATTTTAGTAAGTAAAGGGTGTAGGCCTGCCTCTAATCAAGCCTTGCTTAGCCCCACCAGAGGCCTATTGAATGGGTGGGGAAAGATCTTTAATCGCTGATTGGCATCACAGCCTCCCGATGCACAGAATAAGATTCCTTTAGATTGTAAGCTCTTTGAGGGCAGGAATTATCTTTTGCCACTTTTTGTATTCCTCAGTGCTTAGCACAGTGCCTGTGGAAAATAGTAGGTGCTTAATAAATGTTTATTGATTGATTGGAAATATCCCAAATATATTTCTGTGTACAGAATATACATTTATGAATGAATCAGTTCATATTTCCTTGTTAGTCAATGTGTGACATTTGCTTGTATTTTAAAATTTAATATTAATATTTTATTTTCCATTTTGGACAGCACCAGAACACCTCGAAAAGTATCCTTGAGAAGTATCTCAGCCATGACAGATAAAGAGGTTAGTATTAAATTAATGACTTGGTTTATGATAATCTTTATAAGGTATGAAAATTGTGTTAAAACTTCACTTTATGCATTTGCTTCTTTGTTTAATTTTTGTGGTTTAAGTATTTGTGAGCAAAAGGCTTATTTACACATCAAAAAATGAGATCACTCTTAAGGAATATTTATTTACTACTATAACTGTAAGATTTCTAGGAAATGCTAGGAACTGAACTTTGGACATAGCTGTAGGTAATGTTGTTGGCGTTGTTTAGTCATTTCAGTCATGTCCAACTCTTTACGATTCCATTTGGGGTTTTCTTGGCAATGATACTGGAATGTTTTGCCATTTCCTTCTCCAGCTCATTTTACAGATGAGGAAGGCAAACAGGGTTAAGTGACTTGCCCAGAGTCACATAGTTAGTAAGTGTCTGAGGCTGGTTTTGAACTCAGGTCTTTCTGACTCCAGGCCCAATACTATACCCACTGTGTCACCTAGCTGCCCCCTAAGTAACATTAGTGTTCTCTTACCCCCATCCAATTACTTTTTATTTACATGTTGTTTATTATTCCCAGTAGTATATACAAACTCCTTGAGGTCAAAGGGTGTTTTGTTTTCATCTTTGATCCTCATTATCTATCACAGTGCCTGACACATAATAGGTTCTTAACAAATATTTGTGTAAATGAATATTCCTGAGAATTTCTGCATCTCATCTATGTACAAGTACCCACTACTACTACCCACCTACTATCTACAAAGTACCCAATTGTACAATTATATTTAGGCATTTTTCTCCCCATCTTTAAACAGTTTAAAGTGCTCTTGATCAAGTCAGCAAGCATCTCACCAGACACATTCTTACCAGTTTTCATCAATCTATCCTTCTATTGTTCTGTTGTTATAAGGCATGATCCAAAACAAATCTTGTTCTTCCACATTATGTAAACAACTGTTTACTCTTTACATCTTTTTTTCCGTCTTCAAAGATACAGCCTTCTACTGGAATAAGAGATGAACACACAACTTGTGCCCCCAAGTGCTTCATTTTTCTGTCCAAAAATTCAAGGTCATTAAAGATTCATTCTAGGTTTCTTCTGGCCTGTATCATTCATTCCCACAAATCAAAAGTGGGTAACAGTTGCTAGGTTTGATAAGTTTTGGCAAGCTTCAGATGTATAAGCCAGGAAACCAGCATGCTTCCTGATTAGCTAAGTCATGTCAACATATGGTCACTTCGTTACCCCTCAGCAAGAGTACTAAACCATACATCTGGAGGACAGCTAGGTAATACTCTGTCACTATTCACAAGATAATAGAGTTTTGGAGCTAGAAAAGATTTTAGACATAATCTAGTTTGACCCTTTCATTTTCTAAATGATGAAAGTGAAACTCAAGAGTAGTACAATGACTTGTTCAAGGACATATAGGAAACAAATATCAGAATTTCTTATGATTGTCATTGGTTGTTGATCTTTGTACAATTATATAGTTTTATTAGTGCAGAGTTTCTTCTCTTCTTTTCCCTTTGTGTAATACTTGTTTATATGTTGACTTCTTAACACCAATTTTGATTCCCCTGTACCTCCTTTAAAATCTTTTTGTATTCATTGCTATCTGGCTAGAGTAAGAGTCAGAGCCTTCTGGCCAGGGACTAAGGGACTGTGTTTCTTCTGAGGGAGAGGGCATGACCCTGACAAAATGATCAGAGGAGCTGAGACAAAAGGATTTTCAGCACATGGAATCAAGACAAATCAAAACAGCCAATAATCAACTGTTTTCCTCAGGTGACAAGACAGAAGTTTATTCTCTTATGTAGAAAGTTTAATCAAACTGCGAACAACATTAGAGAAAGGTTTAAGATAACTCAGGATACATGTGTAAAATAATGTCAATCAAATGGCAACTCAGAGAGTCTAATCTCAGGGCAGATATCAATAGGATAGTCTAGGGTGAGGAATGAAAGAGAACACAGGTGCTTGTGGGACATTCTTCTGGGTGGTTCCTCACTGTTCCAGCCACCCTGAAGGAAATAACTTATCTGAGTGATTGCTAATTGTATGAACATTTATGCTAGGGCATTTAAGGAAGCTAGATGATGGAAAGGTCACTGGTTTAAATTAGACTATATATGTGAGAAAGGATTTGGTAAGAGTTAGTAAAGTTAGTACTGTAGAAAAACCATTTGAGGGAGGGAGACATGATACGTCTGTGGCACATGCAGTGTTTGTTCCTTTCCCTTGTATTATCATTATAATATGTAATATGTAATATAATCATATAGAGATTGCTGCATGTGCTAGAAGGCATCAGAATTATAGAAAAGTAAATAATGAGGAGAGCTATAGTGACGTCTACATAGTGAATTGTACCAGCTAAGCTTACTCTTCATTGGCCATCTCTGGAAAATGATGCCTAGCAGTGTACATCAAATATGTACTAATTAAAAAATCAACAAGCATTTATTATGTACCTACTGATTATGAGGCATTATGCTAGGTTCTGGGATTATAGATTATAGAATGAAATAATCCTTGCCATCAGGGGGATTCCTCTTTGGGGAATGGGAGGACACAACAATAAGGGTTACCACATTCAGCAGACATAGGCACTATATTGTATTCATTTGCTATTAGTTATACATTGATTATCTCCAGTTCATCTTTTATATATGTTATTTGCATATAGTTGTTTGCATGTTATCTCCATTAGACTGCGAGGTCTTTGAGAGCAGGCACTACCTTTTTTTCTTTCTTTCTATCCTGAGCAGTTAGCACAGCGCCTGGCACTGTGTGTTTAATAAAAGCTTATTGAGTGAGTGGGTGACTGGCAGGGCTACTACTCATATTCTCATCAGTGTAGGGTAGTATATGGAATCTAGTCTGAGCAGAGGGCAGTAATGTGAGGAAGACCTGACAGATGGATAGTTACTGTCAGGGAGTCCCATCATTAGATGACTTGGATGTTTTAGCAGGCAGTTCAGGGGAAGACTGGGGGAGATGGGGTTGAAGTGGCAGCGGGGTAAGTACTTCCTTCAAGAATGAGAAAGCTACATATGGAAACCAAGACAGGGATACTATTTTTAGAAGGTCAAAATGGGAGAGGCTGAAAGGCTGACTTGACACTGAGGTGCCAAACTATGCACTCGAGTCCTTACATTTCCATTACCAAGGGACTGAATTAATCCCAGAACCTGAAGAGCCTGCAGATAGTAGCCCTATTTATGGGATCTGGACAGCCTAATAATTAATCTCAGATCTTAATTGTTTCATGTCTGTACTCTATAATCAGCTTCCTTCCCCAAAGTAGAAACTTTTCTTGGTAAATAGTCATTCTTTAGCTTCTCTTAGGCCTTCTTCCTGAATCTCCTTAGATGATTGTTGCAACCCCTCTCCATGATAATTGTTTTCTTTGATTCCCTTGGTTAGCAGAGCCTTTATTTGAAAAAAAAAATCACTTTTAATGAACTTAAAAACACCAAACAAAACCTGTGATCTCATATACATGGTAGGATAGAAAAAAAGATTGTACATGGAGTTGAAGAGCTCTGTTATGTGCATCTTGCTTTTTAAGTATGTGATATATTTAACTTGTAGTTTTCAAAGCCGTCTTATTTGTATTGCCTTTCTATTCTCTTCTTTGTATTTTTAAAAAGTATGCTTCAGTGACCTTCTTTTCTTTTCATTTTTTTGTACCCTGGCCTTTCCTCTCTCACCCTTCCCCTGTGCAGGAGAAAAATGAAATAGCCCTTGTAGCAAATATGCTTAGTAAAGCAAAGCGAATTCCCACATTGACTGTATCTGAAAATGTTTATCTTATTTATGCATTTTGAGTCCATTACCTTTCTGTCAAGAGGTGGGTAACATACTTTATTATCAGTTCACTGCAGTCCTATTTGTGCCTTTTTACTGTAGCTATTCCCCAACTGAGCCTTCACAATCTTGTTTTAACCTCTTAGACCTTAGGCCTCCTTCTAGTTTCAAGAAGGAGTTTCAGTAGATTATCTGATCAGAATGGGCAGAAAATGTTAGATTCATGCCCATGGCTTAAATTCATATCTCTGCCCTTGACTAGTAACAAAAGATGGAGTGTAAAGTTCCAAGTATCCCCAAAGAAGCCAGTGCCTTTGACCAAGATATATGCTTATTTTGTGACTCCACATTTTTTTCGGGGAAGGGGGAGGTTGAGTGGCATTTGTCAGAACTTGAACAATTCCCCGAGATAAAAACATTTCCATTGATTTGGTACAGAGGAAGTACTAAAGGGATTGTGAGTGGGAAAAGTTTGAGAAGTCCTGGTCTAGACCATTCTCCTTAGTAGGGGGAAGCCCTTCTTTGTATGTAGCCTCTGTGTCCTGTAACTGATGCCAGGTGAAGTTAAATCTTATCATGGTTACCCTTTATAATTTTGGCATATCATTTAGAGATTGCTCAAATTCGAATTCACTGACATTAGATCAGGGGAAAGAAAGATAATATTTTCTTTGCATCCATTTTGTACCAATTATGTGCCAAGTGTATACAGGATGAATACTATAATCAAGAATAATTTCTAAATTAACAGCTAGGCAATCTTAAAATATATTGCTTTGTGATCCCTGCTTCCTTTTTGGATATTTGCTATCTCTTTAATCCTGCATTCTTGAATTTGGCTAGAGGTTTTGGTACAGATTACTGGCCTATAGTTTTGGGGTTTTTTTTTTGGAGGGGGGAATGCAGGGCAATTGGGGTTGTGACTTGCCCAAGGTCACACAGCTATTAAGTATCTCAGTATTAAGTATTGAACTCAAGTCCTCCTGACTCCAGGGTGAGTGCTCTATTCACTATGCTACCTAGTTGCCCCTGGTCTATAGTTTTTAACCTTAACAATTTTCCAGTTTTGAAAATCAGGACATTGCTTTTTTCCATTCCCATGGAGCCTCTTTTATTCTCCATAATATTTCAGAGGTCATTCAGTCTCAAGCAATTACATATGCCAGTTTGTTTAGTGCTTCTGACCCTGGTGACTCAAACTAATTAAAGATAGCACTCATCTCTACTTAATTTGAGTTTCAACTCTCTTTTAGTTCTTTGTCCTTTATAGTCTCGAGCAGGCCTGCACACAGCCTGAGGCTTGCCAAAAGATTTCGAGTAGCCTACGACAACCTCAGGCCACCCAAAATCCTTTGGCAGGCCATAGGTTATGCAGCCCTGGTCTAGAGATTGCTTTTGTTGGAGAAAATCAAAGCAGAATAAAAGTTGAGTAAATCTGTTGCTTCTCCATTGCCCATTGTGAAACCTATAATTTATTTTCTCCAATATAGCTTAAAAACCCCTGAACCTTTTTTTTATTGGCCTTAGTATTCATTGCCAACCTGAGTTTGTTGTGAACTTTAGCATTCTTGATGTTATTATATGCCATGTTTTTTATATTTCTGCTAGGTGGCACAGTGGATATTGCACCAGGCATGGAGTCAGGAAGACCTTCATTCAAATCAGGTCTTAGACACTAGCTGTGTGACCCTGGGCAAATTACTTAAACATCTGTCTGCCTCAGTTTCCTCAACTGTAAAATGGAGATCATAATAGCACCTACCTCACAGTTATTGTGAGGATCAAACGCAATATTTGTTAAGGGCTTAGCACGTTGACTGGCGTGTAGTAGGAGCTAAATAAATGCTCATTTCCTCCCCTTGTTCCTATGTTTTGTATATGGCTTCTTAATTTAATTTTTTTTCAATTAATGAAAATCTACCTTCTCTCATTCTAACCTTTTCCTCTCCCAGGGGAAAAAAGCCTTTGAAGGAAATCTGCATAGTCAAACAAAACAAATTAATGCACTGGCCATTCTGCAATATCTCTCAATCTACACTCTTTCTGCTGACCTTCTGTCTCTCATCTCCACTTGCCCATTGGGTGTTTTGAATGAGATTTCCCATGAAAATTTAAATTCATCATGTCTAAAACTAAACTCATTATCTTTCCCTCCAAATCTTTCACCCTTCCAAAATTTGCTATTACTCTTCAGGGTACCATTATCCTCCCAGACTTGCAACCTTAGTTTCACTCTTGTCTCCTCACTCTCAATCCTGTTGCCCCATTTCAGCCATATCCAATCTGTTGCCAGGGCCTTCCAATTTTTCCTTTTGTAACGTCTCTCACATATATACTCTCTTTTCCTCTGACGCTGTCATCACCGCTCATTATTTTATGCCTGGATGTTTGCAGTAGCTCTGGCCTACTTGCTGTTCCTCAAATAAGACATTTCACCTCCCTGCTCCAGACATCTGCACTAGCAGTTCTCTGGAAGTGTCTGGAACACTCTCTCCTTATCTCTGTCTTCTGGCTCCCTTTATGCTCCAGCTAAAATCTTGCCTTCTACAGCAAGAGATAAACAGGAAAATCATATTTTGCTAAAAGGTAACAAAGAAAATATAAATTAATATCAGAAGTGTTTCTCCATGTCTTTCAGATTCTAACTCTAGAGAAGTTTCCATTCTTCTCGAATTGAATTCTTATGGAGTTATTTGGCCTATCCTTTTTCTTAATACTTTCAAATTTTCTCCCTGTGCATGGCAGACTATGCCTAAGTTTCTTTTTCACAAACTTAGTCATATAGTGTTTACTTGCTCTCAAGCAGTTTCTTCTTGTGGGTGAGAATCGGGTCTAGAATAGCAGTTTTTCTTACTTTTACCAACCTAAAAAATTAAACTATTTAATTTCAGTTTTTTATGTACATGTACATGATAAACACTAGAATTTATTTTCTCTAATATTGAATAGGAAGTTTTGTTGAAGCTCAGGTGGCATGGATACCAAAAAAGTTTGGGAACTTCTGATATAGTCACAACCTGCTCATTTTCTAGATAAGAAAACTGAGGTCAAGGAAAATGCAATGACAGCCCAGGCCATAGAACCAGCAGCTAGTAGCAGAAGTGAGATTTGAACCTAGGTCCTCTTACAGCAAATTCTGTGTTCTTTCCACTATTCTACCATTATCTCTCGTGTCGTATTCACTCATTGGACCATCCAGGATAAGGGGGAAAAAGCTCCCTTTTTTTTCTTTTATGTCATATTCTTTCAACCTTGGAAGGATAATTATTATTAAAGTAAGTCAAGAAATTCCTAGCTGTTGTGCTTTTGGCAGTGTCAGGTCCAACAAATATTTATGTAGTCAATAATTGCTGACATTTTTATAACCCTTTAAAGTTTGCATTTTTGTCATTGGACCCTCAGAGTAACCTTATGAATTAGGTACTACAGGTTATATCTAGATTTTATAGATTAGCAGACTGAGGCTCAGAGAGCTTGCTCATGCTAACATAGCTGTTAAGTGTTGGAGTTGGCGTTTGAACTCAGATCTTCTTGACTTCAACTTTAGCACTCTTCTTTACCATTCCCAAGCTGCCTCCAGTTGAAGTTCCTCATCACAGCCTGGCATGGTGGATAGAATACTGATCTTGGAATCAAGAAGACCTGGGTTTAAATGCCTCTTTGTGCCCTATCTTAGCTGTGATACCATGGGAAAGTCATTTAACCTCTCAGAGCCTTATCTGCAAAATAGGAATAATAATACCTATAGTATCTACCTCACACAGCTTAAAGTTCAAATGTGATAACTATTGTAAATCATTTAATAAATCTTAAAGTTCTTTATGTCAGTTATTACTAATTTTCACCATGATTTCCAGTTCTTTCTTCTCAGTGCTCAGCAGGCCAACACCCCTATTCAAGCTTAACTTTCCTAACTTAGTTCAAGCCTTGTCCCAGTCCCTCTAGCTACTTGTGCCTTAACCTCTCAAATTTCCTTCCGGCTACTCTGTTATCTTGTATGTACCTAATTATTCAAACGTTTTCTCTCCGTTAGCATATAAGCCATTTGAGGATAGGGGAGGGGCTGTTTTTGCCTTTCTTTATATCCCCAGCATTCATCACAGTGTCTGTGCACATAAGTACTTTATAAATGCTTGATGATTTGTTTACTTGGTCCTAGAGTTAACAGTTCAGCTCAACACTTTTCTTTCAGGTCCCTCACTACCTTTGACATATTGCTCATGCTTTCTAAAACTCTAAGCCTTAATTACTCCTATTTTCTGTCTCCTTAGTTCATGCTCACATATTGCTGAATAGTACTATAGTAAGTCACATGACTGTGTGTGTAGGAATAGTTGGTCAAAAAACCTCCAATAGTGATTCTTACCACTACACCAACCCGGTTTATGAAATCACAGAAAAGGCAGGTAATAGAGACAAGTTATTAATGCCTTGAGTGAAGTAAAAGAAGACTTTCCCCTTTGTTTCTTTCCTTTTCTTTCTTTGTGTTTCTTCCTTCCTTCCTTCCTTC
>CM053622.1:613972897-613984310 GCA_028646595.1 Phalanger gymnotis | reverse complement strand
CTTTCTTTCTTTCTTTCTTTCTTTCTTTCTTTCTTTCTTTCTTTCTTTCTTTCTTTCTTTCTTTCTTTCTTTCTTTCTTTCTTTCTGTTTTTGCAAGTAAGTTCTCTTTAATGCAATTAGAGGGGCCACTGAACATACTTTCAGGAAAATTAGGGCATGAAAATCCAGGTCTCTAGTCCAA
The DNA here is from genome assembly GCA_028646595.1 of Phalanger gymnotis. Classification (NCBI taxonomy): domain Eukaryota; kingdom Metazoa; phylum Chordata; class Mammalia; order Diprotodontia; family Phalangeridae; genus Phalanger; species Phalanger gymnotis. The sequence goes on along the minus strand of CM053622.1, from coordinate 613,984,129 downwards.
TGAGGAAGAAGCTGGTCCAGACAAGGAAGAGCAAGTTAGTTGTGGCAGGCAGACAGGAATATGGTAAAATGGCCTGGCTAGATGGCTAGATAAAGCTGAAGGGCCAGCAAGTAGATATAGTGGGCTACTTTGCACATACTCAGTCTCCTTTAGTTGGGCAGGATCTCCAAAGGTGAGTACATTAATTTCCCTAGGGACTAAGGTCCAGGAATACCTGGTATGTATGATTGCTTATATATTAATATTTGTTGTATTATTGTGGCCAGTATGAGTATGGAATCTGATATGATTAGAATGAATTCAGTCAGTCAGTAAACATTTATTAAACTCTTACTGTGTGCTACGTACTGCTAAGTGCTGGGAATACAAAAAGAGATAAAAAAATGTTTCTCCTCAGGGAGCTCATAATATAATGGAGGAAACAACAAGCAAGCAAATATGTATAAACAAGCTACAGGATACATAGAAAATAATCAACAGAGGGAAGGCTGGAATTAAGAGGAGTTGGGAAAGGCTTCCTATAGAATATAGAATTTTAGTTGGCACTTAAAGAAAGACAGGGAAGGCAGTAGGCTGAGATGAGAAGAGAGAGCATTCCAGGCATTGAGGATAGTCAGTGAACATGCCCAGAGCTGAGATAAGTAGTGTCTTGTTTGTGGAACAGCAAGGAGGCCAGTGTCATTAGATAGAAGAGTATCTAGTGGGGAGTAAGGTGTAAGAATACTTGAAAGGAAGGGATAGGCTAGATTATGAAGAACATTGAATGTCAAACAGATCTTGTATTGGATTTTGGAGGCAATAGGGAGTTATTGTAATTTATTGAGTCAATGGTAGGGGGTACTTCTGAATTCCAAATTTTCTCTCTCCCTCTCCCCTGCTGAGAAATATGATAGCAATTATGCATGTGAAATCATGTAAAACATATTTCCATGTTAGCCATATCACAAAAAAAGCAAGAAAAAATTTTTCAAAATGAAAAAATTATACTTCATTTTGCGCTCAGACTTCATCATTTTTCTCTCTGGAGGTGTATAACATTTTTTTATCATGAGTCCTTTGTAATCGTCTTGGATCATTGTATTAATCAGAGTAGCCAAGTCTTTCAAAGTTGATCATCATTATAATATTTCTGGTACTATGGATAATGATCTGCTTCTGCTCACTTCACTTTGCATCAGTTCATATCTTCCCAGGTTTTTTTTTAAACCATCATGCTCATCTTTTTTTTGTAGCACGATGGTATTCTCTTACTATCATATACCACAGTTTGTTCATCCATTCCCAATTAATGGGCATCCCCTCAGTATTCAATTCTTTGCCACCACAAAAAGAGCTGTCATAAACATTTTTGTACATATTGGTCCTTTTCCTTTGTCTTTGGAGTATAGATGTAGTAGTGGTATCGGCTAGGTCAAAGGGTACATGCACAGTTTTATAGCCCTCTGGGCATAGTTCCAAATTTTTATCCAGAGTGGTTGGACCAAGTCACAACTCCACAAAAGTTCATTAGTGTACCTATTTTCTTTCATTCTCATCAGCATTTCTCATTTCTGATAGATATGAGGTGGTACCTCACAGTTGTTTTAATTTGTCTTTCTCTAATCCATAGTGATTTAGAGCATTTTTTCATATGACTGTAGATAGCTTTGATTTCTTCCGAAGACTGTCTGTTCATATCCTTTGACCATTTATCAATTGGGGAATGGCTTTTATGTTATAAATTTGGCTCAGTTACCTGAGAAATGAGGCCTTTATCAGAGAAACTTGCTATAAAAATTTCAATATTACTTTATTATCTATGGTACCCTTTAGTAAAATGTAGATTCTCTGATTCTCTCTCTTGGTTAGGTATATTTTTGTCTTTGCTTTGCCTGAAATCATGATTGCTACTCCTGCCTTTTTTACTTCAGCTGAAGGATTATAGTCTGCTCCAGCCTGTTATTTTAACTGTGTGTGTGTGTCTGTCTGTCTGTCTTTGTGTTTCAAGTGTGTCTCTTGTAAACAACATATTATTATATTCTAGTTTCTAATCTATTCTGCAGTTTGCTTCCATTCTGTGGGTGACTTCATTTCATTCACATTCATGTTTACGGTTATGATTACTAATTGTAAATTTCCCTCTATCCCATTTTCTTTTTCATTCTTTTCTATTTTTCTCTTGTCTCTCCTCAGAAATCAATTTTGCTTCTGATCACTGTCTCCCTTAATCTGCCCTCTTTTTTATCCCTCCCCCTTTTCTCTTACCCACTTCCCTTCCTACTTTCCTTTTGGTTAAGACAGATGTTTATATCCAATTGGATATGTATATAGATTCCCCCCTTTTTAAAAATAAATAAATAAATAAATTGATTTTTAATTTTCAACATTCGCTTTTATAAGATTTTGTGTTCTAAAATTTCTCCCTTTCTTCCCCTTCCCCCTTCCCAAGATGGCATGCAGTTTGATACAGGCTACACATGTACAGTCATATTAAACATATTTCTACATTAGTCATGTTGTGAAAGAAGAATTAGAACAAAAGGGAAAAATTATGAGAAAGAAAAAGCAAAAAAGAAAAAGAGAAAATAGTATACTTCAATATGCATTCGGGCTCCATAGTTCTTTCCCTGGATGTGGATAGCATTTTCCATCATTGAGTCTTTTGGAATTGCCTTAGATCATTGCATTACAGAGAGGAGCTAAGTCTATCAAAGTTGGTCATTGCACCATGTTCCTGTTACTGTGTACAATGTTCTCCTGCTTCTGCTCACTTCACTCAGCATCAGTTCATGCGTCTTTCTAGCTTTTCCTGAAATCTGCCTGTTCATTATTTCTTATGGAACAATATGATTTTGTTACATTCATATACCACAACTTGTTTAGACATTCCCCAGTTGATGGGCATCCCCTCAATTTCCAATTCTTGGCTACCACAAAAAGAGCTGCTGTAAATATTTTTGTACATGTGAGTCCTTTTCCCATTTTTATGATCTCTTTGGGATACAGACAATATAGTGGTATTGCTGGATCAAAGAGTATGCACTGAATACTTAATTTAGGTAGAATTGTCATTTTTATTATATTAGCTTGGCCTACTCATGAGCAACTGATATTTTTCCAATTATTTAGATCTGACTTTATTTGTGGGAAAAGTGTTTTGTAATCATGTTCATATTAGTTTCTAGGTTTGTTTTGGTAAGTAGACTCCAAATGTTTTATATTATCTATAGTTACTTTACTGGAAAATGGAATTTCTCTTTCTGTCTCTTGCTGCTAGGCTTTGTTGGTAGTATATAGAAATGCTGATGATTTATACAGGTTAATTTTATATCCTGCAACTTTGCTAAAGTCGTTAATTGAGTAGTATTTTAGTTTATTCCCTAGGATTCTCTAAATATACCATATCATCTGCAAAGAGTGATAGCTTTGTTTTTTCATTGCCTATTCTGGTTCCTTCAGTTTATTTTTCTTCTCTTATTGCTAAAGCTAACATTTTAGTACAATATTGAATAATAGTGGTATTTTACCCCTATCTTATTGGAAATGCTTCTAGCTTATCCCCATTACATATAATGCTTGCTTATTGTTTTAGATAGAGGTTACTTATATTTTAAGGAAAACTCCAAAACTCTCTAGTGTCTTTAGAAGGAATGTATGTCGTATTTTGTCAAAAGCTTTATTCCACATCTATTGAGATAATCGTATGATTTCTGTTAATCTTATTATTAATATGGTCAATTATGCTGATAGTTTTCATAATATTGAACCAGCCCTGTATTGCTGGTATAAATCTCAACTGGTCATAGTACATTATCATCATATTTTATTTAAAATTTTTGCCTCTATATTCATTAGGGAAATTGGTCTATAATTATCTTTCCCTATTTTGACTCTTCATGATTTAGGTATTAGCACTGCATTTGTGTCACAAAAAGAATGTGGTAGGACTCCTTCTTTGCCCATTTTCCCAAATAGTTTTTATAGTATTGGAATTAATTGTCCTTTAAATGATTGGTAAAATTCACTTGTAAATCCATCTGGCCCTGGAGATTTTTTCTTAGGGAGTTCATTGATGAAGGCTTCAGTTTCTTTTTCTGAAATGGGGTTATCTTAAGTATTTTATTTCCTCTCCTGTTAATCTGGGCAATTGTATTTTTGTTAATATTCATCCATTTCACTTAGATTGTCAGATTTATTGGCATAAAGTTGGGAAAAATAGCTCCTAATTATTGTTTTAAATTTTTCTTCATTGGTGGTGAATTCACCCTTTTCATTTTTGATACTGGTAATTTGGGTTTCTTTCTTTTTTTGAATTAAGTTAGCCAAAGGTTTATTTATTTTATTGGTTTTTTCATAAAACTAGCTCTTAGTTTTATTGATTAGTTCAGTAGTATTCTTGATTTCAGTTTTATTAATCTTTCTTTTGATTTTTAGAATTCCTACTTTGGAATTTAATTGAGGATTTTTAATTTGTTCTTTTTCTAGCGTTTTCAAATTGTGTGCCCAATTCATTGAACTCCTCTTTCTCTATTTTATTTATGCAAGCATTTAGAGATATAAAATTTCCCCTAAGAACTGCTTTGGCTTTGTCTCATAAGTTTTGGTATTTTGTTTCATAATTGTCATTCTCTTGGATGAAGTTATTAATCGTTTCTCTGATTTGTTGTTTGACCCACTCATTCTTTAGGATTAGATTATTTAATTTCCACTTAATTTTTAGTCTATCTGTCCATGGCCTATTATTACATGTAATTTTTATTTCATCATGATCTGAAAGGATGCATTTAATATTTCTGCCTTTGGTGGATTGTGAGGGTTCTTTTTTGCCCTAGAAAGATGGTCATTTTTTGTGTAGGTACCTTGTACTTCCAAGAAAAAGGTATATTCCTTTCTCCCCATTCAATTTTCTCCAGAGATCTACTATATCTAACTTTTCTAAAATTCTGTTCACCTTCTTAACTTCTTTCTTATTTATTTTGTGGTTAGATTTATCTAGTTCTGAAAGGGGGACGTTGAAGTTCCTCACTAGTATAGCTTTGCTATCTGTTTCTTCCTTTAACTTCTCCTCTAAGAATTTGGATGCTATACCACTTGGTGCATATATGTTTAGTACTGATAATACTTCATTTCACTGTCTATGGTTCATTTTAGCAGGATGTAGTTTCCTTCCTTATCTCTTTTGTTTTTGCTTTGTCTGATATCAGGATTGCTATCCCTGCTTTTTTTTTTTTTTTACTTCAGCTAAAGCATAATATGTTCTGGTCCTATCTTTTACCTTTGCTCTGCGTGTATCTCCCTGCTTCAAATGTGTTTCTTATAAAACAACATATTGTAGGATTATGGTTGTTAATCTACTCTGCTATCTGCTTCTGTTTTATGGGAGAGTTCATCCCATTCATGTTTACAGTTATGATTCCTGTCTTTCCATCCTTTTTTCCCCTCTTGTTTATGCTTTTTATTTCTCCTTTTACTGTTTTCCTCCTCACCAGTGTTTTACTTCAGACTGCCACCTCCCACAATCTGCCCTCCCTTCTATCAGCTCCCTCTCTTTCCCCTTTCTCCTATTACTTCTTCTTTCTCTTCCGCCCTCCCTTCTGTCCACTCCCTCCCTTTTCTTTCCCCTTTTCCCTCCTATTTCTTATAAGGTAAGATAGATTTTTTGCACCCAATTGAGTATGTATTTTATTCTCTCTTTGAGCCAAATCCAATGAAAGTAAGGTTCAAACAATGCTCGCCTCCTTTCTTTCCCTCTGCTGTAATAGGTCTTTAAACCACTTCATGTGATGTAATTTACCCTTTTCTGCCTCTTCCTTTCCTCTTCTCCCAGCACAATCCTTTTTTTTTACCCCTTAATTAATTTTTTATCATCACATCAAAGTCAACTTATACCCACAAACTCTCTACATATACCCCTTCTAAATATAATAAAGATATAGTTCTCAAGAGTTACAAGTATCATCTTCCCATGTAGGGATGTAAACAGTTTAACCTTATTGAATAACATGGTTTTTTTTTCCTTTCCTTTTTTACCTTTTTATGCTTTTCTTGAGTCTTGTATTTGAAGATCGAATTTTCTGTTCAGCTCTGGTTTTTTCATCAGGAAAGTTTGGAAGTCTCCTATTTTATTGAATGTCCATCTCCTCCCCTGAAAGACTGTGCTTAATTTTGTTGGGTAGTTGATTCTTGTTTGTGATCCAAACTCCTTTGCCTTCTGGAATATCATATTCTAAGCCCTCTGATCCTTTAATGTAGAAGCTTCTAGGTCCTGTGAAATCCTGACTGTGGTTCCATAAAATTTAAATTGTTTCTTTATGGCTGCTTGCATTATTTTTTCCTTGACCTGATAATTCTGTAATTTGGCTACAATAGTCCTTGGGGTTTTTATTTTGGGATCTCTTTCAGGAGGTGATTGGTGGATTCTTTCAATGACTGTTTTACCTCTGGTTCTAGAAGGATATCAGGGAAGTTTTCCTTGATAATTTCTTGAAAGATATTGTCCAGGCTCTTTTTTTGATCATGGCTTTCAGGTAGACCAGTAATTCTTAAATAATCTCTCCTGAATCTGTTTTCCAGGTCAGTTGTTTTTCCAATGAAGTATTTCACATTTTCTTGTTTTTTCATTCTTTTGATTTTGTTTGACTAATTCTTGATGTCTCACAGAGTCATTAGTTTCCACTTACTCGGTTCCAATTTTTAACAAATTGTTTTCTTTAGTTAGCTTTTGTACCTCCTTTTCCATTTGGTCATTTCTACTTTTTAAGGAATTGTTTTCTTTGCTTTATTTTTTTCATTTGGCCAATTATATTTTTTAAGGAATTATTTTTCTACAGTCAATTTTTGTCCTTCATATTCCAAGAAGTTGACTCTCTTGCATACCTCTCATTTCCTAGTTTTTTTTTCTACTTCTTTTGACTTTTAAAATCCTTCTTGAGCTCCTCCAAAAAGGCTTTTTGGGCTTGAGACCAGTTCATATTCCCCTTTGAGGTTTTAGATGTGGGTATATTGACAATGTTGTCCTCTTCTAAATTTGTGTTTTGATCTTCCCTATCCCCATAGAAAGAATCTATGGTTATTGTCTGTTTCTGCTTTTTGCTCATGACGTTTGCCTATTTCTTGCCTTTTAAAATTGAGGTCTCCTGCTGGAGCATGTGGGGCACTGTCCCAAACTTCTTGTGCTGAGGGCCAGGGGCCTGGTCACTGGCTTTGTGTTCCTGGGCCTCAGGTGCTGGCAGCTAGAGGCTGTGGGGTTCTGGCAACTCACCTAGTGCTAAGCTGGGGTCATAGTGGTGGTGTCTGGTGTGTGCTGAGGCCAGGTGGGGTTTTTCTGTATTTCCCCTGGGCTATGCTGAAGCACATGGGGGTCTGGCTACTGGGGCATGCCTGCTCACCTAGGGCTGCTGGCTACTGGGGCATGCCTGCCCACCCAGGGCTATGCTGAAGCATGGGGAGGTCTGGCTGCTGGAGGATGCTTGCCTTCCTGGGGCTGCAGTGAAGCATTTACCTGCTCTGCCACCTTGGGGCTCAGGATCTCCTGCTGGTTTGCCAAGGTGGGGCTTGCCACTGGCTTGCTGAGATGCTTGCTGTCTTGGAATGCACTCCCCTTTTAGTTGAATGAAATGGTCCTTTCTTGTTGGTCTTCCAAATTTTCTGGGCTACAGGACTGCTCCACCCCATCTTTCTACTGTTCCAGGATTTTTCTGGGGTTATTATTTTGCTTTCTCTGCCATCTTGGCTCCCAGAAGTCCCTGCCAATTTTTCCCTCTTTGAACCATTTAGATGAGTGAGATTTCAGCATTGCTCACTAGCCCCACTCCACTCTGTTGATGAAATCACAGAAGGGACAAATAACATATGTAGCAAGGTATTCGTCTATTAAATAAAGTACAAAGAAGGCATTTCATTTTGTCACCTCTATTATTATATGTGAAGAAGTTCCTCTCTGATGGAGTTAGAAAGCTAGCTTGACATTGTTTGGCTAAAATTTGACCATTCTTCTGATGGCTTATAAAAAGCAAGCTCTGGGACGTAGAAAGCAGTTACAAGGAATGTGACCCCTGGTAACATAGAGGAGAGGACCAGCTATGCGGGGAAAACTCAATTCTAAGAGGGAATCCCTCTTCGCCTGTTAAAGAAGGGAAGGGATTTTTTTCTTTTCCTTGCAGTCCATTGACCTGAATCATATAACGTCTTGCAGTGGGAGCTTTTCTCCCAGTTAAAGGTGCTGCACCCAACATAGAATGGATACAGTAAGCAAAGATAGCTCCAAAGAGTTTTGCTGATGGTAGCAGAGAAGAAAGACAGCTATGGATTCAAGAGAAATTAGCCCTGACCATCAGGAGTTGAGCTGCAAAGTGGAGTAGACCCAAGAAGCCCATTGAAGTAGCTTTCCCAGCACAGACATTCTAACCAGGAGGAAAACATTAGGAGGTCAGCAGTGGGAAGAGAAGGACATCAGGTCCCGGCATTGTAGGAGGCATGAGTTGCTTGTAATGTTCATTACATATATACCTCAGTACCAGTGAACATTATGTACGTGCCCATTCCTCCAATTAATATTGTGTGTATTTGTGGGTTGGATGTTTGTAGCTGCAGTTCTTAATATGCAATCTTTATAAATGACTTTGCTTTGAACTGATTTTGTCTGCTGGTTCTCTGTTAAAGGTGAATACACTTGTAGGAGCTCATGAGCTCTATACAACCACAGAGTGCCTAGAACCTGGGGACCCAACAAGTGGATGTAAATCAAAGTTGTGAGGGTAGTCTCAGAACTATGACCTTAGATCATATGTTATCTTAATTGGGTCCCCTATTGCCAGAAGGCTGTCCTTTTACTCTTCTTTAATTGACTCTTTATTACATTCCTCATGGCAGCTTTACTGGAAATATACTTAATTTTGCGGGTTGGTTAATTTAGGGATAAAATCTAATTTCCTTTGGGGTGCAAACCTAATGACATCACCACATATGGTTTTGGCCAGAAGTCTAAAAAAAGTTTTTCAAAAAATTTGTTGAGTTTTTTTAATGTACACAGTTTCATAGAATGAAATATTCATCATATTATTTAATGTATCTAGTGACAACATCATCTATAGGTAGGTCCCAATTAGTGTGAATAATTAATCTTTGTGCACTTGAATTTGTACTATTTGGAGTCATAATTATGTAAAATATGGTCATTGTTTCTAGCCCAGTGGAAATATATAATGCAAATTTGAATAATACAACCACTAGACAGGATTCATTTTCCCCACTAATCTTAATTGGTACCTAGTTTAATTGGTACCTATAAGAGATGGTAGTTATAGTATCAGAAGGCAGCTTCATCATTTCACTTGTAAAGATGTTACCCATCTGCATTTTTAGTGAGACCTTCTTCTAAAACCTTAAGGATTGCTATGATCACAGGACAAGAGAGTAGACTTCTACTGCAAGTTGACCCATGTTTCACTTTCCAAGAAAGATTATATCAGGTCAGATATTTTCATGGTCAACAGCCAGATATCTTCTAGTTCCAGCTATCTTCCAGTTCTGACTAATCCCTTCTATATTTCATTAGCAATGAACAGAATCTGGGGCTTAGTTCAGAGATCTTTCACTCCTCTTAGGTAGTCTGGATCAGAAAAAGTGCCAGCTTCCAGAAACCTCACTTGGTTATACCTTAAGAGCTGCGAAATTTAGATTCTGAAATAACATTTTCAAAAGTAGTAAGAAATGGTATTATTTCAAAACCCAGATAAATGGTCTAAAGCTTTTATAACTCATTTGGTCTGTGGAATTGTAGATGGCACATAACATTCTACACTCAAAGTTTACAGCTATAAAAATAATCTTTGCTTTGATTTCTGAAAACTTTTATACATTTACAAATGCTATATGCTTATTTTTCAGCCAATTTATAGGAAGCTTTCTTAGCCTTCACTCTTGTGTTCATAGGAAAGAACTTTGTTATATTGAAAAATTCATGGTAAAGTGGAAAGAATGCGGAACTTGGAGTCAAAGAACCTGGATCTAAATCCTACATCTGCTACTTCCTACCTATGTAACCTAAAGCAAGTCATTTAATCTCTCTGCGTCTTAGATCTCCTTTCCATTACTGAATCTATTATCCTATGAAATAATAAATCTAAATTTGTTATCAAATGAAATGTTACATGTCAAAGACTTTGCAAAACTTAAAGCACATCATAGATGTTATTATTGATCTCTCTAACCCTGTTCTCCTACTATATTTATCCTCACTTTCTGAGCTAAACTCCTTGAGAAGGTAGTTTGCAATTAGTGCTTTCACTTGTTTTCTTTTCAATCTCTTCTTAATTCTCTGTGGTCCAGCTTCTGACTTCAAATGAGATAATATTTGTAAATTGCCTAGAAATGTGCCTGGTATGTAGTAAATGCTGTATAAATACTTATTCAGCTGAAACTGCCCTCTCCAAAGTAACAAATGATTTCTTAATTGCCAAATCTAATGACCTTTTTTTCAATCCTCATTCTCCTTGACCTTTCTGTAGCCTTAGACATCCTTTTTCTTGATATTCACCTCTGTAAGTTTTTGTGACACTGCTCTTTTGTGGTTCTCTTCCTTCCTGGAGGCAGCTATGTAATGAGGTAGATAGAGTTTTAGATCTGGAGCCTGGAAGATCTGAGTTCAAAGCCAGTCTTACCTACTAATTGTGTGACACTGGAAAAGTCACTTAACCTCTTTCTAACGTAGTTTCCTTAGCTGTAAAATGTGAATAATAATAGCACCAGCCTCCCGGTTTTATTGTGAGGAGAAAATAGGATAATAGTTGCAAAGCATTATGCACCTTTAAAGTGTTATATAAATGCTACCAATTACTGTCATCATCATCATCATCTATAGCATTCTCAGTTCTCCTGCTTCTTTTCAGTTTATTTTGCTGGATCTTCGCGACCCTGGTTCAGTCCCTCATCACATCATACCTGGACCATCATTATAGCCTTTTAGTTGGTCTTCTTGCCTCAAATTGTTCTCTAACCTATTTTATTGTGAAATGGATTTTCCTATTTTGCAGGTCTGACTATGCCACTCTCCTTTTCAGTAAATTGCATTGACTCCTTATCACCTCAAAGATCAAATATAAAAGACTTTGTTTGGTTCATGAACTGATTCCTTCCTACCTTTACCGTTTGCTTACACCTTATGTCCCTTCTGCGGTCCAGTGACAGTGGCCAGTGACACTGCAATCCAATGACACTGCAATCCAGTGACACTGTCTTGTCTTTTTTTTTTTT
>CM053622.1:613956770-613972397 GCA_028646595.1 Phalanger gymnotis | reverse complement strand
TCCAACAGAGTTTTCCCACTGACCTGCTAAATTGTCTTTGGTGTTTGTGGGTTGAGAAGCCATCTTGGGCTGGAGACTTGTTTCACTGTGTCATTTTGTGGGTTCCCTACCTCTAGAATTTGTTTAGAGTTATTTTTTACAGGTGTGTGGGAGGACTTGGGGGAGAGCTCAAGGAAGTACCTGATTTTTCTCTGACATCTTGGCTTTACCCCACCCCTTCCTAAAATGGTAGGCAGTTTGATATATGTTGTACACATGTGCTGTTGTGTAAAATTATTTCCATAGTAGTCAAAGTTGTGAAAGACTAAACAGATCAAAAGGAAAAAAAATCCAAAAAACAATAAAGTGAAAAAAAAATGCTTCAGTCTGCATTCAGCATTGATCTTTATCTGGATGTGGTTAGCATTTTCCTTCATGAGTTCTTTGTACTTGTCTTAGATCACTGTGTGTGACTAAGAAGAATTGAGTCATTCATAGTTGATCATTATACAGTGTTCTTGATACTGTGTACAGTGTTTTTCTGGTTCTGCTCATTTCATTTTGCATCAGTTTATACAGTTATTTCCAGGTTTTTCTGAAATCCTCATTTCTTATTGTACAGTAGTATTCTATTACATTCATAAACCACAGCTTGTTTGGCCATTGCTCAATTGATGAGCATCCCCTCAATTTCCAGTTCTTTGCCACCACAAAAAGGGCTGCTATAAATATTTTTGCACATGTAGGTCCTTTTCCCTTTTTTATGATCTCTTTGGGATACACATCTAGTAGTGATATTGCTGGATCAAAGGGTATACACAATTTGTTTGTCATTTCTGTGTAGTTCCAAATAGCTTTCCAGAATGATTGGATCATTTCACACCTCCAGCAACAGTGTATTAGTGTCCCAATTTTTTCCATAATCTCTCCAACACTTATCATGTTCTTTTTTTTATCATATTAGCGAATCGGATATGTGTAAGGTGTGTCAGGTTGCTTTAATTTGTATTTTTCTAATCAAAAACAATTTAGAGCACTTCACATACTTGTATGTAGCTTTGATTTCTTCATCTGAAAACTGCCCATTCATATCCTTTGACCACTTGTAAATTGGGGAATGACTTGTATTCTTGTAAATTTGACTCAGTTCTCTGTATATTTGAGAAATGAGGCCTTTATTAGAGACACTTGCTGTAAAGATTGCTTCTCAGCTTTCTGCTTTCCTTCTAATCTTTGTTGCATTGGTTTTGTTTGTGCAAAAGCTTTTTAATTTAATATAATTGAAACTATATTTTACATTCCATAATGCTCTATATCCCTTGTTTGGTCATGAATTCTCCCCTTCCTCATAGATATTACAGGTAGACTATTCCTTGCTCTCCTAATTTGCTTATGGTGTCATGTTTTATGTCTAAAGCAGTATCTTTAAATAGAAGGCTTGAGGAGAAAACTTGGAGAGGATGAAGATCTTGTTTTATGTTAATTTGAAAACAATGAAAAGAATTCTTTCTTTGAAAAATTTGGAAATTTGATGATTTAGTGTTTTGTTTTGAATACATTTTTATTTTCTTAGATTTCATTTTAAATTTTAAATAAAATAATGCAAATTAGTGCAGCTATATCCAATTTATCACAAACATGTGGTTTTATTATGATTTAAGTGTAATTAAGCATAGGTTTTTGTGTATATAGTAAATTCCTGTTTATCCAGAATCCAAAAATTTAAAAACTCAGATAGGCAGAATTATTTTTGCAGTGCTGTGCAATGATAACATCCAAAATAATGGTTTTAAAGCTCTGCAAGATAGTTTCAGAAATATCCAAGAAAGATAACATTTATTTTGTTAGGCACAGTTTATTTATAGTCAAATTTATTTTGGTATTCTAATTTTTTTTTGTTTTCATTTCGCTTTTTATTTGCACTCTAATGTCATATTTACTCCCGGGCCATAAGCTTTTGTTTCTTCAGTTTCTTCTGGGATATCTTTTTCTTTTGAGCAACCTGGTCCTCTCATTTAGGAACAATTTGTTCCTTTTCAGTGAGTATCATCTCAATATGGCAAGGAGAACTCATGTATGAGTTGATTCGACCATGAGCCCTGTAAGTACACCATCACATTTTGGGAGCCTTGTTAACCTGGATATGCTCAATGACAAGAAAATCCACATCCAGACCCTTCAGTTCTGCATTACTTTCTGCATTTTTAAGCATACACAGCAAGAATTCAGCACTCTTTTTGGGCCAGCGACCCTGTGTCCAGCCCCACTGCTTAGCCTGGGCACACCTGCCAACTCCACCATTATATCAATGGACGGGAACACGTTATTTCTTCAGTGTGTCATCTTTCAAATACTTGGTAGCTTTTCGGATATGCATGCCCTTGCTAGCTTGGGCTGTTTCACGGGTGTTCTTGAAGTGGACCTGGAGATCTGAACCCCTTGACTTGCATGATTTTGTGGGGCTTTCTGGATCAAGAGAGTACCTTACCATTTTAAATGATTACCTAGGACGGCTCAAGGGAAGAGGATATTCTTATATTTTTAAAATGAGTAATCTACACATGCTGTCACCATCAGCAAACGTTGACATCTGAAAAACACTGTTAACTTGAACGTTCGATAAAGTAGGACACCGCATTTCACAAAGTAGGAGATTATTGCATAGCTTCATTATATATTTCAAATGATTGAATTAACTCATTTATGTACAATTTTCAGTAATCTATATTGTGCTTTAATAAAAGATTATTTAATAAAATAATAGATATATGTTATAGCTAAAAACTAAATATTAATTGATATTCATAGCAAGGAAGAACAAAAAACAGATTTGTGAATTGAGGTCCCATTCACACTTTTATTAGAGATTGTTTCTTTGAGTGAGTTTGCATATCCTAATTAAAGGTGAAAACGTTGACTAAACATAGCTCCTTGATGTATGAGGTAAGACTTGTGTACTACAAAAGTAATTTTATTTTCCAGAAGCTAACTGGGCACATTCCAGGCAGAAATTTAATTAAACAAACAAGTTTTAGTTTTGGATTGAGTAGTTTAAAAGAAACACAATGAATTTGTTAATTGTTCTTTTAGCCTTGGTTATTAAAAGCTTCAGTCTTCTATTTTCACACATATATGCAGCCATAAATGAAAAAAATATGCACCTAAATGTCTATATGTATCTGAATGTTTTCCATCATTCAATCAGGTGGGATTAGATAGTCCTAAATTCAAGCTTCTCTGTCAAGTAATTATTAAAAGCAGTAGGGAATCTCCAACCTAAAGGAGGCAATTGGTGAATCTCATTGTTAAGAGAATGTTTTTCATGCAAATAATCTCCTAATTTATTTGCTTTGTAAATTTGGATATTTGCTAATATTTTCTTAAAATAGAGATCATCTATAGTTATATTTCTAAATTACTGCTTTAATTCAAAACACTATCTTTTATTTGGTAACAAAGTACTTTCACATTTATCTAAATTTGTTTATTTAAATGTTTATGACATTAACATTAATTAGGCTTATCAAAGCCTTAAATAGTAATTCTTTGACCTGGAGCATTTGGCACTTCTGCAGAGGACAGTTCAGTGGGGAGAGGGATACATTTTACAAAACAGGCCAAGGGACCAGATATTGAGATAGTGTTTGGGGATAGTCTGAGGGTATGGTTCTGAGCTTTAGGAGGCACATAGGTTGTCTATAGGAGACAAGTGCGATGATGATGGGATCCTTTGGGGGGCAGCTGAGACAGAGTAAGGGAATGGCCAAGGCTGGTATATACTGCTGACCAGTGTTAAACCATGAAGCATGAAAACAGGCTCCATTTTCTCCAAGTGTGTCCATTAGATTGTTAGCTCCTTGAGGGCAACACAAAACACAATCTTTTGCCTCTTTTTGTGTCCCCAGTGCTTAGCACAGTGCCTGGCCCAGAATAGTGCTTAACAAATGTTTATTGATTGAATTCTCTGGAGCAGAGTCCCAGGTTCATTGCGCTGGTTACTACATTGAGAAAGTTGGTTGTAAATTCCAGCGTTTCTTTTCTGACTTCAAAGTTGTATAAGACTAGGCAATTTTTTGTTGACTAGCTAAATAAAGGTCATAAATGAAAATGATGTGAAAGTGATGTGGTTAGAGCTTGACCTTGGCTTACAGTCTGAACCTGATAACGGTGCAAACATTATGGAGCATTCATTCATTCATAAAAATGTTTAGTGCCCACTGTGCTCAAAGAGGCTTTGTGCTCTCATTTGAAAAGAACTGTTTATCCTCTATCTTCAAGGCCTGCAGCCTGAAAATTGCTTTGAATCCATCACTACTCTTGAAATTTTAGGTATTTATAGTCTTTAACAATGTTTTTTTCTAAATGTACGATCAGTTCTGAATTTCCTGCGGCCTGATTTAGCTTTCCATTCATGTCAATAGCAGAATTAGGAAGAATTGATTAGTTTCCTTGTTGCCATAAAAATGTCTCACATTTATTTTTGCCAGCTCTCGGGTTGCAGCTGTTAGAAAGGGAAAGAGGTTTGCTTATCTCTACCTGAAGTTCAGATTTAGCCATAAGAAAAGGGAATTTAAGACATGCAAGTCTTGAGCATTAGCCAATCACATAACATTTCTGAGTTTAGTTAGCCTATTTGCCAAATGAGGGGATTAGATTAATGGTTACTACAATTCCTTTCAACTCTAAAACTTTATGATTCTCTGTTTTTTAGGCACAGTAGATAAATTCTATTCGTTTAAAAGAATTGCTTATTCTACTTGAAATGCTAGCTAGGCTATATTTGGTCTTCATTTGAGAGGTGATATTATTAACCCTCAGTGTAGAATAAGGACCAGGCAAGAGGCTGAGTGAAGTTAAAGCATGGATAAGATGAATAGTGTTTTAGGTATTTCTGAATTACATCTTCACATGGTGACTTGTAAATTTTATTTTAAATGCTATGAATTGCTAGAACATCAAGTATATACTCATTCAAATATAAGCAGAAAAATTCATGTCTCTATGTAATTGTACTGAAATAGTTATTATTTTGGATTTTATATAAGAATATAGAAGCTAAAGCTGACTATAGTTTTTGTTGAACTCTGATATTTATGGATAGGAACTCACAGACATTGATCTGAGCAAAGTTAACACGACTAGAATTTTACTCACAGTGCCAAGATGCTGGACTTGTTCACTTTAAACTGTGTCCTTTAAACCTATAATGGGAACATAATGCTTCCCCCTGATCCTCTGGACAGCCTTTCTGGCCTCCTGTCTCCTTGGGGACAGATTCTTGGCCTTCTTCCTATTTTTTGGACCGATGTCTGCCTTCCTGTCCACTAGAGATTGGATCCCTGACTATCCACCTTATGCACGGATCCATAGGTACCTACCTGTCCTTATGTTAATATATATTACAAATCTTCCTGATCGTCACCCTTGTTCCTTCTCTCTGACAACTGACCACTTCAAGTGTTTTACCTCAGATGTGTAAAAACAACATATTTCAGTTACTCTGATATACAATAACATTAATGAATGAAAGGGAGATAATTGCACAGAGAACAGTAACATAAGCGCTGAAGATAGAAACATACTTTCTAATGATAACAATAGAATGTGAAACAAGAAAAGTATACATTACTTCAAAGGAAGTTATTTTGTCTTAAGATACATAGGAAAGGATGAGATAAGGGAGGACATCCAGGGAAATTAAGGAAGGAAGGGGAGGATAAGCTCAATGTAGAAAACACCCATGAAGTAAATAATTTGAAACAAGACAGCATAATGTGGTGTAATGACCACTGGATAAAGTCAAGAAAATTGAGTTTTAGTATCAGTTTTATCACTTAGCTATGTAACCTTGGATAAATTACTTAACCTCTCAGCCTTTTTTTCTCTATCTGTATAATGTGCATAATATAATAATAGGCTCTCAGATGTCTTCCAGATCAACCTATTCCTTAATAAGAATTCTCTCTACATTGTACCCAACAAATGGTCATACAGCCTTTCTTGGTGAGGGGAAACCAACAATCTCCTGAAGCAGCTACTTGTTAAAATCCTACTAATTGTTAAAAATGTATTCCTTATACTAAGGAATTAAGGAAGAAAAGTGACAGGTTCAGAGAGAAAGGAACAGAAGGTAAAAGAATAAAGAGATCCAAGCAAACCATAAAGGAGTAATTAAGTTGTTGATTTATTCTGACTGGGAGGAAGAGCTAAAGTTGGGTTAGGTCTTGAAGAATGGGTTGAACTAAAATTGGCAGAGATTGGAGAGGGTGTGGGAGCAAAGGGACAAATTGCCAGCTGTGTGGTATCCTCAGGCTTCAGGTAGTACTAGGAGATGGTTGGAGTGATTGAGAAAAAAGATGTAGGAGATAATAGATTTAGAGCCTAAAAGAAACATTGGAGTCATTGCCATTGTTTTGCAGATGGAATAAAACCTGAAGAAGCTAATAAACTTGCTAAAGCCATTTAGCTAACTAGTGGCAGATCCAATATTCAAATATAGGCCCTCTAATTCAAAATGCAGTGCAGTGAGAGTTTGTGTTTAATATTTTCCAGAAATGTAAAGGACAGATAGTTAATTGGGACAAGATAAGGATAGGACAGAGCTGAATAAGAGTGAGAATCCAGCAAAGTATTAACAAAGGAGTAGAGTTTTCTTTTAGGGTTGGTAGTGCAGCATAATAGAGATTTGGGAACCAGGTTGGAGGGACATGTTTAACCACAGGAGATCTAAAGTGATCAGTTCCAAGATTCCAATTATATTCGTTAAACAGAATGTTGGTTTGTTTGTCTTCATAGTCAGGCATTCCCAGATGGTCACTGAGTTCAGCTAATGGTGAGCCCAGTTTCTGGTGGGGGAGAGATGGGGAATGAGCTTGCCTGCATGGTATGTTGTCTCCAGATGGTCACGGAAGGATGCTTATTTAGATATACATGATAACAGATAGGAATATATTTCCAAAATAGGGAAGTAAGTCACTAGAATTGAGAAGATTTCTTTAAAAGAAAGTAGAGGTTATGATATGGAAAGTGAAAGATAATACCAATTCTGATAATATAATAGTGATAGCCAAAATTAATGTATAAAAAGCTTAGAAATTTGTCGGAGATTTCTATTTTTAAAAGAATGGGCAAAATATTGTTAGAAAATCAAGACTAAAAGGAAAAAGTGAGAGTAAGGGAGGCCCCCTCCCCCCTTTTTCAAAGTGCTGGTGATGAGGGATGTTAAAAAATACTGTGAAGAAAACTGAATGGAAAGAGTAAATAAAACAGTTTTCAAGAGCTTTCTCCTTATTTATATATATGATATATAAACATATATAATGCATACATATGATATTTAAAGAATAATAAATAATTAATGAAGAGCATAGCTAGAAAACACCAGGGTAAAGAAATAGAAACAGTAAAAACCAAAGGACACATGAGCGAAAGCATTATAGAAAGGTTCAAAATGATGAGGGAAGAAAAAGATGAAGTGAGTATAGTGTTACACACACACACACACACACACACACGAATATGTACAAGATATTCCAAAAGTCTTAGGGCAGTTTAAAACTTCAATAGTGTAGATGTATTATGTGTTATAACAAAGTCTTATGTGTTATAGCATACACATGCTATTAAAGTTTCAAACTGCACTAAGAACACCCTGTACAAATTCATACGTACATATGTAGGTATGCATGTATGTATCACTATTCTTAATTAATTTTTTTCTTCACTCATCATCTTCACTCTTATCTATAATGCTTTTTCTCATGTGTTCTTTGATTTTTACTGTTTCTTTTTCTTCACCTTGATATTTTCTAGCTGTTACATATTAATTACTTACTATTATATAAATATTACATATATGTGCACACATATATCCACAAATTGTAAGAAGTAGTGATTAGCTTAAAGAGGAAAATGGACAAATTCAGATGTCATTGAAAAACAAACTATGGATAATGAAAGAATTCTTCATGGAACCTATTTCAAGATCTAGAAGAGGTGAGAAGAAAGAATTTGATACAATTCTCTTTTAACAGAGGTGACCAGGGGTGATTTGATGGTTTGGAACCTCTTCTGCTGAACCAGACATATGCTCTGACCTCTTGTTAAGGGACATATAACATTACTGGGATGACACAACAATTCCTGATTGGTCCCCAGTGATTGGGGGAATATTTCATGGAAGATGATTGGCAACTGAGCATCTGGTGAGATGAATGTAATGGGCTATTTGAGATATTTCTTCATGTTTTTTGTCTACATCCATGCATGCATGACTGTGAATTTGTGTATTAAGCATTTTCCGTGGTAGAGAAAATTAACAGTTGCCTTACACTGATGGCTATATTGTATATATGCTGTTTACTTTTTCTAGAAAGGACACTGTTTTCCTCATTTTGGGACATGGCTAAGAGATTTTCCTTAGAGATGCCTTAGAGATTTTCTTGGAGTTACTGTAGGGTGGGAGCAGAGCCATAACAATATTAATAGCTAGTATTTATAAAGCCAAAAAAAGAACTTAAAGGATAAATCTGAATCCATGTGAGGATAGACCCTTGTTGGGGCCCTCTGGGCCATGGAGTACAATAATTAGCTAATAAAATGTAGCATCTGGGCCCCCTAATCAGCTTGCTGCTGCTTCCTTCCAGCTTCATGGTAATCTGTAACTTATGACTCCCATTTACATTAAATCCAGGCCATGTCAAAATGAATCATGTTACTCCATAGTAAAACAAAGGGCACTTAAAGCAGAAAGCAACGTAAATAACAAGGAGTTAAATCATGAAGTGAACATTCTTACTACCTATTTCTCAAGACTACCATCTCCCCACCTATGTTTCAGGAAAGTACTAATCTAAGCTTCCAATAATAGTGCTGTTTTCCACATGTGTTTCCCAGAGACGACTCTCTCTCCTAGTTAACACTATCTGCAGAAAAAAAGAAGCATTTATCAGGTCATCCATGGCAGTGTTAGACTGGTCTATGGCAACAATATTGGGCGCACAGGGTTTCTTGGCTAAGAACTTCAAAGCATTGCAGAAAGCCTTGTTATTTCCTCTTAGGTGTCAGAAGAGAAGAAAACCTTTTGAAATGGATTCTACCTAGAAGTACTAACACAAATCATCTGCATGCAGCTGAAGGGAAAGTTCCCTCTGATTTTATTCATCGCACTCTCAATTGCCTCTTTCTTACCCCCCCCCCCCGCAAGATTCTTAACATTCTTTAAAATTATGAATGCTGCAAGCTGCTGAGATGATGCACAGGATTCTGGGTTATGTAGCTCCCAAAGAGAACATGTAATAGATATTCTCCCTACCTTTTCAGAGTATGAAAAAAGAACTGAAAACAACAGGCATCACTACTCAAAAAAACAAAACAAAACAAACAAAAAAAAAACAAGCAGCCTTATCAGGTCATTGAAGAGAAAAAATGCTGTTGGATCTGACCTCATGACCGAGTTCTGTAAGACCTTTGGGGCCTATCCAAATATATCTTTGTCATAGTTTTAAATAGTGTGTGACAAAAGGTGAAATGAACAGTTGTTTAGTCACGTTTGACTTTTTGTGACCCCATTTGGGGTTTTCTTGGCAAAGATACTGGAATAGTTTTCCATTTTGTTCTCCAGATCATTTTATAGATGAGGAACTGAGGTGAACAAGGTTAAGTGACTTACCCAGGGTCACACAGCTACTAAGTATAGAAGCTGGATTTGAACTCATAAAGATGAGTCCTGACTCCAGGCCTGGAACTTTAACCACTGTGCCACCTAGCTGCCCTGAAATGAATATAGATCCAAAGAGTGCTGATTTTTTTTGAAAGGAGAGGGAGCATTTGCAGTATTTTTCACTGGCATTAAGATTTTTATATGAATCTTTCAACAAAGATGGGCTAGGATAGAAATGAGTATTGGTGGTTGTTCTTCACTCAAAGAGAACCAAAATTACATTACTATGTTGGGGTAAAGGTACAGTGTGTCTGATTGACTGATCAGAACAAAATGAGCTTGGAAGGCTCTACCACAGGTTGGGCATAAATAGTCTATAAGAACATTTGAAGTGGAGATGTCTCTAAATTTGCACATCTCACATTTCCTTTGAGCTACTGAAATTCTGCTGTGCTATCAGCACCTGCTTTGACAGAGACACTCCATGCTGAGCAGTCCTGTGCCAGTCTCCCTTGTCTCACAGTTGATTCAACAGTTCTTCAGAGACCTTGAGAACATAACTTGTGTCACTTCTTCTGACCTCCATGTGAGCCCATGTGTGAGTTCTTTGTAAAATAGTTTTTTAGGCAAATGTACATGTGGCATTCAAACAACATGACCAGCTCTTCAGAGTGCACTCTGCAGTAGAATAAGGACCTCAGTGTCTGGTACCTTATCTTGCCAGGTGATCTTCAGAATCTTTTCAAGGCAATTAAAATAAAAATGATTCTATTTCCTATCATGGGCTTGGTAGATTGTCCAGGTTTCAGAGGCATATAATAATAAGGTCAGCACAACAGCTCTGTAGACCTCCAGTTTGGTAGCCAGTCTAATATCTCTTCTTTCCCACGCTTTCCTTTGGAGCCTCCCAAACACTGAGCTAGCTCTGGCAATGCTTGCATCAACCTCATCATTTATGTGAAAATCCTTGGAAAGTGTGGAAAGCCAAGGTAAGTAAACTTATCCACAGCATTCAAAATTTCTCCCATCTGCTGTAACCAGTGGTTCCACATATGGATGGTGTGGCACTGGCTGGTAGAGAACCTCTATTTTCTTGATGTTAATTTTTAGGCCAAAATTAGCACAAGCAGCAGAGAATTGATCCATACTTTATTGCGTCTCAGCCTCAGAGGTGGCATTGAATGAACAATCATTTGTGGCCAAAAAGGTACACACCAGCTTTCCTTCCACTGTAGTCTTGGCTTGTGGGATTTACAAGTTAAATAATTTACTGTCAGTGCAGTAGCTGACTTTGGTGCTGTTTTTGTCCTCATCTGATAGCATCACTGAAAATATACTAAAAAGCACAAGACCAAGCACACAGTTCTGCTTCATTCCATTGGAGACTGGGAAAGTGCAAAAACATCGTCCATTATCCAGAACCCATGCAAGCATGCTGTCTCTCCAGGAAACCACATTTTGCCATGATTTTCCACAAGACTAGGTAAAAATGGTAAAATGGTATGGGCAATATCTTTTGACTCGCTCATAAATTGAATTTGTGAGGCAGAGTTGCATGCAATCATCAACCTCACTCTGTCTTCCATAACTATTGAAATCCAGTGGTAAGACAAAAGTTAAGACAACTGGTGATGGCTTGGGATGCAGTGGATGACTGGTATCTTTGATGTCTAACCAAGCTCTGAATGCTTTAGCTGTCTTCAAAGTTGTTGGAGCAAATTGTTCTCATTTGCCATTTGTGGGGGAGGGCACCTTCACATGTTTGGGATAAACACCCTCCCTAATTCGTTGATAGGTTCAAAATCCTTCAACCTATCTGCAAAATGGTTTACTGGGATGTGGCTGATCTGCATGCTATAGCTTCTTTGGAACCACAGGCGAGAGTATAATGATTCAGGTGGACACTAAAGCAGCCCTCACACAAGAGGTGCTAGTCTTCCCTGAACACCTACATCCCCAAAATGAGTATAAAGCAGCTCTGTATCACATGGTCAACAAGATGGAGGACTAGACAGTTCTCTTGAGGGAAGTGATGGGATTAGGACAAGTAGTTAAGGGTGGAAATTGAGTCAAGTACACTGACTCCATCTTGTGACTCAATTCTGGAGCTAGCTCAGTTCCCTTTCTAGTTAATTATGGGTATATTTAGTCCAACTTCTGTCTTGTGAGAAAATTCTATTTAATTGTGGAAATTGGGAGAAAGCCTTATTGCATTGTTTGAATCTAGTGCTGCATGGAATGGGAAGCAGGACCACCTCTTCCTATTGATTAGAGATACCTTAACTAAGGATTTAGGTTATGCTGACCAGAAATCCAGTCCTATCTAAAGACTGATGCAAGGAGTTTTCTTACAGTTATGCATCTCAAGCAACCCATGTGTTTAATTTGAAAACGGGCCTTGTACTGACCAATCAGTTATTGTTTCCATGTTCCCTTGATTGTTCACAGACTCTTGTGGGGGTGGGGGGTGAGGAGTGAGATACCTCTTATTCTGATTTCAGGGAATTGTACCTTTTTGCTCTCCTTCTCCCAACTTGGAAAGTCCCTAATCTTTCCTCCAAGTAGAAATTAAATTTCCTAATGTTGTATTGTTTTCTTTTAATTAATTGGACTTATTTGATTGTTTTTCATGTATAAAAGTCTGCCTCCTCCTGCAGTTAGGAACCAGACCTTGTAACAACAATGCTGCTGGCAGCTGCTGTGGAGATGTAAGACCAACAACACCAGCACACAGAATGGGTACTAGCACAGGTTTTTTGATTTGATTTTCTAAGGAAAGCAACTTCAAGGAGTTTACATTCTCACTTTAATTAAACATACATATATCATTCACTTAGTTCAGGGGAAAATGTCAGCACCCCGAACTTCAGAGAAAACACAAACAGAAATTACAAGCAGAAATTATATAAACAGAGCAAATAACATAAATCAGCAGACAGAGCTTCTAACTGTCCATAGCAATACATACATACATACATACATACATACATACATACATACATAGTTACCAGAGACAGAAGCACCAACATCTGGGTTTTCAAAGCCAGGGGCGCTTCTTAACAGCTACCCAGAGTCTCGTCTGGTGAAATCACAGGAATGTTTCCAATGAGTGAGCCCCAAAGCAAAATGCTAACTTCAGAGTGTATATATACTTCTTCAGGGTCAGAGGGCATCACAACCATGAAACTCAAACTCATGCAACTTAGGCTTTCTTGTGACTTAAGTAGGTCATCAAAGACTCTTGATTCAATCAAAGATTCAGAGGCACTTGATTGCCTTACTGCTGAAAAGCACTCCAAAAGAAAAAACAGTGAAAAGTCTCACTTCACTTGCCATTTCAGACCTAAGCTGAGAGAAAGTCCTGATCCTGATTTGTTAGGCAATTGGCATGCATTGCTTAATAAACTGTTATGCTCAGAAGCTTGAATCATTGTTTTTTGTCATTCCATCTTTCACCTGCCACCCTTTGACCCTCATGACCACTCAGATCTCTCCAATATAGGAATTATATGTAAGAGGTAAAACAGTTTTCTCCATGGTCTAAAACATCAGAAACCGGAAGGCAGAGCCAAGATTGCTGAGTAAAGGCAAGGACTCACCTGAGCTCTTCCCCAAACCTCTCCAAATACCTTTAAAAATTACTCTAAACAAATTATAGAGCAGCAGAACCCACAAAAAGACAAAGTAAAACATTTCCAGCCCAAGACAACTCGAAAAGTCAGTAGGAAGGGTCTGTTGCACCAGGGTGAGAGAGGAGGGTAGTCCAGCACAGGCCACTCGAGCACAGCCCCAGCCCCAGCAAACTAGGAGCAGGCCTTGGGAGTGACTAAAACAGCAGTGGCAGCGGCAGCAGCTGCTTCCTCAGCTCTCAGCCCATAGATGATAAGATTGTTTAACAACTGGTCAGAAGGAGATTACAAGGGTCTTTGTGCCAGCCCAGAGGAAGAAATCTGTTGCTTTGCTCATACTTGGATCTGGGTCCTGGGTGGCAGTCCCAGGGTGAGAAGGAGCACTAGCATAGCAGAGTACTCGCAGCCACAGCAGAGGGAGGCCCCTCCTCACAGTTCCAAGGCAGAAAAGAGTGCTTGTGGTTTCTCACAGACTAGAGCACAGGCTAGGAGAGTAGTAAACACCTCTCCTTAGATTATACCACCTTGGAAGAACTGAACACTTAGAGGTCCCTAGAAATATCTCTGAAAACAGCTGCACCGGACCCCTGAAATTTGGGACAGTGTGCCCTCCATCCTGAAAACTGAGCCCTACTTTAACAAAGACTTAAGCATCAACTAATAAGCTGGGAAAATGAGCAAACAATGGAAAAAACTCTTGACTATTGAAAGTTATTATGGTGACGATCAAAAGAAGATCAAAATACACACACTTAGAAGAAGACAACAAAGTCAGAGCTCCTATATACAAAGCCTCCAAGAAAAATATGAATTGGTCTCAGGCCATGGAAGAGCTCAAAAGGGATTTTGAAAATCAAGTAAGGGAGGTAGAGGAAAAATTGGGAAGAAAAATAAGAGTGATGCAAGAAAATCATGAAAAACAAGTAAACAGCTTGGTAAAGGAGACACCAAAAATACTGAAGAAAATAATACACACTAGACCAAATGGTAAAAGAGGTACAAAAAGTGAGAAGAATGCCTTACAAAGCAGAATTGGCCAAATGGAAAAGGAGGTCCAAAAGCTCACTGAAGAAAATAATTCTTTAAAAATTAGAATGGAGCAAATAGAAGCTAGTGGCTTGATTAGAAATCAAGAAATGATAAAAGCAAAAGAATGGAAAAACAAAAGAATGTGAAATATCTCATTGGAAAAACCACTGACCTGGAAAATATATCCAGGAGAGATAATTTTAAAATTACTGAACTACCTGAAGGCCATGATTGAAAAAAAAAAAAAAGAACCTAGACATGATCTTTCAACAATTTGTCAAGGAAAACTGTCCTGATAGTCTAGAAACAGAGGGTGAAATAGACTTTGAAAAGAATCCACCAATCACCTCCTGAAAGAGTTCCCAGGTCAAGGAGAAAATGTTGCAAGCAGCCAGAAAGAAAATTCAGGTATCATGAAGCCACAATCAGGATAACACAAGATTTAGCAGCTTCTACATTAGTATGATATTCCAGAAGGCTATGGAGCTAGAATTACAACCAAGAATCTCCTACCTAGCAAAATTGAGTATAATTCTTCAGGGGAAAAATGGACATTCAATGAGATAGAGGACTTTCAAGTATTCTTGATGAAAAGGCTAGAGCTAAATAGAAAATTTGACTTTCAAATACAAGACTCAAGAGAAGCATAAAAAGGTAAACAGGAAAGGGGAATCATAAGGGACTTAATAAGGTTAAACTGTTTACATTCCTACATGGAAAGATGGTATTTGTAATTCGTAAGACCAACCTTTTTCAGCGGTGGAACCAAGAAGGCACTGTGAAAGGAAGGAACTATGGGAGCTCTCTCACAAGTTCTGTCAGATACATCTAAAAAAGTGAATATGAGTAGATTTGAGAGAGTTAGAAGCTGCTAGTAGACTGAGAGGAGTGGGAGTGCCAGGCACATGGAAGGGCATCAGACTAAACCAACTGGGAACAGCAGAGGATCCAGCCAGCCTGAGGATCTGAGAGAGTGCCGGGTGAGCAAAATGCTGGAGCAGGAACAGGCCCTGGCAGAAGTACCAGCTACGGCCATGATCAAGCCCCAGGCCTCTTGGCCCAGGACTGGAGTCTGTTGGAGAGCAGAGCCTGTGGCTGCGGGAGCAGCTAGCCTGGAGGCCTCCAACCCGAAGTCTAAAAGTTTGAAAATCACCTTCTTAAACTTCCAGGGGATGTGATGTGCAGGTAAAACAGCTCTTATCCCTCCCTTGAATAAACCCAGAGAATAATGCCTCAGGAGAAACAGAAGAGCCAGAAGGGGGGCTTCAGTAGTGAGAGAAGTGGGGGAGAGGGCCCTTCCTTTAGTGGCAGAAGGAGACTAGTTGTGTC
>CM053622.1:613926654-613956270 GCA_028646595.1 Phalanger gymnotis | reverse complement strand
GAGTTACTCAAAGAAAACAAAGGCCATTTTGCTTACCAACACACAAGGAGATGGACATTCAATGAAACAAAGGAATTCCAGACCTTCCTGATGAAAAGGCCAGAACTC
This sequence comes from Phalanger gymnotis, assembly GCA_028646595.1. NCBI lineage: Eukaryota > Metazoa > Chordata > Mammalia > Diprotodontia > Phalangeridae > Phalanger > Phalanger gymnotis. Next base: position 613,956,162 of record CM053622.1, on the reverse strand, counting down.
AATGGAAAGTTTGATCTCCAAATACAAAACTGAAGAGACACATAAAAAGGTAAATGGGAGAAAAAACCCCTAATTAATCAATAAGGCTAATTAGTTATATCCTTATATAAGATTAGTTTTATATATGTTTTAAAATATATATATGTATATATGTACATATATACATATACACATGTGTATAATGTAAATCTTGAGAATAGTATACTTATGACAACTGAAAGGGATATTCATAGACTGTGGATATCAGTATAAAATAACTGATATAATGATAAAAATATATAATTAAGAGATATAAAGGGATAGTTCTGGGAGAAGAGGTAAGGAGGTAGTAGGAAAGGGCAAATTATATCACATGAAGAGGCACCAAAAAGTATTGTAGTTGAGGGAAAGAAGGGATGAGGTAGAACAGTATTTGAGCTTTACTCTCATTGGATTTGGTTCAAGCAGGGAATAACTTGATAACCCTGATAAGTATAGAAATCTAACTTGTCCTATAGGCAGTAGGAAGGAAAGGGGGGGAAAAGGGGAGGGCAGTGGTCAGAAGGGAGGGAAGAAGTAGCAAGGGGAAAATGGTAAGATGAGTGAGGGGAATCAAGAGGGTAAACTGAGGAAGGTGGTGGTCAAAAGCAGAACTTGAGTGGAAGGAGAAAGGGAGAAATAAAAGCATAAATGGGGGAAATAGGATGGAGAAAAAAGACAGTAATCATAACTGTGAATGTGAATGGGATGAGCTCTCATAAAACAGAAGCAGATAGCAGAATGGATTAAAAACCATAATCCTACAATATTCTGTTTACAAGAAACACATTTGAAATGGGGATACACACAGGGTAAAGGTAAAAGGCTGGAGTAGAATATATTGTGTTTCAGCTAAAGTAAAAAAATCAGGGGTAGCAATCCTAATCTCAAACAAAAGCAAAACCAAAGATTGATCTAATTAAAAGAGATAAGGAAGGACACTACATCCTGCTAAAAGGCACCATAAACAATGAAGCAATATCATTGTTTAACATATATGCACCAAGTGGTATGGCATGCAGATTCTTAGAGGAGAGGTTAAGGGAGTTACAGGAAGAAATAGACAGCAAAACTATAATAATGGGAGACTTCAACCTCCCCTTCTCTGAACTTGATAAATCTTACTTCAAAATAAACAAGTTAAGGAAGTGAATAGAATTTTAGAAAAGGCAGATATGATAGACCTCTGGAGAAAACTGAATGGATAAAAAGGAATATATTTTTTTCTCAGTGGTACATGGCACATGCTCAAAAATTGACCATGTACTAGGCATAAAAACCTCACAATCCAGTGGAGAAGGGCAGAAGTAGTCAAAACATCCTTTTCAGATCATGATCCAATGAAAATTATTTGTAACAAGACCTTTATTAGGGTAGTTAGAAGGAGCATATATAGACAGAGGGCACAGGTGTGAGTTGAATATGAAGGGATATCTAAAAAATAAAATTAAGAGGTGAGAGACGAATCCACTGGGAGAAAGAGAAAGGGAGAAGTAGAATAGAGTAAATTATCTCACATAAAAGAGGTAAGAAAAAACTTTTCCAATGGAAGGGAAGAGGGAAGAGGTGAGGGGGAGTGAGTGAACCTTACTCTTATCAGAATTGGCTCAAAGATGGAATAACATACACAGTCAATTGGGTATAGAAATTTATCTTACCATACAGCAAGAAAGTAGAGGGGAAGAGAATAAGAGAAGAGGGGGAGGGGGAAGTGTGAAAGAAGAGAGGGCAGTTTGGGGGAGGGGGAGGTGTGAAAGAAGAGAGGGCAGTTTGGGGGAGGGGATAGTCAGAAGCAAAACATTTGAGTTTTTTGAGAGTGAAAGGAGAGAGAATAGAAATGGGAATAGGATGGAGAGAAATACAGTTAGCAATAGTAACTGTGAAAAAAATTGAAGCAAATTTCTTTGATAAAGACCTCATACATGTAGAAAACTGAGTCAAATTTATAAAAATAAGAGCCATTCCCCAATTGATAAATGATCAAAAGTTATGATCAGTTTTCAGATGAAGTAAAGCTATCTATAGCCATATGAAAAAATACTCTAAGTCACTATTGGTTGGAGGAATGCAAATTCACTTCTGAGGTACTACCTCATACCTATTAGATTAACTAATTGTACAGAAAAGATAAATGATATATTGGAGGGGATGTGGGAAAAATGAGACATTAATGCATTGTTGGTGGAGTTGTAAACTGCTCGAACCATTCTGTAGAGCAATTTGGAACTATGCCTAAAGGGTCATAATGCCGTGCATACCCTTTGACTAGCAATACCACTACTAGGTCTGTATCCCAAAAGAGATCTAAAACAAAAAGGAAAAGGATACAAAAATATTTATAGCAGCCCCTTTTTGGGGGTAAAGAATCTGAAATTGAGGGGATGCTCATCAGTTGGGGAATGGCTAAAGAAGTTGTGGTATGTGGTTATGATTGATGGAATATTATTGTGGTATAAGAAATGATGAGCAGGATCCTCTCAGAAAAACCTGGAAGGATTTGCATGACCTGGTGCAAAGTGAAATGCACTGTGTACAAAATAATAGCAATATTGAAATATGATTAGCCATGAATGATTTAGTTACTCTCAGCAATAAAATGATCCAAGAGAACTCAAGGACTTATGATGAAAAATGCTATCCATCCCCAGAGAAAGAACCGTTGGTGTCTGAATACAGATTAAAGCATACTTTTTTTAAATTTTGTTTTTCTCAAGGATTTTTTCCTCTCTATGTTTCTTTTCACATGACTATTATGAATATGTTTTGCACAACTACACATATATAACCTATTTGGGATTGCTTGCCTTCTTAATGGGGGCGGGGAGGTGGGGAGGAAGGAAGAAAGAGAATTTGGCACTTACGGTTTTAAAAATGAATGTTGAAAAATTGTTTTTACATTTAACTGGGGAAAAATAAAATGCTAAATTAAAGCTTAAAAAAACCCACCAGAAACCTAAAAGAGGTTTAAAAAAAATCAATGAACCATCAACAAAAAACCTAATCCCTAACCTAAGCACTCATCACCCCTTTCCCCTCCCCACCTACCATGCTGCTGGCAGCAGGGCTGCACAAGCTAACCCATATGCTTGCAATATAACTCAACCCTAACACCCAAACTACTCCATCTCCTTCATCTCAGTTCCTCCGATATCAAAATGGCAGAAATTTGCTCAGGCTGAAATAGCATCATGTCAGCACTTTGTGCCACAACATGACTGTAGCAACAATCTGCTAGCAGCTACTGTGGCTGTGTAAGATCCAAGATTAGCAATAAGAGCTGCCAGCACAAGTTCTTTGATCTGCTTTACTAAGGAAAGTAACTTTAAGGGGTTAACAATCTCACTTTAATCGAATATACATATATAACTCACTTAGTTCAAGAGGAAAGGCCAACACTCTGAACTGCAGAGCAAGTACAAACAAATTACAAACAGAGACAATATAAACAGACCAAATCACAATTCAGTTACCAGAGAAGAACCAGTGGGTCTGGGTTAGCAAAGCTGGGCTGCAGTTAAACGGCTTGCCCAGAGTCTCAACACTCCTTCCATGAGTGAGTCCCAAAAGTCGAATACCAACCTTGGATCTTATATACCCCTCTCAGGGCTCTGGGGCACTTCATTACATCAGTGCTCAGGGCTCTGGGACACTCGATTACCACAGTGCTGAGACTCACTCAACCAAAGAACAGTGAAAAATTCCATTTTGATGGCCATTATATTTGAAAGGCAAGACCCATCAAAGGTACTTTATTACCTCAGCATTCCAAAGGAGAAGACAACAAAAAGCCCTGACCTGATTACCATTACATTGTCTTAGTGCTCAGAAACACTCCAAGACAAAAAGATCCCATTTTACCTGTCCCATTGAAACAAAGGCCAGAATCATTAAAGGCACTTAAGAGAAGAACAGCGAAAAGCACTTCCCTGATTACCACTACAATGATTCAGCCAGAGAATGGAGGAACAGAAAGAACTGGGGCAGAAGATGTGTCTGGACTTGCAACAGGACCAAGTTCTATGCCCCAACCCCTCTCCTCTCAGTGCCATGGAGAAACAAATTCCAAACAGCAGAAATTTGCTCAGACTGTGATAGCAGTTTAGCAATCCTCTGTTATGCTGGACTGGAGAACTGAGGAACGGAGGAAACCGAGGCAGGATATATATGTATGTGGCTGTGTGGCATACCACTAAATCTGAGAAATATTGACTAGCATGCAGCTGGGGCCTGTTCTGTTCCCTCAGAAATCACTTCAGGTAGAGAAAAACATTTCCTGATGGATTCACAGAATTCTATCCATATGTTAAAGAACAATTAGTACCCATGCTACACATATTATTTTCAAAAATTGAGAAAGCACTTTACTAGAATCTCTTTTGTGAGACAAAAAATAGTCCTAATGCCTGAATCAATGAAAAATAAAACATGGAAGAACTATAGACCAATGTATAGAAATTCAAAAATTTTACATAAAATCCTATCAGATTGACAATCTGTCATACATTTGATAGTCTTGTCAATCAGCAATTGTCCCGACATTTATTTTGACCAAGCTATATTTATACCAGAGATGCAAGAATGATTCAACATGAGGAAAACAGTCAACATAATATTTAAAAATACCCCAAATCATATAGTTATCTCAATAGGGGGCGGGGGGAGAAGCCTTTCACAAAATAAGACATTCATTTATACTAAAAAAAAAAACCTAAAAAAGTAACTGATATAAGTATAGAGGAATCTTTTTACAAAATATCATAAAAGGTATATCTGAAACCAAAAGCAAGCATCATATGAAACAGCACTATACTAGAATATTTTCTATAAAGGAGTAAAAGAAGATACCCACTCCACTATTATTTGCTATAGTTCTAGAAATGCTAGCAATAGCAATAAGGCAAGAGAATAATTTAAGGCATAAAGATAAGTAAAGAGATAAAACTATTCCTATGTGCTGATGCTATGTTGACTTCTACAAAAATTGACAAAGATATTGATCAAGACAATAACTATCAGAGTTGCAAATGATGAAAGAAAACCTTCAATAATCAATTGCATTTCTATATGACAAAAAATCCCAGTGACAATATTAGGAAGGGAAATTTTATATTCATAAAATATCTGGGGAATTAGTCTACCAAAGCACACAAGAGATTTGTAAAAAGTAGTTTGCAAAGTGTTTCTTAAAGAAAAAAAAACAAAATAGCTGGCAGAGTATTCAGTGCTCATGGCTAGTAGTGCCAACACAACAAAAATGAAAATACTACCAAAGTGAATTTACACTTTTAACACTGTGCCAATCAAATAATCAAAGGCTACTTCATAGTATTTGACAAAACGATAATTCTTTTGTAAAAATTAAAAAAGGTAAAAAAAATTAAGTGGTTGTCACACCAGAACAAAAGTAGTAGTCAAAATAAAATTAAAAGTCATAAGAATGAGAGGAAAGGGGGAAAATGTTGATTTTCAAGATATGAGTAAAGGGTAGATTTTAAGAATAAGTGGCATGAGATGGGAGATATAAAGGTGAAATTGAGGATCAAAGGAAGAAGAAAAAACATGAACCTAAAGGGAATTAAGATGTTTTTAGAAAACTGGGTAGGACTAGTAAAAAAGTTCCTACTACTAACTTTTCTGCCCAGTAATTCTGTGAGCTCCTACCAACAAGGTGTCTAATTCTGTTTGAGGATGATAGGCAAGAACATTTTTATGAACCTATGGAACAACAGGGAGAATATTAATCAGTAGACAGATTAGGTGCCTGCATCTGGAGAAAGGAGGGCCAAGCATGATTTAGAACTGAAAGGGAACTTAGAGATCATGTAGTTCAACACATCCATTTTTACAGATGGGGAAACTGAGGCCAGGTGAGGTTAAGGGAGAAATAGGAGAGAGGAATAGAACAAAAATTTAATTGAGTATGGTATATTCATATGAAACTAATGTGTAATCAATTTAATATTTGTGAAAAGTATAAATATCTAAATATCTTTTATAAAATAATAAAACACAAATATTGTGGATATAAAAGCACTCAAAATTATACAAACATAAGATTTTGTATGAAAAAAACACCTTTAAATAACAGTTTAAATATTGGTTGTGGGATATACTTTCTTCTGAATTTTAATTTTCAGATTGAACATCTTATTTTCCAATTCCATTATTTAAGAGCATCATTTCTCTATTACCTCTTCATTATAAGGAAGGAAGTCACTACAGACATGGTAAACTATAATTTTAAATTTATTTTCAAGTGATTTATTTTTAAGTAATCCTTAGTAAGTAAGGTCTTAGGTTAGTGATTAAATTCTAAAGTAGTTGTGTAATAAAATTTGTATTTAGAGACGTTGTAGTTCTTAAAAAATACACAAATTCATAGTGCTGTTAGCAGTTTGTATTAGAGAAGATTAAATATCCCAGAAATTAATCTACTTTGTGTGTAACTGGCAGATGTTGAGGATGCTCTGAGGCTAGATGAAAGAGGAGGAACAACTGTGCTTTAGAGTTACACGGTTACCCATGATTCACTGACTCTATTTAAGAATATCAGTAAAGAGCCTAAGGGATAGTAGTTGGTCTTGAGAGACTTGTCTGCCAGTGATAAAGGAAGCAATGTGGCCAGAAGAAAATTAGCATTTTGGCAAAAAAGCAGTTAGCTTAATCAAGGGAATGTGGAGAGTGGGTTGATAGTGGAAGTAGGTTCTGAATGAGAGTTACTGACTGAGTCATTTAGTGCTAGGACAGATGTGGAGCTGGTGAGGCCTGAAGCTCGGCTGTGCCATTAAGCTCTGGTCTGAGAGACTGTGTGCTGCAATAAGATCTGTACGTTCTCCTTCCCTCTCTACAACATATATACTTTCATGAGAAAGACAATAAAGAAAGACTTAATAGTGCTGTCTTGTACAACATATAATAGTGGTAGTATTTAACATTTATGTAGCACTTTAAATTTCACAAAACACTTTGAAAGAGATGTTAGAAAAATGAGTAGTAATTGCATAACTTCCAATGAGTACATTAATGGGTCCATTTTATATGCATAGCTCATCTTGGAATAAATTATTTTCTTGACTTAAGGTAAGTTAATGTTAAAAGGAATCATCATCGTCTAATATTTTTCTTTCCATACCTCTTCTACTTATGTTCAGTTAAGCTTTCAGTTCTTTTCAAATTATTCACAAAGAAATCCTACAAGATAATCACCTAAAACACCATTTGCATAGTGGTTAGAAATACCTTAGAATTGCATAAGTTCAGGCCCCACTAATTTGGAATTTATGATAATTTGGATAGGAGGAGACTGAGGTTTTGCCCTTGTGCTCTATCTGGAGAGATTGCAAAGTAAATGCATGCTGAAAGCAAGATTAAAGGGGATTAATTCAGTTCAATAACAATGTTAAAGTATCATTTATATAAAATTGATTTGTTAATTGAAAATCATTAACTTTTGAAAGCTTTCTATTAGGCAAGACTTAGACCTAATTGTTATTATTGTATGCTCTTAGAAAATATAGATTATGTAAACTGTTCTAATATTATTTCAGATTCACTTTTAGCATGATTTAGTAGAGTTTTAATGTATAGTTACTAGTATGTAACTAGTAAGGTAGTTTTTATTTTACTTGAATTCTCAAAACTAAAGAATGATACTTTTTATTTAATATACATCAGAAACTGATAGATAACAAAAAACCTAAAAATTTTAGCATGGAGTCTCCAACTGTATTTAATTTTTGTTTTAGTGAAAAATAATTACTGAAATACCATCTTTTATTTTCATGTAAAAGGCAATTAATATGCAGTCTTATAAAATGTAACTGCCTGTATTATCAGTTATAAACATTGCCTGTTTTCTGACTTGTAGGGTATTCATTCTCATTCAGTCTTACTGTCTTTGCCTTTATTAAAGCATTCTTCCCCCCTCACAGAAAGAGATACAAGTAATTTCATGGATTAAATTTAGATGTTATAGTAATCTTTCAGAGGAAAGCCCTTTGGGTCCTCTATGCATTTACACAGTGGCAGGAAAATTACTCTGTAGCTGTGAAATCTGGACCATTATTTTAGAAAGATTTTTTTTTTCCCATCTAGGGAGATGTGTTGCATCCTTTGAAGCAGAAAGGAGAGACCAGATTCATTATCTAAGAGATATACATGGACAATGTAATAAGTAGATCAGGATATGCTTCTTGATCTCCTGTTAACTTTGTGATAATGGACAAGTCTCTTAGTGTCTCGCTTTTTCCATCTGCTAATTGAAAAAAATAATGAAAACTTTGTATATAATAGACAATAATTGCTTATTTAATTGGTTTTATGTTACAAGCATAAATGTATACTTATATAACACTAAAACATGTAAAATTTGGTGACTATTTTTATTTATATTAATAGTATATCTATACTCTTGTACATCCTTTTTATTTTATGAAAATACCTTTCTTTATGTTTGCACCCCTTAGTACTATGCAAACCTTGAAGGTCCCTAGGTTGTCTTCAGTAACAAAAATAAAACTAGTTTCATCTTGTCTTTTCATTGTATAATATTCTTGTTGTGTGGTAGTTCTGTAAAAACTTTCTTTTTTAGTTTCTTACCTGACCTATTTGATCAAATCTGTAGAATAGTGCCTTCTTGGTGATAAGAGAAAATTTCATAACTATAGTGGTCCAAGTGGCATCATGCGTAACATAGTTTAAAAACAAATTACCTAGACAGTACTTTGTGATTGTTCAAGGATAGTCTCACACAGTAGAAAACGGCTGCGCCACCCCTACCATTTTCTTTAATCCATTTAATTTCATTCTTTGAATACAAAGGATAAATGCGTATTTTTAAAATATCAATGAGTTTGAAAAAAGTATATTGAAGAATTCTTAGGAGCTTGGGGCACTGTGGGGCTTAGGAAGAGAGAAAAAGGGGAAGAAGCATCAAGTTTATGTCTCTGGAGTCTGTAAGGGAAAGCTAGTGCCCGAAGTTCCCTGGCCTTATTTACAAGTATTAAGAATTAGCTTCAGGGCCTGTTTTGGTCATTGGTAATTAAGAGATTAACCTAGAAATTGTGAGTGAAGAAACTGAGTTTGGAAGCTTTAACAATTGTGATAAGAACATGTTCTACATTTATATTGAAGCAGGGTTGGAATTTGGAGTTTGAGATTTGAGTAACAGGATCATTTCAGTGGCTGTGTGGCATATTGAGAGAGTGAGTCAGTGGATTTCAGCTCTCTGGAGCTCTGAACTCTGGACTTCTGGTTGTGTGTTGTGGAACTAGATTCTATACAGGAGTAGAATTGTGACCTTGTTACTTGTGTCCTCTTCTTGTTCAGTCATGTCCGACTCTTTGTGACCCCTTGGTCCATACCGTCCATGGGGCGTGGCAAAGATATGGGAGTGGTTTCCCATTTCCTTCTACAGTGGATTAAGACAGAAAGGGTTAAGTAACTTGCCCAGAGTCACACAGCTAGTAAGTGTTTGAGGCCATATTTGAACGGAGGTCTGTTCTGACTCCAGGCCCAGAACTGCTATCCGTTGAGCCACCTAGGTGCCTCCCATCCCCTTCTGCTATGCAATAGATATCGGCTAAATGAACTGTATGTTTTTTTTCTAGATAGATTAGATTCTTTCTCCTATAGTATAGGAGAAAGTAGTATGCTTTAGTATACTAGTATGCTAGTATATATTTAGTATGCATAGTATGCTTCTGAACTACTAGTTTCAGTTCAGGAGGAATTTGCCCTGATTAGTGATGAGACAGGGTAGAGCACAGGGCTTCCTGTGGCATAGGGTATTGAGATGGTGTGTATCATTTATGATAGAGGCACTCATCTGTGGTGATTTGATATTTACAAACGCTTTTCTCTTAACAACTTGGTAAAGTGCAAAGAATGTGGAAAGAAAAGGGGGCATAATAATAGGTTGATTCTTTGTTGTTGTCCTATACTTTGTGACCCTATTTGAGGCTTTCTTGGCAAAGATGCTGGAATGCCATTTCCTTTTCCAGCTCATTTTATAGATGAGGAAACTGAAGCAAACAGGATTAAGTGATTTACCCAGTTATTAAGTATTTGAGGCCAGATTTGAGCTCAGCTCTTCTTGAGTTCAGTGCACTGAACTCAGGTCCAGTGCACTGTCCACTGAACCACCTAGTTGCCCAGCGGTTGATTCTTACTCAACCTAAAATGTCACCAGTCACAACAACGATTCCTTATTTAGGTGATGCACAGATAGTAGTGGTTGTCCAGTTGTCTGTAAAATTGTGAAGTCCTACTGTGTATGCTAGGAACTCTGTCTCTACTTTTATGGCAATATTGATATGATTAAAAGTACACAGGAGTTCAATCAAGTAATTCTATACATGACCAAAGTGGTCATGTACCATCTGGTGTAAGAAAAAGTAAAGGAACAACATGGTCTATGGCAGTGTCAATTTTACAGTTCTTCTAAGGCTATATCAAGCTTATTATTTTGATTACTTTGGCCAATCTGACTTAAACCCCTAATTTAACTTAACTGATCCTTTGATCATAGTATAAATAACCTAATTCTGACAGACTTCTCTATCTGTGTTCACCCCTCCCTAAATTATTTTTAGTTTTTTTAAGCGCTAGTATTTCTTCTCACAAACCTGATCAGAAATACAACTAAATGCAGTATATATAATAATATATATATGTGTGTATGTATATACATATGTATGTATGTATATATGTATAGATTGTTCCAGCACAGAGAGCTGTAATTAAGAGTTTTATGCCCAGAATAAATATCACAAACTACACTTGAGGCAACAAACTTGAAGAAACTCCTAAGTTGAGGGGAAGGGGGAATGGTTCCTCAAACACTTCCCTATTAAGGGGAGACAGAGTACTTGGGACACTGGGGAGAAGAAAGGTATGGTTGAGGAAATAGAACAGGGCAGAAAGGAAAAGAGCTCACTTTAGTCCATCATTTGGTAGATTTCTAATTATTCTTGCTAACTAGGTGCAAAGCTCTGTTTCTGTGCTGCTGAAGGACTATAAGGGCTCTACATTTGTCACCCTGGGACAAAACCTTGATTACTTTACTCTTCTTATAACTCTGGTAGTATGCATATAATTCAGAAGTTATAAGCACTCTGCTTTTATGTTGTAACAATGCTCTCATAAAATCTAATTTGAATGGTAAAATATTCTGAATAAACTGGAGATTGGGTTGAGTGTCTAAATAAATGTGTTTGCACTGCAATTTTCTAGAGGATTTAAATCAATTTATCTGTTTGGTCATAGAATTTGTTCATAGGAACGTAGTCCTGTACATAATAAATGTATTTTGAACTGAAATCCAGTAGAAGAAAGATATCACAAGATCTCTCTGGATTATACAGATTTTCACTTTGTAAAGTGCTTGGTCAGTCTAGATGACTGTATTACTTTTTGGTGATATTTTTGCATTCTAAGGCTCAAATTTATGAAAAAGACTTGTATTATAAATCAAAATGCATGCAGTCACTGAATGGCTCCCTGGAATCTCAGGAAAATTAGAAACTACCTTTCTCCTCCCTAGTTCCTTCTTTCCCTCCTCTGTTTTCTTCCCTTCTCTAGGTTGCTTCCTGGGATCTTGTTACCTATTCCCTTATCTAGTCCTTAAAATTCAACTTACCCCAAAGCTGCCTAGGTTGGGAGTCTGTGTTGGCAGGACTGGAAGAAGGAGGAATGGTATTAATTAATACCATTAATTAATGTTATTAATACCAAATAATACCATTTAATCATGGATTAATTAGGTTTTTGGAGGCTGACCTAATGGCTAAACTACCAATTCCTCATTTATTTTCTATTGGAAAATATGTTCGAAGTAACCTACAAAGGCATTTTTGGAATGTAACCCATTCATATGTTGGACACTGCCTGATTAAATATGCTTCTTATCTGTGGTTTCTTGACCATGTGATTTAGTTTCCAGTTTGTGTATATGAATGTAAGTATCTTTAGGCAATCACATGAATCCCTGGAGCAGAATTACGTATTTTACCCTTTAAAGGTAAAGGATCTTTGCTGAGTTTGAAAACACGTTTTTGTAATCTCCCTGGGACCTCCAGTTCTATTACCCTTTTCTTCCTTCAGTACTGTTAATAATAACAGTGGTGCTGTTAGTATTTGAAAGTCTATACAAAAAATAAGAAATTACTCCAGTAACAAAATAAAGTATTTATGAAATGCATTATGTTTTATTTAATCGGAGGGAAGTACCAGAAGGAAGGAAAATTGTTAGAGAATTATTATATCTATCACATGATTCTGTTTCTTGGCCTCCAAGGGATAATTTTTAATAAGGCTTTGGTAAGTGTGTTCTATATCTGATTCTAAACTAGCAATCTTTGTACCTTGAGTGAGTGGCAGGAAACATGACCTCAAATCAACTTCTTAAGGAAAATTTAGTTTAGCAGATGTTAGAGGAGAAACTGTGGGATGCTGCACAGCTGCTGCTGGGGAGACCAGGTTAGGGAAAAGCTCACCTGGAATTCTACCACCAAGTGGAGAAAGATACTGCCTCCCTGTTTTAACTAATTATTCATATTCATTACTAAGTAGAGGTAGGCAATAGCAGTGGTCTGAAAGTGCTTTCAGGAAAGTGAGTTTATTGCTTCCCTTCAGTTGTGGCTCTCTACTCTCAAAAAAGACTGCCTTTGTATATAAAAATAAGCTATAACTGAGATGAAGGAAAGGAAATGTTGAGTTCAGAAAAATCAAAATATTTTTCATCCTTTCATGTAAAATTTTCTTCAAATTTAAAGGAATTTGTGCCTATTCTCAATGTGTTTGCATATGAGTTTGCCAAAGAAAATTTTATTGTAGCTAATTTCATACGTATTTTTATTTTAAGAAAAGAAAAGGAAGCAACTAGAATGCTTTGGACTCCTTTGATATTCCCCTTGACCTTCTCTCCCCAAGTTTTATATGTCCGAATTAAAGATAGTAATGGTGGCCAAAATGCTTATGTGTTTCTATTAAGATATTAAAATATTTGGTAATGCTTTTTGTCCTTGATTTTTTGTAATATTGCACTTTTCTAATATTTTTGTAGCATCACTTCTGTACACTTATAAACAAATCTTTTTTCTAGATTTATTAAATGACTTACATTGGAATGAAGTCAGTTCTACTCACCCATGCTGTTTTGAGGTGACTGTTTTGTATCTTAACGCATTCATTTATTCAACACAAGTTTGCATTTGTAGTGGTCATTTACAATCTTTGCTTAACTTTAATGCTTTTGGTATGAAATTATTAAAAATTTATTCATGGACATATTATATCTCTTGTTAATGGCCTTGAATTAAATACACATGGTTACAGATTATCTGGAGTAGTTGTTAAAGTAAATATTCAATTTCAAGCTTGATTATCATTCATTGCTTAACCAAACATAGTGATATTAGTACCATAAATTTGATACAGTGTTGCTTCATAATTTTGATGCTTTTCTGTAGTAAATTTGATATAGAACAGTTGCTTAAGAAAAACTGCTCAATTGTGGGACCATTTTATGGAACACATCTGGGATAATTAGTTCAGGATGTATACTATTTAGGAACAGAGGTTTTCAATAATCTGGAATAAAGCATGCTCCAGATCTGTTTTTCTTAATGAATAGAGTAACCTCAAGTTATTCAATTCTTTAAGGTATTAGTTGTGCTAAGAATATAATTTTGAAACATATTAGAAGGAAATGAAGACTAAGTTTTATTTAAGATGCCAAATAAGCAGTTTACACCTGTTAGTATGTTTCGTTTAGAACAGCTGTGTCTTTTATTATCAGTAAACAGATGCAGAAAGTAATGGAATGTTTTAAAGCAATATGTTAATCCTGTTCTCCACTTCTGAACTGTCTCACAATATAGTGATTAAATATTAACTGTATTGCAGCTGTTACTTACAATTATAGAATTTCTTAGTTAATTTCTTGTTCCTAAGCACAAATGTTTTAATGTTTGAAGTCCAGATTCCAATTCCCATCTTTACAGTGTTTGTCAATTTAATTTTTTTAGTTTATTTTAAAATAAACTGTTTAAAGTGAGGTTATTTAGCTATTTTAATAAATTATATGTATATATATATTTATTTATATATAAATATCCCCACAAACTCAGATATGTTTCCATATATTATTTATATATATACCCTAATTGAAAATTTCTTTCAATTGAATAGACTATGTAAAAATCAATTAACTACTCATTTAGTTTTCTTGACCTATTCAGAGGCATAATTCTTTAAGGGTGAGGATGGTGAGATTTAGGGCTTGTTTGGTTTTTTTTTTTTTGGCAGCATCTTTACATTTCTTTACAAATTTTCATGTTTTAAAAGGTTTGTGCAGATATGTATATGAATTACCTAAGTATGTTTTCATTCATTCAATTCATCATCAGGGTACATACATAGCACTGTGCTTTTTAAAATAGTGACATAATTCAATGGAAAACCTTGTGGGAGTCAGCTTCATCTCAAATATCAATACCTTTTGGAATGTAATTAATTTTATTGACACATTTTAATATGTTTGAATATAGAGAAAGATATCTGTCCTTATTTAAAGTACTTGAAAAGAAAGCCATTAGTGTTTTTCCCTTAGTAATATTTATTTCAAAAGGTATAATCACAAATAGTACCACCTCAGTCTTTGAGGAGAGGCATGGGCTTAGATTCATAGCCTAGCTCAGTTCCCATAGAGCACAGTTCCAGTTCCAAGTTCAAACCCCTACTTGGGGTCAAATCCCAGGCACCCTGGCTTCTCAGGACTTTCATGATATGCTGACTGGTTTGCACCATCTTTCCTGCAAGCATGGCTTAAACTCCCATGTTCCTTGGGAACTACCTCTGGCACCTGAAACTGAGAAATACAAACAATGCAGAACAGAAGCAAACTCTCTCAGTTCTATTCCTTTTTTTTTGGGTGGGGAGGAGCCCAAGTGAAAAAGAAGGAGCAAGGGAAGAAAATCCAATCCCTCTCACTGGTTCTGTTCCTGGAGGTCTCTGTGAGTGAACTGGAATCTTCTTCCTCTGGACACAGTAAGAACTGCCAAAAAGAGCACAGTAGAGAGGAGGAAAAGAGCAGCAAGAAAAAAAGAAAGACTTACTCAGATTCCCAGTTTTAAAGATGCAGACAGCCAATCAAAGGAGGCTACACTACCAGAGGCCTCCATAGTGGGCAATCTGGACATGTTTCAAAGGCCCCTCAAGGGCACCTCCGTGTTAACAAAAGCTGAAGTTATACATTTCCCGATTTGAAATTTGCAGTCTCTGGCAAATAGGCAGGGGTACATTTTTTTTAACGTAGTCTTTGTCCTAAACTCCAAACAGTTCGCTATGATTTCTGAGGTGGCATATGCAATATCCTTTCACTTGTTTCCCCAACACCATGCATTAAAGTCTCAAATATGTTCAATCCCTCATGTACAGATAAAAATCACAATTACCTCCAAATACAAAGTTTTCGTAGATTCACAAAACAAGCAATATTTCACAAAGTTCTCCAAATAAACAAAATAAGCATTTTATAACACTTAATATCTCTACTTGCTTAGCCTTAACCTTTTAGGATCTTTCTCAATCCACAAGCAAAAGAAGGAGCAAAGACAAAGAAAACTTGCTTCCATTTCAAACAGAAACCTGGTCCACACTTAGCTTTTCGAGCTACATGCAGGGATTTGGAACTTGGGCCAACTTGGTCTTGCTCCTTTCTCAAATTGAGAACCTTCTCCTGGATGAAACTCTTCCCATGATTCTCTCAGTGCATAAGATCATCCTACTGGAGGCTACATGAAGAGTGTCTCTTTCTACACAGCATACTAAAATTCCATAGGGATTCCTCTAATACAAGTGATCCAATCTCCATAGAGGTCCAGGCCATTTTCTCCAGCTCTGATCCTTAAGTCCACCCCTAATTCTCCCATGCTACTTGCTACTGCCCTGCTACTGCTAGGGCAAACCAAATTGAATTGCAAACTCACCTGTCAGAACAAAAAGGCCAGTGGGTTCAGTCAGAGAAGCAACAAAAGAATAGATAGCAGTACTTGTGGATTTTAGGCACAGGAATTCTTGCCCTCTGAAGTTGTAGGATGTTTTGCTTTCACAAAAGGCAAGTAGTACAGGTATCTTTAAATGTAAAAAGAACAATATAAACATTTTTTCCTAGATAGTAGCAGTCTAGTGATTCAAAATTTTTCACAGAAAACTTAATACCAGCACTTATATAGGACTTATATAGGACAGTAATATGGAAGAGTATCAGAATGTCAAACCTTACACAGAACTCAGTAATACAAAGTTTGTACAATTATATTTTTAAAAGTAAAGCAATCGACAAGTGAAAAATTTGGAAAATTACATCAATGTATCTGATTTGGGAGAGAATGCTCACTGGTACATTTACAGCCTAAAAATCCCCCCCCCAATTTTCTTTAAGATTTTGCATTTAAAAATGCAAGGGTATTTTAAAAAAATCAATAGTTGTATGCAGAGGATCTCTTCAAGTGTCCCTTCAAAAGCAAAGGACCCAATTTTATACCAGACAAGGCCCCACATGTAAAACAGCCCACTCTGATCCCTACTGCCAGAAGACCAGGTAGATTATATTTCATTTCTTTTCCCAACATTCTCTGGCAACTTTAAGAGGAGGTCTGAGGTGTGTAGGCTCTCTGCAAATGGCTTCATCTCCCACCGATGTTATTCCTCACAAGTGTAGATATTGTTCCTCTGCACTTCAGTTTCTATTTAGCCACTAACAGTAAGATTATCTTTTACACAGAAATATTTACTTCAAAAGGTATAATCACAAACATACAAACTTCTACAACATATGGGAGAAATACCTTCTGTCCCTTGTATCTCAGTCCCTGGGTTTACAGCTCAATTCCAATAGAATACTCAGTTCCAAATCCAAAACCCCTTCAGGATAGAGACCTAGGCTTTCATGAGGAGCTAGCTGTCTACACCATCCCATCTACAATCCTGGATCCAATGTTGCCATGGGTCCCATAAGGATTACCTCTGGTACCTGAAACTGAGAAGAACCAATAACACAGAATAGAAGTAAACTTACCCCTCCAGAATTATTTCTTGGAGAGGGGGTAAAAAAAGGAAGGAAAGTCCTTCCCCTCTCACTCATTCAGTTCATGGTGGCCTTGCTGTGGTTGAACAGGGCTCTTCAACCTCTGGATGCAGCAGAGTAGGGGAGCTGGGAAGAACATAGCAAAAGTGACTAGTGGAAAAGAACCATATTAGTATTATTATAGATTTCTTTATGATAATAAGAGGGCTATAGGTGAGACCTACCATACATCTTCCTTAATTCTTTTTCTTTATTAATGGCATCAATAGCCTGTCTTTTACTTTGGATTTGTATAATGCTTAATTTGGGGCATATATTAATAAGCAAGATATAGCAAGCCTTTCTTGATTAAACGTACACATTCTTCACCAAATCTAATGCCAACATACATTAGATGCAGAACCAACTATAGGTTTTCCCTACTCCAAGGTCAGCTCTCTATCTATTGTACAACACTGCCTCTCAGTCAGAAACATATGGTATTAAAAAGCTGCTTTGGCAGCAGAAAGAGGCTGCAAAATCACTGCAAGTGCTTCAAAGTTTCCCAAATGATCTTCAACTTGTTTTCTTCATCCTGTTCATTTCTGGTCCTAGATCATTATCCATCTTCAGTGCCTATATAGTGTGTATGTACTAATACTCAGCAACCCAAACTGCAGGTATCATAATCTTGGCAATATATATTTGTCATCCACTTGTTTTTTTTCTATTATAGGTTATTAGGCAGATTCGTTGTTTGTTTGTTTTTAGCAGTTGTGGAACTCATTGAGGGGACCCTTAATCCTAAGGACTCAATGTCATTATGTCATCCACGAAGAGCTGAGCACAACTGAAAATACCTAACAACCACAGTATTTTCTGTGTTTTCTATTCTTTTGAAATTTTCATTTGAAATCTTGAAAGTCAATCTCTAAATGCCTTTACAATTGTGAGATTTCACTAGTGCTGGGTTTTGGGGATGAAAGATAAAAATGAAACCAGGCACATCCCCAAGGAATGGGGATTAAGGAAGATAATATGTACATATCTTGGTATTTACAATTTTTGGATGTGACCAGTGTAGGGATTTGTTTTGTTTGACTATGCATATTTGTTATAAGGGTTATTTCTTTTTCTTTTTTTTCCAATGGGGAGGCAGAAGGAAGAACAAATAAATTCTTATTAATTGGAAAAGTAAAAAAGAAAATCTTAGTATGTAGAAAATAAATAGAAAATAGGTGTAAAAGCAGTTTAAGGAAGGAGAAGACTAGCAACTGTGGGGAGGTCAGGAAAAAGCTTCATTTGATGGTATTTTGAAATGAGTCTTAAAAGAAGTAAGGGATTCTCTGAGGTTGAGAAGAGGAAGGACTGCATTCACAGCATAGAAAATAGCCTGTATAAGTCATGGAAATGGTCAACTGAATGTCATGTGTGAGGAACAGTAGGAAGGCCAGTTTGTAGAGGAGCATATATAGTATATAATAATGCTTAGTGACACTAAGAAAGCAGGTTGAGGCTAGGTTATAAAGAACATTAATTAAAAGAGTAATTCACAGAAGATACATTGAGGAAGAAACAATTTTTCTACTCAAAGTAACTTTTCACATTCTGTGTTCTTTGTTTTATTTTTTTTATTCTGAATTTAAACACCAAACAAAAGAGCATTTCCATACACATAATAAATAATAATAACTAACATTATGGTACTTAGTATGTGCCAGTCACTGTGCTAAGTGATTTATAAATATTATTTGATCCTCACAACAATCCTAAAAGATAAGTGCTATTATTATTCTCATTTTACAGATAAGGAAACTGAGGTTGTGACCTTTTCAGGGTCACACAGCTAGTAAATATCTGAGATCAGATCTGAACTCAGGACTATGAGCCTTCCTGACTCCAGGTCCAGCATTCTTTCCACTGTGTCACCTATCTCCTAGAAAATGAATTCTTTATGAAACTGTGAATGTCCATTTTACAGTGTCAAGATATTTGGAGACATGCTGTTTCCCAGAGTTCAGGCCTAGCAAGCAGGCTGTGCCCTGAGCTTGGCATAACAATAATCTTTTGCTTTCTAGATGATCTTACCCTCTGGCAAAGGGTATTGCTTTGACCAGCACCAAGCGTGCACTGAGGGATTTGTTTCATATAATCAATAATTGTTTAGTTGGAGCTCCCCCTACTTCCAGCTGATGGATGAAACTTCCATCATACTTTTTAACATGCTCACAATCCCTGTTTCTTGTAACATCTAAGTGAACTGAACCAGGTACTACACTCCTGTCCCTGCCACACTACCTCTGGTTCTGTTTGTGTCTATGAGACAATCGATTTGGAGACTGTTCCCCCAGGACCCAGGAATGCCTGCGTTGTCCATCCATGTCCATGTCACCTAGAATGGTGACAGTGCCAGGGGAAAAGAGAGGACATATTCAAGAGATGTTGACAAGATAAATTTGGCAGGCCTTGATAACAGCCTGGATATGGGCAGAAGGAGGTGGTAAGAGATGGTGAGGAATCCAAGATGACTCCTGGGTTGATAATCTAAGGGACTGGAAGGTTGGTGTTGCCCTCTACAGTAAGAGGGCAGATGGTAGGGGTGGGGAGGGAGGGTTTAGGGGAAAAGATAAAGAGTTTTGTTTTGGACATATTGAGTTTAAGATGTATACTGGACATCCAGTTTGAGATGTCTGAAGGCAGTTGGAAATGCAAGATTGGAGATCAGCAGAGAGTTTGGGAGAAGAAAGGTAGATTTGAGAATCAGAGTAGAGGTGGTAACTAATCTATGGTGTCACTCACAAAGTGAAGTAGTATAGGGCCAGAAGAGAAGAGGTCCAAGGACAGAACCCTAAGGGATATGTATGGTTAGAGGGAGTGACCTGGAGAAGGATCTTGCAAAAGAGACAAAAAACATGATCTCATGAGCAGGAAAAGAATCAGGAGCGAGTGGTATCCTGAAAACTTAGAGAGAAGAGGGTATTAAGGGGAGAGAGAGAGAGAGAGAGAGAGAGAGAGAGAGAGAGAGAGAGATCGACAGTGTCAAAGGCTATGGAGAGTTGAGGAGAATGAGGACTGAGAAAAGACCATTGGATCTAGCAACTAAGGGATCATTAGCAATTTTGGAGAGAGCAATTTTGGTGGAGTAATAAGGTTGTAAGCCAGATTTTAAAAGGTTAAAAAGAGAATGAGAGGAGAAAAAGTGAAGGGGTATGTTATAGATGGCCTTTTCAAGGAGTTTAGCTTAAAAGGCCAGAAGAGATATAAGGCAATACTTTATAGAGAAGGAAGGATCAAGTGAGGGTTTCTTAAGGATAGCAGAGACATAGACATGTTTATAGGCAGTAGGAAATGAATCAATAGAGAGGGAGAGATTGAAAATAACTGAAAGAGTGGAGATGGTAGAGGAGGCAATAAGAGGAAATGGACTGGAATGGGATCATTTGAACAAGTAGAGGGTTTAGCTTTAGTAAGGAGTAAGGCCACTTCATCATGGAAACAGGGCTGAAGGAGGAGATAGTGGCAGAAGGTATCTGAGTGATAGGAGATAGTAGCAGAGAGAGGGATTTCACAGTGAATGGCTCCAATTTTTTCTGTAAAATATGAGGAAAAATTCTCAATTGAGAAAGCAGGGGCAGGGGAAGGCATGAGAAGTTTGAGGGCACATGAAAAGGTTAGGAAAAACTGTTGTGGAGAGTGGGATATTGAGTTGCTAAGAGAGGTATAGTAGAATTGCCTAGCAACAGTGAGAGCCAGTTGAAGTTGTGTAACAAAAGTTGTAGTGGACCTAATCAAAACATTTTTATTATTTTCTCCACCCTTGTTCAGCATCATGTGTATAGGCATAAAGGCAACAAATTTTGGGAGTGATCCAAGGCTGAAACTTGGCTGGGCAAAATTGGTGATATGATAATGGGGCTAGGAATTCAAGAGAGGAGGACAGTGTAGAGTTGAATTGATTTACCAGGGAGTCAAGATGGGGAGGTGAGGAGAGAATGGCAGGTATAGGGGAGATGGTCTAGGAGAGAATTGAGGTGTCAAGGAACTGGAGATCACAGTGCAGATGAGAGTAGGCTTATGTGTAGCAAAATCTTTATTTGATTTCTGGCAGCCTCTTATTTTTTGGCCTTTGGAGCAGCTGCTTTCTGGGTGGGGGCTGCCTTCTGGGCAGGTCCTTTCTGGGCAGGTCCATTCTTGGCTGGGGCCTTCTGGCCGGAGGCTTTCTGACCCTTCTGGGCAGGTGCTGCCTTCTGACCCTCAGCCTTCTTTGAGGGGATCTTCTTGGCAGAGACCTTTGCAGCAAGTGCCTTCTGGGCAGCTCCCTTCTTAGGAGAGCTCTCCTGGGTAGATGCCTTCTGGAGCTTCTTCACTTCATGCTTGATAATTCTGTTTCTCATTTTCTTAGCCTTCATGACTTTGTAATGGTCAAAATCTGTCATCTTAGCTTTCCTCTCTTTGGCTTCAATCTTTTTGGCCCATCTTGTGGTTTTCCATTTTGTATTGATCTTTTCTTTCTCCCAAGCAGCCTGGACGTACTTCTGATGAGCACTGTGTGGGAACTTGAGCACGAAGTCTGTAAGTTGCATATATTTAAATGGCATGGCCTGCTTCCTCACACCACTGCATGGGCCATCAACCAAAGCCCTGTTCTGATCAATAACATCCAAAATAGCTACCAGCTTGCCAGCGTGTGGCCCAAAGAAGATGTAGGCCACCCAGCCGATCTCCACATAGCGCTTGAATACCATGTTGGCAGCGCCGAACGAGAAGCAAAAGTAGGCTTATGTAAGGAAAGGCAGAAGGCTATGTAAATAACCAATAGATAGTTGGATAAAGGGATTTCAGTATTTTTATACATGGAGGGGTACTTTTATGGGTGGTGAAAAGATCAAAGATATGACCATCTTTGTATGTAGCTGAGGTGGGCTGGAGGAGTAGTTCATGGAAGGTGAGTAGGTTGAAGAACTAAGTGGTTAGGGTGTTTGAGGGAGGATTAATATACCCTCAAAGGACAGGCAGAGCAGAATATTGGAGACCTGAAATTGAAGGGAGGATTGCTTTTCTTTGTACTGGAGGTCTTCTCCATCCCAGTTGGAAGATTGGACTGTGGCAGCAGGAGGTGGAAGATATTTTGTGTTGGTATAGATAGAAGTGGTTTCTTTGGAGCAAATGGAAGTGACCCAACTTGGTCTCATAAAGCCTTTCCTCTTATAAAGCCAAGCTCAGGAGGAAATGGAACATTTGGTACTAGTGCAGCCATGGTCTGAGGTCTTTTTACTTGAGGAGGTTGGTTATGAGACAGCAAGAAATGGTAGACTGGTTACTGCCTGTTGCCATGCCCTACAGCTTCCAAGGCTGTCATTCTGGCACTTTCTCAGAGAAGCTCTCTGACAGAGCCTTGAAGGCTGTCCTGTTTCTGATAGTTATGGTTCTCTTTGCTTCAGAGGCTTCCTTTCTTACTGATCTCAGGCTTGACTATTTGTGCATTTTTGAGCTGGAAGATGTCACTGTAGTTTCTCATTGTATTTTTTGATAATTATTTGGTGTGGTACAAAACATCAGGGTTTTGCTGATTGACATATGTGGGAGTTGGATATTTTGCCTCTTGTTTAGGTAGCCATATTAGTAGGAAGTGATACTGTGGCTTTTAAAAATATATTTCAGCTAAAGTCTCAAAGGCACATTGAATTTTTATAGTTATAGGCATATACAGACCTATCATCTTCTTATACTTGTCCCAGAAGCTTAATTAAATTCATCTGAAGACAAAGCTGCCTTAAGGAATTAAGACAGTCCTCAATCTTGTTATAGCCAAATGTTACAATAGGATTCCATTCTTTTGAAAATTTCTTTTCTTTGAGATCTTGAAATTCAATCTCTAAATGCATATATAATTGTGTCACTTGAAGAATGATTATAAACCTTCGCGATCTCTCTTTGTCCTATCATGTCAAATCGAAACTCCTGACTTTCAAAATCTGTCTTCTTCCTCTCTCACAATCTTCCCCCTCATCATTCCCTAATGAGTCCTTGCTTCAAGTAAATATATTGGTAGCTCCAGACAACATGGCTACCCAAATGGAAGGTGGACTACCCAACTTCTACATACCTTACCCACATACCCTGGCGTTCTCAGGAAGCCTAATAATGATCAAGGAATTGAATAAATATGTTTTCTGGTATCACCAAATGTGGACACAAAATGTGCTTATTATCACCTCAGTACCTGTTAGATCTATGGGGAGGGGAAGAATTCATGACCAAACAAAAGATAGAGAGCATTATGAAATGTAGAATAGATAATTTTGATCATATTAAATTGAAAAACTTTTGTACAAACAAAATGAATGCAATCAAGATTAGAAAGAAAAAAGCGTGAAACAATCTGATAAAGGCCTCATTTCTCAAATATGCAGAGAACTAAGTCAAATTTGCTACTCTCCAATTGACTGTAAGGTTAATGGGGAATAAGATCTTCCTGGCCCTCAATAGGCCGCATGTGAAGCCCATTAAGGAAAGCTTGCTTGCTTGTAGGAAGGCTTACACACCTTTTCTTAATTTCTAATTAGGCACGGAGCCTATTAGCTGAAAGAGTATATATTCTGAGAGGTGAGCTTTTGTTTTGGGGGCTTGCTTGTGAGAAAGATGTTGTGAGTCCCTGGTTGAGACTCTGAGTGGCTGTATGTTCAGAGCTCCCCAACTCCTCAAAGGTAAAGGCTTTCTTGATTCAGTGGTAGATGCAAAGCTTTGATTCAGGCAGTAGAGCTCTGTCTGTTGGTCTTTATTTCTCTTCTCTGTATTTTTTCTGTTTAAAGAAGATTGTTGACCCCTGAAACAGCTATCTCTCCTAGTAAAGCAGATAAAAGAAACTGTACAAGCACCAATTCTGGGTATGCCAGTGTGGCTGCTGTTACATTGATAAATTGTCAAAGGATGTGAACAGATAATTTTCAGATGAAAAATAATCAAAGCTATCTATAGGCATATGAAGAAATGCTCTAAATCATTTTTGACTAAGGAAATGGAAATTAAAATGATTCTACAGTACTGCCTCACACCCATCAGATTGGCTATATGACAAAAAAGGAAAATGATAAATGTTGGAGATGTAGGGAAATTGACACTAATGCACTGTTGGTGGAATTGTGAACTGATCCAGCCATTCTGAAGAGCATTTTGGAACTACGCCCAAATCAATACCACTACTATGTCTGTATCCCAAAGAGATCATAAAAATTGGAAAAGGATTCATACGTACAAAAATATTTATTGCAGCCCTTTCTGTGGTGGGAAAATATTGGAAATTGAGGGGGTGCCCATCAATTGGGGAATGGCTGAAAGAACTGTGGTTATATGAATGTGATAGAATACTATTGCATCCATATTCATTAATGAAATTGGTCTATAATTTTCTTTTTCTGTTTTTACTCTTCTTGGTTTAGGTATTAGTATCATTTATTTCATAAAATTAGTTTGGTAGAATTCCTTCGTTGCCTATTTTCTAAATAATTTATTTAATATTGGAATTAGTTGATCTTTACATGTTTGGTAGAATTCACTTGTAAATTCATCTGGTCTTGGTACTATTCTCTTAGGAAGCTCAGTTATGACCTGTTGAATTTCTTTTTCTAAAATAGGTCTATTTAGATATTTTCTTTCTTCATTTGCTAATCTAGGCAATTTACATTTTGTAAATATTCTTCCAATTCACTTAAATTGTTAAATTTATTGGCATATGATTGGGCAAAATAACTTCTAATTGGTTTAATTTCATCTTTGTTGGTGATATATTCACTGTTTTCATTTTTAACAATAGTGATTTGGTTTTCTTCTCTCTTTTTAAAAAATCAAATTAATTGTGTATCTGTTTTATTTGTTTATAAAACCAACTACTGGTTTTATTTGTTAATTCAATTTTTTCTCTCAATTTTATTAATCTCACTTTTAACTTTTAGGATTTCTATTTAATGTTCAATTGGGGATTTTTAACTTGTTCTTTTTCTAGTTTTTAAAATTGAAAATCCAATTCATTAATCTATTCTTTTTTCTATTTTAATGATATAAGCATTTAGAGTATAAGTTTTTCTCTAATCACTGCTTTTGCTGTAGCCCATAGATTTTGATATATTTTCTTAATATTGTCATTATCTTTAATGAAGTTATTGTTTCTATGATTTGTTCTTTAACTCATTCTTTAAGATTATGTTGTTTAATCTCCAACTTGTTTTTAATATATGTTGCCTCGGGGCCTTATTAAATGTAATTTTTATTGTGTCATTATCTGAAAAGGATACTTCTGATATTTCTGCTTTTCTGCTTTTAACTATAAAAATTTTATGTAGTAATATAGGGTCAATCTTTGTAAAGGTATAATAAACCACTGAGAAAAAGGTGTATTCCTTTCTATTTCCATTCAGTTCCCTCCAGATATCTATTATATCTGGTTTACCTAAAATTCTATTCATTTTGTTAACTTTTTCTTATTTATTTTTGGTTAGGTTTATCTAGTTCTGAGAGGGGGAGTTATTATATTATTATAGTACTGCTATCTATCTTCACTTGTAATTCATTTAGCTTTTCATTTAAAAATTTAAATGGTATAGTACTTGATGTACATAGGCTCAGTATTGATATTGCTTCATTGTCTATGGTACCTTTTATCAAAACATAGCTACACTGTTTACTTCTTTTAATTAAATCTATTTTAGCCATAACTTTGAGATCATAATTGCTATCCCTGCCTTTTTTGCATCAGCTAAAGTATAATAAATTTTACTCCAGCACTCCATTTGAACTCTATGGGTATCTCTCATTTTTGAATGTTTCTTGTAAACAACATATTGTTGGATTCTGATTTTTATTCTGCTTTAATGCTTTAATCCAAAGACCAGAACCAAATGGAAAATTCGAAATAAAAGATCTAGAAGAAATATAAGGAGATCTCTAAAGACTAATTACAAGGCACTGATTAAGGTCAAACTATTTACTTCTGATAAATGAAAATGTTATTAATATTAATAATTATTAGTTATTATTAGTAGTAGTATTCTTAAAACTGTTATTAACTAAGGTAGTTTGAAAGAAAGGTTGGGGCTGAGTTGTGTATGATGAGGTGATTCTAAAAAATAAAATTGGGTAGGAAAAGGTTAAAAGAAGAAATTATCTCCAAAAAAATGGGATCCGAAAGGAAGAATTAATACAAAGGAAGCAGGTATGAGGGAGGGCTGGTAACATTGGACCCTTACTCTTATCCGGATTGAAGAGGATACGACATATATACCTGAAGAGGTTTTTAGAAGTCTTCTGAACTTCTAAAGAAGAAAAATTTTCCCATTCTACCTCTCCCTTCCCCCTTCTCCCAATGCATCCATTTTGTCACCGTTTCATTTTTTTAGATCATTTCATCATAATCAGCTCATACCCATGCCCTCTGTCAATGTAAACTCCTTTTAACTGCCCTAATAATGATAAAGTTCTTAGGAGTTACATGTATCATCTTCCCATATAGGAATGAAAGCAATTTAACTTTATCAAGTTTCTTATGATTACTCTTTTATGTTTATATTTTTTTATGCTTCTCTTCAGTCTAGTGTTTAAATGTCAGATTTTCTATTTGGCTCTGGTCTTTCCATCAGGAAAATAATTGAAAGTTCTGTATTTCTTTAAATATCAATGATTTTTTTCCCTTGAAGGATTACACTAATTTTTGCTGGATACGTTATTCTTGGTTATCATCCTAGCTCGTTTGCCTTATAGAATATCATATTCCAAGTCCTCCACCTCTTTAACATAGAAGTCAATAAATCTTGTTTGATCCTAACTGTAGCTCCATGATATTTGCATGGTTTCTTTATGGCTGCTTCAAGTATTTTCTCTTTGAACTAAGAACTTATGAATTTGGCAATAATATTCCTGAGAGTTTTCGTTTTGGGATATCTTTCAGGAGGTAATCAGTGGATTCTTTCAATTTCCATTTTACCTTCTAGTTCTAAGATATAAGGATAGTTTTCCTTCATAATTTCTTGGAATATAATGTATAAATTTTTTTTATCATGACTTTAAGATAGTCTAAGAATTTTAAAATTATCTCTCCTCGATCCATTTTCTAGGTCAGTTGTTTTTCTGATGAGATTTCACATTTTCTTCTTCTTTTTTTTGGTTTTTGACTTTGTTTTGTTTCTAGATGTCTCATGCAGTCAATATCTTCCCTTCACCCAATTCTAACTTTTAAGGAATTTTCTTTTTTTTATCTTTTTTATTATTTTTTCCTTATTTAGTGTTTTATTTTCCCCTGGGTACATGTAAAACAATCTTTAACATTTGTTTTTAAAACTTTGAGTTCCAAATTCTCTCCCTTTCTCCCTCCTCATGCCCCCTCATTGAGAAGGCAAGCAAATTGATATAGGTTATACATGTGTAGTCACGCAAGACTTCGATAATGGCCATGGTGTGAAAGCCTAACTATACTTTCTTCCATCCTATCCCACCACCCATTTATTCTTTCACCTTGTCCTTTGTCCTTGTCCTTGTCTTTCACCATTCTCTCCTTTCACCTTGTCCTTCCTCAAAAGTGTTTTGCTTCTGACAACCCCCTTGCTCAATCTGCCCTCCCTTCTTTCACTCCCCCTCCTCTTATCCCCTTCTCCCCTACTTTCCTGTATGGTAAGATAAATTTCTATGCCCAATTTAGTGTTTATTATTCCCTCTTTGAACCAGTTCTTATGAGAGAAAGGTTAACTCACTCTCCTCGCCTCCCATGTCTTCCCCTCCACTGTTAAAGCTTTTTCTTACCTCTTTTATGTGAGATAATTTACCCCATTCTACCTCTCCCTTTCTCTTTCTCCCAGTACATTCCTCCCTAACCCCTTAATTTTATTTTTTAGATATCATCCCTTCATATTCAACTCACACCTGTGTTCTCTGTTTATATATACTATTTCTAGCTATCCTAATATGAAAAAGGTCTTATGAGTTACAAATATCTTTTCATGTAGGAATGTAAATAGTTTAATAAGTCCCTTATGATTTCTCTTTCTGTTTACCTTTTCATGTTTCTCTTGAGTCTTGTATTTGAAAGTCAAATTTTCTGTTTAGCTCTGGTCTTTTCTGAAGAATGCATGAAATTCCTCTATCTCATTGAATGTTCATTTTTCCCCTTGAAGGATTATACTCAATTTTCCCGGGTATGTAATTCTTGGTTGTCATTCCAGCTCCTTTGCCCTCTGGAATATCATATTCCAAGCCCTCTACTACTTTAATGTAGAAGCTGCTAAATCTTGTGTTATCCTGTTTGTGGCTATATGACACCTGAATTGTTTCTTTCTGGCTGCTTGCAATATTTTCTCCTTGACCAAGGAACTCTGGAATTTGGCTATAATATTCTTGGCAGTTTTCATTGTGGGATCTCTTTCAGGAGGTTATCAGTGGATTCTTTCAATTTCTATTTTACCATCTGGTTCTAGAATATCAGGGCAGTGTTCCTTGATAATTTCTTTTTTTTTTTATCATGAAGTTGTGTTTAATGAACATTACACATGAGGGGAACTTTAGGGAAGAGAATGAATTTTGTCTTCTTTTAGTTTCTTTTTTTGTTTTTCTCCCATATTTTATTATTTAATATTTTTTAGTTTTCAGCAATGATGTCCACAAGATTTTGAGTTACAAATTTTCTCCTCATTTCTGTCCCCTCCCCCGCTCCAAGATGGCATATATTCCGATTGCCCCGTTCCCCAGTCAGCCCTCCCTTCTGTCACCCCATTCCCTCCTATCCCCTCTCCCCTTGCTTTCTTGTAGGGCAAGATAGATTTCTATGCCCCATTGCCTGTATATCTTATCTCCCAGTTGCATGCAAAAACTTTTTTTTTGAGCATCTGCTTTTAAAACTTTGAGTTCCAAATTCTGTCCCTTTTTCCCTTCCCACCCACCCTTCCTAAGAAGGCAAGTAGTTTAACATAGGCCACACATGTATCATTATGCAAAACACTTCCATAACAGTCATGTTGTGAAAGACTAACTATATTTCCCTCCATTCTATCCTGTCCTCCTTTATTTAATTTTCTCCCTTGACCCTGTCCCTTTTCAAAAGTGTTTGCTTTTGATTTTCTCCTCCCCCATCTGCCCTCCCTTTTATTATCCCCGCTTTTTTATCCCCTTTCCCCTACTTTCCTGTGGGGTATGATATCCAATTGAGTGTGTATGTTATTCCCTCCTCAAGTGAAATACAATGAGAGCAAGATTCACTCATTTCCTTTCACCTGCCCCCTCTTCCTTTCCAACAGAACTGCTTTTTCTTGCCACTTTTATGTGAGATAATTTGCCCCATTCTATCTCTCCCTATCTCCCTCAATATATTCCTCTCCCACCCCTTAATTTGATTTTTTTAGATATCATCCCTTCATATTCAACTCACCATGTGCCCTCTATCT